>OZ010680.1:10901697-11137688 GCA_963932265.1 Thymelicus lineola
ACATCCATTATTTCTGCTTTCATAAATAATACTTAAAAATTTTATATTTTGTATAACTAAAATCTCAATATTGTTATCAGGCATGCGACAGAGTACAAATAAAAGCTGATTTTAACTTTAAAAAAACGTTTCGTTTCAAAAACTGCGTTTTCATGAAAAGTTCCTGTCCAGGTAATAGGTGTTTTAACTCTACTAGGTCATTGTTTCAATTTACCTCAGTAGGAAGAGAGTTGCAACAAAGTCACCAATTGCCTTCAAATCGATTTTTTATGGTTAAAAAGCAAATAGTGGCGGTGTTTGTCCTGACCATTTATTAGCTAAATAAACAAGGTTTCACTAAGTATAATGTCGCTAACGGAGATCGAATTCTGGGAAGTAATACAGGGTGTGTTTTTTTTCAAAATCAACGTGTTTGATTCCTGCCGCACTCTGAGTTACTTAACGGTTACTTAAATTGATCTTTAGTACAGAATTTGTATTGTGATTCTGTACTACTCGTAAGTGATTTAAGTAGCCGTTATGTGCCGTTATTGAGTGCGGTAGTAAGCGCTAGTTTTGTAAACAAATGGTATACCACTTGAAAGCGGTAAATTTCCCTGCCAAATATATTGAATAAATACTATACGACTAAAATTGGAATCTGTTGAATTGCAGCAACCTGACATGCGGCTGCGTGTCCAGCCAAGTTCAAAGGAAAAGAAATGGTGACGCAGCGACGTGCGTAATATTACACAAACTATTTACTTTGACTACTTTGACTCCTCCGCAACTCGAGACCTATTCAACTTACATGAAATTTGTCACATTTATTAAAGCCTCTTAGATTATTTTAGTCACAAGAACATGTAATTCAAGTTCTACATTTGACTTGGCTAGTTTTCACGTAGCTACAGGCTATATTATATTTGTATAATCAACTTATCTTCGGTAAGTCATATGCAAATTACTGTACTTACTGTTACCGGCTACCGTACTTGTACTATTATATTAGGTTGATAATTATATCATAGAAAAGTTACATGTGTATTGTAACCTATGTTACTTTTCTAAACTTTGGTTTGTTAGTAGCTAACTAATGAAAACTAGCCAAGTCAAATGTAGGACTTGATTTACATGTTCTTGTGACTAAAATTTTAGGATTTTATACACAGAACTTCGCACACATTTAGATCTCAATTCATTTAGTTTTTTTTTAACTTGGCTCCCATTTCACATTTATGTTTTTGATGAGATATTATATTTAATGGACTTTATATTATTCGCATGCCTGTAGGCAGGATTTATCCGAATTTAGCTGAAATATTTTGAAAGCATACTATACCTAACTAAAATTGTATGAGGATGAATATCCATTACGCAAATATTGTTACAGTGCTGTCACTGTCAATAACTCTGAAATAGATATGTGCATCTGAAACAATGTTCATGATTGCCGAAATCTATTTGCATTACATTATTGTTCAGTGAAGCAGAGAATTCTCGAACATAATGCTGTGTTTCAAAATTCAGTATTTTCTAAAATATGTCTGGCGGTAAATTGAGATATTGCGATAGCTAATATTCGGATTACAAAGCTTCAATACACATTGCAGACTTCATTACTTAGCTTTACATTAGTCCAGTACTTTGAGTAGTAAGATAATTGTGATGCGCGACATTCATTTTTTTTGTTTACAAATTGTATGATATTATTAATCATAGCTTGAATAAAACTATGCACATATTTTTTTTGTTTTAAAAAGCATTTCCTAGCTTCCGTTATAGCCCCGAGAGCTACTGAACCATTTGACTAACCCGTTTCCCACAAAGCTAGAAATTTATTAAATGATATTTTATTATCAGTCAATTAAAAGTACCATTCTGGCAGGCATCTCGCGGTTGCGTCATCATCCCTTAAATTATTGAAAATGCAAAAAATATTTTTTTTATCCCACTCCTACAAGACTACACATTTTCTAGCTTTGTGGGAAGTGGGTTAGTCAAATGGTTCACTAGCTCTCCAGCTATTACTTCACACCTCCACCATAGACAGTAGATGATTATCCCATTTCACTCAAGCCGCAAGCCGCGTTAACGTGTACGGGTCAGGACGGGAAATTTTGGAAACATCGTTTCATAGAAAATGTAAACGATTGCGCATACCCCACGGAGGCACGTACGGGACGGGAACAGGGCACGCACGTTTATGCCCCGTCCACATCCCGTAACGTCCCGTCCACGATACTTATGCAGTATCTACCTTTAATCTGTCATGTCATCCACAAGTTATTTCATCATTATATGCGCACTAACGATACATACGATCCTGCTATTCTACTAACAATACGCGTTTGGTTGTCTATTACTCGATCATGTTATTACGCGACGTAATGTTTGAAATCAGTTGAATGAATTTACATGAAATTTGGTGAACAATTTGAAATTTGATCCCGCTATATGGATCTGTTTATGCAGTGTAGAGATTCTATTTAAAGATTAGTAATCAATATTTACACTGCATCTATGTAACTAAGTGCAGTTATTTTTCCCTTTTACAGTCTAAACCACAGGTTATTATTAATAACGGTTACGTACTTACATTAACTACTTCATAATCTATTTCGTGAAATTAGATTTCGTTTTCCATGTCAAAATTGTAAGATATGTTATAAGACAAAGATATATCTGTAAAAAATTAAACAATCGATTTCAATACGAAAGCGAACTTGAAAAAAGTTTAACTTAATTTTTTTCCTATTTCTAATACTGAGCTAACTTAATTGATTTAATGTCATTTGCAGCTTTTTCATTTTAAAAGTAAGTGTATTATTATTTCCTGAGGTAAGGCTCACACATAGGTACACGACAGACCGGCATATAAGACGCTAACCAAATTACCGTAATAACTTTTCTGGTCACATTAATGCTTTTCGTAAAATCTTTCCACTTATATCCACCAGCTACGGGTAAGATACGTACATATTCCAGTAAAATTGGCTTATCGTTTCCGGCTTATGTCTTGTTTTGCAACCGTATACACAACTAGATGTATGCCACAACCATTGGCTTTGAACTTTCAACTCGATCCCAGAAAGAACTTCAAATGAAATAAAGAGTTCCCACTGCGTCCGACGGCATGAAGTCGGCTTAGCCATTAGCTTTGTAATGTGCATTTGCATGTACGTCAGAAAGCCGTAAATACCATGCGCAGTTTCAGTATGGATTTATATGTTTAGGCTAACGTAACTGTCGTAAGATACACCTAATCCGAATTTTACTTGCTAGGCAGTATGACTCGAGGCAAAGAAATAAAAACGCTTACACACTCATACCCCCGCAGTAGGTTTTTATTTGTGTCACGGTACTTTTAGACCAGTGCCGATAATTTTTGTAAACAAAAATATTATAGTAGGATGAAACCCATTGCAAAAGGTAGAAAATATAGTAAAAATGAACGGAAAAATAATTTACGGGCGATCAGAGGTCGGAAAGTGGGGGGAGGGGGGGTTTAAGGGTAAAAAACGGTTTATCTCAATTTCCAGCAAAACTACAAGTCCGGAAAAAAGTTAAATGGCAAAGTTGTAGGTAATAAAAAGATCTACAACTTTTGTATTTACACTTTTTTACATGACCTCAAAATTTATGTGAAAAATTCAAATAACCAAGTTTTTGGTTTTTTATTTTTATCTTGTACAAAAATATTTCTTTTTTCACGAAATTTTGTGAAAACTTACCTTTCTATGTCCTAAACATATTGTAATTTTTTTGATTTAAAATATTTATTTTTCCACCTTATTTTGACTTAATATCGAAAAAGCACCCTAATTTTCAATCGAAAATTCATCCGTCAAAATATTAGATTTTTATAAAAAGTCGGTGGGCTTTTTATTTGTTAAAATTTCTACTTTCTGATGGTATATAAAAAAAATATACACTACTATGTTAAATGTTCTCAGAAAATGCCATTTATAGATTTATAGATGCAAAAAACATGCAAAAATAGTTGTCGTTTCATTGCATTTTCTGAGAAAATTTACCATAGTAGTGTATATCTTTTTTTATACCATCAAAAAGTAGAGATTTTAACAAATAAGAAGCCCATCGATTGTTTAAAAAAACGGATATTTTGACGGGTGAATTTTCGATTGAAAATTAGGGTGCTTTTTCGATATTAAGTCAAAATAAGGTGAAAAAATAAATATTTCAAATCAAAAAAATTACAGTATAATTGGGGCTTAGAAAGGTAAGTTTTAACAAAATTTCGTGAAAAAAGAAATATTTTTGTAAAAGATAAAAATAAAAATCCAAAAACTTGGTTATTTGAATTTTTCACATAAATTTTGAGGTTATGTAAGAAAGAGTAAATACAAAAGGTGTAGATATTTTTATTACCTACAACTTTGCCCTTTAACTTTTTTCCATAGGACTTGTAGTTTTGCTGGAAATTGAGATAAAACGTTTTTTACCCTTAAACCCACCCCCCCCCACTTCCCGACCTCAAATTGCCCGTAAATTATTTTTCCTTTTTTTATATTCTCTTCCTTTTGCAATGGGTTTCATCCTACTATTATTTTTTTCATTTTTTTACCGTTTTCAGAGGTATCGGCACTGGCCTATTTACTGTGACTGTGTGGTGGGTGGCATAAACGACACATATGTATAACACATCACAATAACACCCTGTACCCGATTACAAATATTTATCTGTCACATAAATATCTACCCCGGCCGGGAATCGAGCCCGGGACTTCTCGCTTCGCAGGCAGGGTCGCTGCCAACTAGGCTACAGTTTCGTCTAAAATATGTATCCGAACACCAGTCTCTACCTAGATGTAACTCGTTATAAGTGTACGTACCTACACAACCGCCAAGTATGCAACTGACCTAAGACGTAAAGTTTTATGAAAATATTACAAACACCATTAGCGACAGGTGAAAGAAGTTGGCTATGGTTTAATGTTTTGTACTATTAAATGTTTTGCGACCGTCAAATGTATGAAATATTAAAACGGTACTCAGTGTGAAAAAATACAGCTGCTTCAGTGATGTTGTACGTCGGCCTATTTTAAGTTTGCGTATATTCAAATTGTATTTACATATTTTGAAATAAAAAGCTAGCTTTAACCCATTACTGAGTACGTATGTCACATCTTGAGGAGGCCCAGAGCCTCCTTCTCCACGCTGCCCCAGGGTGGATTGGTGGAGGGGTTAGTGGCCAACCCAAGTGTCGGAAGTTTTCATGCCACCCGAGGGCCTCCGGCCAGGACTAACGATTGATATCTTGACGGCTTTACGTTCCCTCCGAAACACGGAAACGCTCAAGAATTTTTCGCCACCTATTACACTACTAACCGCGCCCGCTGTTATTTAACTTTGTCAGCACATAAGATCGACACAAGCTGCCGGACTATAAGCGTTTCAATGTTGAAATGAAATAATGTTATATTGAAATAATAATTAAGTAATTTGAACGAAATAATGTGAGATTGAAGAAGCTTACAGGTCGTTACTGTGAACTACTCGTATAGTCGACATTGGTATTGCGATAATAATTCACTAAAATTTTTCACGTGGATTTTCAGAAGTTTATCTTTAATAAATATTGATTAAATCTCTGGAAGCAAACTATTATTAGGTATTTCATTAAAGGGATACTAGCTTGGTAATGGATCAATCGTTGTTATCTCAAAGGTTGAAAGAATATAACTCTGGAAGATTAGTCGCCGTTTTAACATTGCGTTTTGAACGGAAGCCATTTATGGTTAAAAATACTTCAAGCAATGCAGTATAATTTGTAAGCCCATATCGCAATATGATTATTGATTCCGAGGTATAGAACAGAGGCGGCGAACAGCTTGAGTGTTGTTTCATCGTTTATGGGTCAATGAGTTCCAATACTTTGGGTCATATCTACAGCATACAATCCATAATATAAAAATTTAGAGAAGAATGGTCATTTTTCACTTAATAATGTATAAAAATTAAATAAAACTTAAGATTCAGATAATTGAATTGAGTTAAAAGAGAGGCAGAAACACAGAGTACATTATGTTGGTGTTCTAAATAAATAAATGAAGAATGAATTGATTAAATAAAAATAATTAAAATACACATAAAATTTATTATTGTTGATTAATATAAATACAGATTTTAATTATGTTTTGCAAAATTGTGTGTGAATTATTTCCCACAAAATTATGTGAACTGCGGTAATACGTACCTTAAAATCCATTTTGTTGCAGATTTCAAATGGCGCACAAATAAATATACTAGAAACATAAACCTCTTTATATACTGAGTGTAGCAATCATTAACAGGTGAACGTTAGTTGCTTAATTTAATTAACGCATTCACAAAGGGAGACTACAGTCTATAACCATTATCGAATGCTGCTTGTTTACAACTTGTACTACCACAAATTAGATACATACAGAAGGATAACGCCATACAAGCCTACACGTGCATACCACACTCGAAAAACTCGATCGATTGCTCAGTACTACCTTTATGTTAGTCGGTACTAAGTAGGGATTGCAATCCGGAATACCGGATCCGGCAATCCGACCGGATCCAGCGCTTTTTACGTGTACCGGATCTGGTATCATCTTACCAGGGACCAGATCCAATGATGTTACTTTTGGCAAAATAATCGCGCTTTTGCATGAATAGTTGCTTTAAATACTTGGCGCAGGTGGTGGATGTCAATTTTAGTGATGTCTTTAATAAATTTCTAACGTTATAGTATTTTGATAGAGGTGTACAAAATAAATGAAATTACTAAATAGGTCAAATCAAATAACTAAGGGTATAAAGCATCATTTATATTATTTACATATATTTTCACTAGTAAGTCTAGTAACTTCCCCCGCTTTGTTTCAGAAAACCTATATTTCCAAACTCGAAACTCGAAAAACGGGATACGCACGGGTTTAACTGGCATAAAAAATCTTATACAGCGATAAATACATTAGTTTTTAGATATTTATAGTTTATCTGTGTGTATTAACCCACTGAACTCAAAAACAAAGTAACCATTTGGATGCGGATTTTTCTGATATACATGTAACTTAAAATTTTGTATTTATTTTTATTGGTTCACAAAATATATATTATTATACAGTGTGTCCCAGCGCGAAGTGACCGCCCGGCGTCTATTGATTATGTGGACAAAACTATCGACAAAAACCATTAAAGTAAAGGTCTTATCGGTTTGGTTTATTTTTTATTCGCTTTTTAATTTTTTTGTAGAAAAACCTGACTTCTTGCACTATTTTCAAAATATTTTTTTTGTTTTTACATTTATTTTCATTCTGTTTTTTGTATTTACTAGCTGTTTTCATAGTTTATCTATTCGAGGTATAAAATCTACCTAAAATTGAATACGAAATTTTTTAAAAAGAAATTAAGTGAAATTTTTTTGAAAAAAATTACCCTTTTTCATTTAATTTCGCTAAAAAGCTGGGAAAATGCCCTATGAATATTATTATTTTATTATTTATTATTAAATAACATGATATTACCTACAAAATCTCATAAAAATGTTTGTAGTTATCTCAGTCATTTACCGAACTACAAACTCTTGAAGTATCCACCCCATTTTCGATAATAAGAAGAGTAGACTTTTAAATCCAGGCTAATGGATCATTTAAGTGTCTTACTATCAAAAATACCTTTTGCCCTTTGATAGAATAATTTTAAAGGTAAGGAAACAATAAAAACAAATGGAAATTTAAATCATTTATTTAAAAAAAAGAGTAATTAATTAATAATGTTTTCGAAACGACCGCCATTGGTATTAATACAGGCTAAGGCTCAAAATGACATCCTTTGAGTGGTTCTTTGCACTTCCAAGAGGTTCAGTCCTATTTTGTAGCATCAGCATCAATACTTTGTTTCAATTGAGACCTTGGAGGACCATGCTACTGGAGCACCTCTCTCTCTCGGTTGGATTTAACGCCTCTTTATTATTATTTTTGAGGCCCATATTAAACAAAAAGTGTATGCTATGCTAATAGCTACGAGAGAACAATTGAAACAGAGGATTGATGCTAATGCCATAAAAATAAAAGCGAAACTCTTGGAAGTGCAAAGAACCACTCAAAGGATGTCATTTTTAGCCTTAGCCTGTATTAATACCAATGGCGGTCGTTTCGAAAACGTTATGAATGAATTACTGTTTTTTTTAAATAAATGATTTAAATTTCCATTTGTTTTTATTGTTTCCTTACCTTTAAAATTATTCTATCAAAGGGCAAAAGGTATTTTTGATAGTAAGACATTTAAATGATCCACTAGCCTGGATTTAAAAGTCTACTGTTCTTATTATCGAAAATGGGGTGGATACTTCAAGAGTTTGTAGTTCGGTAAATGACTGAGATAACTACAAAATTTTTTATGAGATTTTGTAGGTAATATCATGTTATTTAATAATAAATAATAAAATAATAATATTCATAGGGCATTTTCCCAACTTTTTAGCGAAATTAAATGAAAAAGGGTAATTTTTTTCTAAAAAAATTAACTTAATTTCTTTTTAAAAAATGTCGTATTCAATTTTAGGTAGATTTTATACCTCGAATAGATAAACTATGAAAACAGCTAGTAAATACAAAAAACAGAATGAAAATAAATGTAAAAACAAAAAAAATATTTTGAAAATAGTGCAAGAAGTCAGTTTTTTCTACAAAAAAATTAAAAAGCTAATAAAAAATAAACCAAACCGATAAAACCTTTACTTTAATGGTTTTTGTCGACAGTTTTGTCCACATAATCAATAGACGCCGGGCGGTCACTTCGCGCTGGGACACCCTGTATAGAATCCTTCAATAGATTTTGCATTTTAGATACTTGTGAATAAGTTTGTCCTGTTTTGAAGCAAGGGCGGTTACTAGTCGAAAACAAAGTCAATTTCATAATAATAGATTGTATGGGTGTTTCACTATTGTCTATTTTGGAAAGAAAGAGGAAAATTAACCCATGTTATTAATCCGGTCCAGATCCGGTGGAATCCGGCCAGATTAAAAATGACACCGGACTGCTATTCCTAGTACTACGCTTATTCGCGTTCATTTATCCGTGTACTGAAGTGCACTTGTATGAAGTTACACTTCTGTTATCTCTAGATTTTATTGTATTACGACAAATTCTCACTAATACGCAATATATAATCGAGCTACAAGGTACAGAACAATAATTAGGGAAGCGCAGCGCTAATAACCCGATAACCCCAAGCCTTTATCTATCGACCAGTTTAACAACATAAACAGGGCTCTGCAGACTGGTGATTAATTTCGTTACTGCATTAATTGTTTAGTCAGTTGAAGCTGTCGGAATTAATACAGTAGTATTATAGAATAGTCTTCTAACCCCACCAAACATTTTATGTAAAGACTTAAGTCTTGGGAACCTTTTCCAAGACTTAAGTTCGTAACGCTTTCAGTTTCTCTCACTAACTCAACAAGACTCGATTCTACATGCTTTGACAAACATTTCGCGATCGTCACACAATCAATCGCATAAACTAAATCCTGGAAATGAAGTCTTCATAACAACCTGAACTGACAGTTTTACGTGCCCTTCGGAGCTCGGAAGCACTCAAGTTTTATTTACTAGTGGACAGCCACCTACCTACCTACTGCACCTGTTTTTGCTTCACTCTTTCGATCGCTTAGTGTGGGTGTGATCGCTTTGTACACACAAGCTGCTAGGCTAATCTGGTTCATTTCTAATACATTTTCTATTACTAAAATAAGCTTACATTATTTTTTGATCTATAAAGTAATATGTGACGAAATAAAAAAGTGTTCCTCATGATATACGTGAACTCATATTACACTGAAACTACAAGTTAAACACGTATTTGACAGTAGAGCACTTTATCAAAATGCTCCACGTTATGAGACATACAATTAGGTTTTATTAAATTTAGTAAAATGTAATAAGCTCTTCTACGAAACCAGTAGTCGCTCGTCTTGAAAATTCCCTAGAAGTTTAATACTGGATAATATTTCAACAACGCTACTTGCACTTTTTACTCGTAAATAGTTCGTGCTATTAAAAAATAAACTTACATATACTTTAAATTATTATTAAATTTTTCACCATGGGCATTCATTTATTATAGTAACATGATTATTGGAAATTATTCTTTTTTTTATGGAAATAGCCGGCAAACCAGCTGACGATCCACCTGACAATGTTTATTCTAAAATACTCAAAATACTACTTCGTTTTAATTTTTAATGCATTATAAAAAATTGCTAATTAAAAATACAACCTTATTACGATATCTCAAAACTCTTTTTTAAACGCAGTAAAAATATGTTTTGCTCTGTAAGCCTTTCTGTATGAACGGACACTAATTCTTTAAAAGGCCCTACCCTTTTAAAGAATTAGTGTCCGTACGTACGACGTACGAGTAAAGAGTAAAGTTCCTCTAGAAGAGAGTCCATTAATGTTATGAAAATGGCGGATTTTACACCTGTCTTTGAATGCCAATTTCAAACAAAAAACCTAATTAAAGTGCAAAATTAAAAATTCTAAATCACCGGCTTTGCAAGTTCGTTTGCTATCCTTTTAACATAAAAAATATTCATTATATCTGTGATGTACTTATGCAAAAAATACAAACTACATATATTTTATTCAAAATTGGTTTGCCTTACAAACAGTTTTTGAAAGTCATGCAAGCTACGTCAATGCTTCAACAAGGCCCTACTGTGAGAGGTCCCGGGAAAAGAAGCAGAATGAAACTACTGGGGTGTTTTTTCCTACTCACAGTTACAGATAGCACTTATGAATTACTTATCTATACCAATATTATAAAGAGGAAAGATTTGATTGTTTGTTTGCATTGAATAGGCTCCGAAACTACCGAACCGATTTGAAAAATTCTTTTTCTGTTGGGAAGCTACACTATCTCCGTGTGACATAGGCTATATTATATATATTTTTTACGATGTTCCCGAAGCGAAGCGAGGGCGATTTCCTATTAATCTATATTTATAAAAGTCATGTTACCCTCCCTTGCGTCGCGCAGTCGGGTAAAAACATGTTTTATTTGAATTAGAAAACATGTCGTATACAGTATCTTACTATAACAATAAACTGAATCGATGAATGATGAATGCAAACGATAGATAAAATAAAAAATTCGTTGCGTTCTATCTCGCGTAGATAGTAGATATGATTGTGGATTACAACTGAGAGAACTGGTATCAGCAACAGGATAGTATTATCTATGAGAATTGGGACCAGTGCGATGCTGGTATTAAGTCCGGTCGCCTCGCCCCGTTGTTATAGCGCCATTTAGTACCGTGATAGTGGTAAAGGTGATATTTCTGGAATTATAATGAAGAGTAATGTGTTGATCACCGCAGGCGTCATCTCCCTGGTATGTTACTTTTTAATCCTACTTGTATTTATTTAATGTGAGAGTTTGTGAAGATATTTGGATGTTTGATTTTTCATCACGCGCTAACGTTATACGATTTAATACAAAAATTTGTACAGTTTATACTGTACAGGATGGAGTGAAATTTTTTATTTTCGAATTTTGAATTCCCTATATTACCAATCGATGCCTTGATGACGCATTGTAAAGTGCATAAAATATTATCAAATTGAAGTGGCGCATTAACCCCAAAGTTTTACAAAAAAGTTATTTTTTGTCAGATATAAAGGAGAACCCCAATTTTCGGCCTCGAACCATATGTAATCTGTGCTAGAACATCGGACTAGACAAGAGTAAACTATATACCAAAAAATTCGTCTTATTTATAAGATAAACATATTTAAATCTTAGCTTCAGCTGCTCTTGCCAAATGAACAACATAATGCAAAAAAGTTTTCACAGTATTTACCTCATTACATACGAATTTATAATCGATTGAATCGATTGATAATTATCGATTGATGGAACATAATAATATATTTTATGTATTATTTATTGATTATAATTATAATATTAATTTAATTTTAACATATTTTCGTATTCCATATAAATCAAAACTATGTAATATATTATAATTACCATTTAATCGTTACGCTAATTTTATTGAATTACATTTCGAATATTTTGACATCGATTAATCGATTGACAACAAAGATGATGTAATCCCTAATAATGTCATTTTGGTAACCATAGTATTTATAAATAACATCACTGTATTGTCATATTTGTCATCGATCTTTCATCTTTCTACGCGTGTTCTTGTATATTTTTACTATCAAATATTTTCAGCGTATTTGGAGTCCTATTTACTATTGAAACTCATCGACACGCACACAGTGATTTTAATTTTCTATTGTATTCGCTTTCGTACTTGTGTTTTGGTGAATGTGTTTCGCAGTTTCGCTACAATTTCTTGCAAACCAATACTATATGAATATGGACTCCTTAATCGCCTGTTTTGTGACAGAATAAGTCCTGAACACTGGATAATGTACCCTATACATCTTTAGAAGATCAGGAGGTTGCTGTGGCCATACTTACAATGAGTATATTATGGTATCTTGATTGGGCAAGGTACCAACGAAATATAGCGCCTCCTGCACAACTAGACGAAATATTAATATATTATAATGATAACTAATAAAATCTCTTGAAATATGCAATAGCTTTTATTAAACAACCTTTTTATGACGTTCGTTTTGGGTGAAAACCACTTAAGTAGTAGATAGTATAGTCACCCGCCAACTTACTTTTAGCCATTAAACTCGTAAGTGTTAGTATTTTTGAGAAACTTTTATTTTTATTACGTTTGTAATGATTACTCGCAGGTATTTGGTTTATAGTAAGTGTAACTACATATTAAATAGCACTGTGACACGAGTATGACATAATCATAACCTATAATTAAGGTGATTCATTCTAGGATTTCCTTAGTTGGCCATTGCTGACAGCCGTGAACATTGGAGAAATTAAACCTTTTGCAATGATCCAATTGACAGCCAATTTCCAGTCTTTTCTACTTAGGCCTGAGTTTCTATGGAAGCTGGGGTTCTCCTTTAATTAAATGTTTTAAAAATGTCAGTCCTGCTCCATAATACAAGTCTTCTGCGCCACCTAAAGATGATGAGTAAAAAGTAAAATTTTATGATTTTCAGTAGCTATCTATCCATAGAAACGTTTGTTACTACAGGGTTAATAATATATGAAAAAAAGTGATTTCGTTGTGTAAGACTACTTTCTTTTCAAGTACACACTTGACTATAATTTCAGTAAGTTGCGATGTAGTCCTGAGTGGTAGAGCGCACTTTTGTTAAAGCTTATTCATTATTGATTTTAAAATACCCTCTCATTATTGTACGGGGGTAATAACGCGGCAAATTTTCCAGCCCTTCGCGGTCCGCATCATAAATCGAACTTCAAGTGGAAAAGTATCCATTGATGGATCCTTGTAATGGATCCAAGTGGACATCACCACAATATTGATGCGCAAGTGTACACGTGTAATTAATGTACTTAAAATTAGAGTATGTGGTTTCTACCTAATAACAGCGCATTGAAAGCGTAAGTTGTCTGTTTGCCTTTTAATTGAATCAAACCACACGAAGTATAATACCATCAAACTGTTCACTAAACAGCACTTAATATATTAAGCTGAACATGTTCATAAATATCTCTATAATTTTAAATTTTAAAAGCAATAATTTAGTACTTGGATTTATGTCATCTGATCACATTCTAAATCAATCAATCAATCAGTTCTTTATTTGCCGGATAAGTATATCTACATAGTTTTTACATGGTTGTTAAGGCAGTTACTATAGAGCTCCTATCCTAGCCGATTAGGCGTGCAAAGTCAAATTAGCAAAACATGTGTATTGCGTTGTGGATGTGATATCCTAATATCCTAATATCCTACTATCCTACCAGTACTATCCTATCCTACTACGAGTAGTCATACTACTCGTACTGTCATACTACTCGTAGTCCTACTAGTATTATAAAATATGTGAAAGTTTGTGAGTTTGGTTGTTTGGATGTTTGTCACGCAATCACGCTAAAACGGCTAATCGGATATAGATGTGTGGCACACAGATATTTTAATACCTAGATTAAAGTATAGGATACTTTTTATCCCGAGATATTGATCTGTTCCCGAGGGAGAAGAAGTAAAAGGAGAACCCCAGTTTCCATAGAAACTCAGGCCTAAGTAGACAAGACTGGAAATTGGCTGTTAATTAGATTATTGCAAAAAGTTCAATTTCTCCAATTTTCACGGCTGCCAGCAATGGCCAACTAAGGAAATCTAGAATGAGTCACCTTAATTATAGGTTATGATTATGCTCGTGTCACAGTGCTATTTAATATGTATGTTACACTTACGTTGGCGGGTGTCTATTATAATATCTACTACTTCAATGGTTTTCACCCAAAACGAATGTCATAAAAAGGTTGTATAATAAAAGCTATTGCATATTTCAAGAGATTTTATTAGTTATCATTATAATATATTAATATTTCGTGTAGTTGTGCAGGAGGCGTTATATTTCGTTAGTACCTTGCCCAATCAAGATACCATAATATACTCATTGTAAGTATGGCCACAGCAACTTCCTGATCTTCTAAAGATGTATAGGGTACGTTATCCAGTGTTCAGGCCTTATTCTGAACCTTTGTCAGTCACAAAACAGGCGATTAAGGAGTCCATATTCATATAGTATTGGTTTGCAAGAAATTGTAGCGAAACTGCGAAACACATTCACCAAAACACAAGTACGAAAGCGAATACAATAGAAAATTAAAATCACTGTGTACGTGTCGATGAGTTTCAATAGTAAATAGGACTCCAAATACGCTGAAAATATTTGATAGTAAAAATATACAAGAACACGCGTAGAAAGATGAAAGATCGATGACAAATATGACAATACAGTGGTGTTATTTATAAATACTATGGTTACCAAAATGACATTATTAGGGATTACATCATCATTGTTGTCAATCGAATAATCGATGTCAAAATATTCGAAATGTAATTTAATAAAATTACCGTAACGATTGAATGGTAATTATAATATATTACATAGTTTTGATTTATATGGAATACGAAAATATGTAAAAAATAAATTAATATTATAATTATAATCACTAAATAATACATAAAATATATTATTATGTTCCATCAATCGATAATTATCAATCGATTCAATCGATTATAAAATCGTATGTAATGAGGTAAATACTGTGAAAACTTTTTTGCATTATTTTGTTCATTTGGCAAGAGCAGCTGAAGCTAAGATTTAAATATGTTTATCTTATAAATAAGACGAATTTTTTGGTATATAGTTTACTCTTGTCTAGTCCGATGTTCTAACACAGATTACATATGGTTCGGGGCCGAAAATTGGGGATCTCCTTTATAGGAATAGGAAAACAGTTTTGAAGTTTGTCATCACAGTGACTTTTGATGACAAACTTCAAAACTGACTGACTGATTTTGAGTTTTCGACTTTTTTAAAACTAGATAATTTTAGAAGAATTCAATTCTAAATTCTCGCGGACGAAGTCGCGGGTAGAAGCTAGTAGTCTATATTCAGGACAAAAAGACTAGACTTCTTCCCTGTTGTATGTTTTGAAGGATGCGTAGGAAGCTTGAAGAGAACAAATATTTATCTGTCACATATGTAAATATCTGCCCCAGCCATTGAAATAATATTACTAGCGTATAGAACCGACACCGCGAACACCATGTATGTCCCAATGAATTGGCGCCACGTGGTTTCAATCATCAATGGATTAGTTCAATCTTGAAAGGAGAACGGGGGCTCAATTTTGAAAATAGAAACCTCCCGGGCGGGACACACATTTTCTTCGAGATGTCTGTTCTATGACATTATACTTCAATGGCTCCAGCCGGGAATAGAACACGGGACCCCTCGCTTCGCAGGCAGGGTTGCTAACAACTAGGCTACAGGGTCGTCAAAAAAACAAGGTGGCATACTCTCCGCATGCCATGGTATGACTTGGTAAACGACCGTTAAAAACGTTAGAAAATATTTGTATACCTGACTTAGCCAACACCTATTGTGTATTGAAATCCAGGCTGTAAATAACATGCATCTTCGACAACGAATGTGTCATGGCACTCATGGCCAAGTATGTCATGTCACTATGTAGTGATATTAATTACGGCTCCGAAGAGTTAATTAATTAATAGAACAAATATGTCAATCGTATTTCAATGACATATTGGTTCAAAAGCAAATTGAATATACCAGAGAGTAATTTACTAAGTAGCCACAATACAGCTCGTAATATAGCTATTGATTTCACAGTGTAGGATGTAATAGTCTGCTACTCTAGTAATTACTAGACGAGGTGAATTGAAGGAGTTTACGACAGTCTTGGAAGAGAAATTCACAATTTGCTCATTGTGAATTTCTCTTCCAAGACTGTCGTAAACTCCTTCAATTCACCTCGTCTATTAATTACTAGAGTAGCAGACTGTATTACATAACCGAGTGTCGGAAGTTTTCAAACCGCCCGAGGGCCTCCGACATGGCTTAACGACTGTTATGTTATGTTATAAAACTGCCACTAGATGGCTCTCTTCAAAAGATAATAAAAAGATATGTTTCAAATAGATATTATCATTTTGGAACGAAGTTCCTTATCGCGCGTTGTGAAAGGGGGCTAGACTGAAAAATACGACACTTTTTGATTCTTACGAATGACGACACTTTTTTGAAGTGATTCAGAGAGTTTTACAGAGATGGCGCTACTAGCGTGATTCAACAATACTTAAATCGAAAGGAACTTCGTTCCATCCGGGTGTCCCTTGACACCTCTCATGTTTTTTATTTTGTCGTTTTGACTAATTGTATTTGTTTTTTGGTAGTAAATTTGTAAAAAATATTGTAATTTGGTGTTTATTTGCGTCTGTTCATCATAGTCAAATATCAACAATACAATTTAAAAATGTCAATGGTTACCATTGGTTACTATGGTAACATAGCATTTGAGAATAACACCTCTGTCATTCATTGTCAATCTAGAAAAAAATGTTGATTTCTTGCAAATAATATAATTATATTAATTATAATAATTATTGTATTTGTATTTTCAATAATCTGAGGTCCTTGAGGCTATCCATATACCTACGGCACACACAAATGACCTCAAAATTGTTGTAACTTGTAATTTGTCATATTCTGTCCACGAAATGTTAAAATGAAACGTCAAATAAAGTTATGGAACCGATAAACGGCCATCTATGGTTAGATAAGTTAATCTTAGTTTAAACAAAGTTTATCTATCATCGCAGTGCTCAGAAACGCTTTTTCGGAAGTTATCGACCCGTTAGCGTTATTGAATAGATACACTCTCGATAAAAAGACCTCAGAAAGGGCATAAATGGTTTATTTTATTTTTCGCTTTTCAGTTTTCAGTTTTTTTAATTGCTGCTTTAATTTAATTGCAGTTGCTTTAATTTTTTATAAAAAAGTAATTATTTTTTAATTTTTAGTTGCTATGAAAATTACAATATTAATAAGTTATGGGTGGTAGATTTAGCGAACAATCTATCATCTCCTATTTTCGTACCTTTAGGGTAGGAATAACATTTTCAAAAAAATGGGACCAACTTCAAGGCATACCCCATCTATCAAAAAAAATATCATCAAAACGGACCACCCTGTGCCAATTGCTGCGTGATCATACATTAAAAAAACAAATATACGTGTCGAATTGAGAACCTACTCCTTTTTTTTTCGTCGGTTAAAAATATATACTGTACCTATTAGATTCAATGTTCAGAATTTGAAAATATTTTATCTGAATTTTTTATCTCACACATCTTGATAACACTACGTATCTTGATATAAATGTAAAATAGTATTTTAAAATACGTCGATGCCAAAATACGAGTATATCTCACTCTTATGAAATAGTTTGTTAGCTCAACTTACTGATAACACGATACAAGATAACTCAATATAGCGGTTGCAGCGAGGTACGTTAATCATTTGTGCGTTTGTCATTTCGGATCGACTTGACCGACTGAAGTTCATATTCTCCCTTTCTTTATATTTCTTTAGATGATAGGTATTATTATTAATATAACAATATGATTTTGATAACATTTTCATCATGAATTAATGACGCTAAATCTCACGGCTGAAATATGTATTTTATATGTGTTAGCGTGGCAGTAGTACAGTGACATAATAATCGCAAACTAAAATGCGGAAAGGAGTTTTCGAAAATTATATTATAATTATAATTTCGAAATGTTACATGTAAAATGAAAAGTAATTAATAGAGATGCGAGATTAGTCTGCCGATTAGTCGGCAATTTTCTCATCGATTAGTTGACTAGTCGGCTGATCGGCAAAACCAATAGTCGGCTCATCACTAGTAATTAAGCATTGCAATTATGGGAAATATACGTACAAAGCGCTCGCTAAATCAAATGCCGCACGCTCCGTTACCTTTACATAAGATATGATGGGACTCACTGCTATAAGCTGTGAATCTCATTAATGTAATGCAGTGTCGGATTGAGCACGTCTAGTAAATTACTATAGGCTCTGCTAGGGTTTGACAAGTACAGATGACAGCCAGAGATGAGATTTTCAGGCAATTAAGAATAATTTTGATAAGAAACTAACAATTAATAACTGATGATACTACACATTGAAAATTCTCGCTAATTTATTAACTCCCTTGATGAAATGACAACATTGCAATGTTAAGACGGTTATTTCAATTAAGACAATTAAAATTTGCAAATTTTACCGCCTTATAATCCTAATAAATAAGTCAATGAATCCTGACTAAAAAGTGTAAAAAAAATTATTATATTACAAAAACCCAAATGTGTCAAATAAACTAAAAAGAAAAAATTAGAATGTTGTTAATAGTATACTGAACAAATCCTTAGAAGGAATAACAGTCGAGAACCATTTAAATTTTACAGGGCTGGTTGGGAAAAAAAAACAAGATTTGATTGGTTGAAGAATTGGTCCCGACTGTTAATCCTTGTAAGGTGTAATTAGTTGTTCAGTATTACTTTTAACAACATTCTAAACTACTGGGCTTGATTTTTCCCTTTTAGTTAATTGTACGCAATCGGGATTTTTGTTTTGTAATTTTTTTTATTGAGTGAGAATTGTTACAAGTTATAGAAAAATGTTTATTTTAGCCTTGTTTGTATTGGGGCTTCTTTATATTGCTTTATACTTATTTATATTGATGTTAATTTGTTTATGATTTATTTACTGACTCCGATTTCAGGAATTCTCATCAAAGCCTGATAGTAAGGGGGGATACTTTTAAATCGTAGTGGACTTTCATTTTGCCTAACACGATAAGAAAAAATTGGTTGTCTGTAAAGTCGGTTTACGGACAATGGTTTTACGTGATAACGTCTATTTCGTAGAAGAATAATTTATGATATAAATATTGTCAATTCGCACATTAGGAACGGGATTCGTTTTAAATATCAGGAGCTGCGCGACATCTGTGATTTTCTTGACTACAACTAAAGTCCGAGTCGATGTACTGTGTAAAGTTCTTTCAAGTAGTTCATACCTATAAACAGAGATGACGCTATTGTAGATTTTCGTTTTCATATAATAATAATACGTACGAGCTACGAGAAATCATTTCTTTTCAAAAGATTGTAAAATAAAATAAAAATGAAATGAAAAATGCCTTCCAAGCGGACCGATTACGCTTGAGTGGGAGAGAGACGGCCGGTCTAGCGTGCCTCTCTCTCTAATGCTGCGCGCGCTTCCGTAACGTTACTCCGGCCGTTACTCGGTTTTCGTGAATGCCTCTCAGGCTCATCGTCTTTATAAACGTTATCACGTTAAAAACGAATACATTAATGTTGTTTTAATATGTATCTAATATTACCTATACTTAAATCTGACTAAGGTTTGGATTTCTTTGTTAGATATGTTTAACTGAAAAAGCTGCTGTGTTACTACTTAACCTTCCTTTCTGTCTGACGATATTATTCTTATAAAAAACACTTGTAGAACCATCGCGTACCTATTGTGATTGCGTCTAATACATAGTCTGAAGCTCCTATTCCGAGCACTGCTAGCGAATCATGGAGGATAAGAGGAGGTAAAGGGGACCTGACTTATATGGGGCAAAAGTTGTAAAAGTGTCCAGCTATAAGCAGTGAATTGGCACTAGCGTAAGCAAAGGATTGAAGTTGGTCAGTGACAGACCTTATACCAAAATAGTTGAAGTGTACGTAGTCCAAAACCCTATTGCTACAGTGCCGCCTCCAATTTGACGCAGTTTGACGTACACTTTTGCACAAAAGAGTCATTTCTCCTTTGCCTCTATACTCCATGCGGCGAATTAATATTTCTAATATGAACAGCGATTTTTTTGTAATTGTGGAGTGTTTGTAACTGCAACGCAAAGAGGGATGTACAATTCGTTAATGACTCTAATCTTTATCATATTCCTGCTGGCCAAATACATTTAATATTGTGTTTTGTATAAAATGTAGCTGCGAAGCGCGGTGTGGTTCCATTTGATTATAATATCATGTTATTATTGAAGTGTTAAAAGTGTATTTGTTATTTTAACGTAAAGATGTATAACTTATAGCCTGCGCATGCGAGGTACTTTTTTCCGCGTAGGACAAATCCCTGAGATCCATAAAAAGTCATCCGAGAATTACCTATAGTCAAATCATTAATCCACTGGACCAATTTGACAGAACATAATGCCATTTTGTAAAATAATATTGCCGTAGTAATAGTAATAGTGACTTTTTGGTCCCTAAAATACATGTATCAAATCATTATGTATATGATTCACATCAGAATCGGTTTGTCACGATACTATTTTCCGTCAAATTTGACACTTTGAATGTCAAATTGGTCCAGTAGATTGGTGATTCGACTATACATACGTAAGTACCATACACATCAGGGTCTCAACTCGACATACGCGGTTTATAAACATTTTTGAAAGAAAAGAGGTATATTATAAAGAAGAATTGCAAAAAAGTTAAGAGAAAATATTTATTATTATAATTAAGTCATGCAGGTTGCTCAAATAAAAAGAATGTCTCACGAAAATCAACGTCAAGTAGGTTTAAGATATAAACATCGATGTGACAAATCCCTATAAAATTGTACCCGTGAGGAGAAAGTGTTTTAATTGGAAACTAGTTTGAACACGTTTCAACATCTTATACAAAGTAGTTTCCGCTAGTTAAAAGTTAAACTCGTTAAAAATATCCACATGAAAACATCCAGATCACGTTGTTTACGTGAGTGAAGCAACACTTATCTAATGCTGTATAGAATTATGCCTGTCCCGGTGATTGCTTTGTTGTTGTAACTTATAAGAAATAAACAAGTATAAATTTAAAAATCAGTAAACCCGACTGCACAAAAAAAAACATTAAAAACGATCATGTATAGGTATACCTTTTTGAAATCTTTATAAAAGTAAAGCTCTTTAACCTTAAACCAATATTGCATTATTCGATTTATTTTTATTTTTTTGATACTTCAAACAATGGCATCTCATAGCCACCATATTTATTTTTTCTTATTTAATTTATTTATTTATTAAAATCACACTACATCTAACATTACAGGTGTCCCCAATTCGATAGAGTAGTTACAAAATATGCAAATTATAACCAAAAGAAAGCACTATGCAATGTAAACATTAAATTACATATGTATGCCAGTTTTACATGTATATTTATGTAAGTAAATAAATAATAAATTTATGTAAGAACACTAACGTCCCAACTCTGAGTCACTAACGGTTACTTTAATTGCTTCTTAGTAAAGAATGACCATACAAATTCTGAACTAAGGAGTGATTTAAATAACCATTAATGACTCTGGGTTGGGATGTTAGGCTAACAAGACGCATCTAACGATATCTTAATTATATGTTGATTGGTCCAGCGGTATGGAAGATATGAGATAGTAAAATTATTACATGCATACATACCAGATACGCGTGAAAAATATAACCATTTTTGGCAGGGTCGTGTAATAAATAAATAAATCACGCACATCAGGACGAAAATGTTATTTGAAATTATAACATTGAAATGAAAGACAGTAAGGAATGGAAAACTGTAACAATAAAATTAACAACCAGGAAGGTAGAGCTTTATTCATTTTACATACATCACGGGAACCCACTGTTAATAAAATAATATTCGACAAAAATTCTCACCGTATTCGGAATTCTGTTATATACAAACATGTCCATTCAAAAGAGCTTAAAACTTTGCATGCAAAGAAAACAAATACTAGGATTATTTGTTCGTACATCACGGGAACCCACTGTTAATAAAATAATATTCGATAAAAATTCTCACCGAATTCGGAATCCTGTTATAAACAAACATGTCCATTCAAAAGAGCTTAAAACTTTGCATACAAAGAAAACAAATACTAGGATTATTTGTTCGTATTCGCAAATATGATATTTCAATTTGTTTGGGTTTATATTTCATAACAAAAACTTTCGTTTCTGGAAACACCTGTCCGAAATAAGTCCCTATTGTTAAAAAGGGTCCCTTCCTACAACGTTTGAAGTACTTACCAAATTATTGTGTCATAAACTTATTTGTAACATATTTCGTCGTATTTAGAACGTCCACTCCTATTCATAAGTCTGTTTTCACTGATTCTTTATACATGGAAACAACGATATGAATATGACTGTCGTTTTGATATGGAATATCAAGTTATAATATATTATTATATTATGTATTTTTTATGGAAATAGCCGGCAAACGAGCCACCTGATGGTAAGTGGCTATCGTCGCTTGCGGAAATCAGCAACACCAAAGGCATCAGTGTTGCGTTGCTGGGCAAGAAAGAGTGAAGAAATAGAAAGAAAGAACTGGTTCTCAAGGCCCCAGCCGGAACACGACGAGTCGTTTTTCGGCTAACTCATGTTCAAGTGTGATAAATAATAATAGTAATAATGGCATTAATTAACAATTAAAATCAATATTACCAATATAATCCCTTGAGGGGCCCTATCAGCAGTGGGCCGGATTTAGTCGCCTCTTACTACACCCATCCGGCGTGGTATTATGTATATTTTACGCTCCAAGACCGAACAAACAGTGTATTTGATAGCCGTCCATTCCATATTTATTAATACTTATTTTCTTTTTATGTACTTTAAGTAAACAAAGCTATGGAACAAACTACCTGCATCGGTGTTCCCTCTAAGCTATGTCATGGGGTCCTACAAGAAGCTGGTCTATCGTTATCTTCTTGGCCGGCAACGCATTGGTGACGCCCCTGGTGTTGCTAATGTCCATGGGCGGCGGTGATCACTTACCATCAGGTGACCCGTCTGCTCCTTTGCCTGCTCTAAGTCTAGTAAGTACTATTTCATCGATACTAAAACAACATTAAACAAAGCCTACGGTTTATTAGATGGGATAGATAAGTAAAGTAAAATGCGTATTAGCATTGTCCGTGGCATTGTGTTGCTAAAGACTAGTTTTTAAGCACGCCAAACAAGATTTTTTGGTTCTAAGTATCTCTGAGATAAACCACTGACGGAAGCACGGTCAAACGGACTTACGGACGGACAAGACTAATCTATAAAGTTTCCATTTTGACTACGGAACACAAAAATATAGTATAGATGTTACCTCTAAAACAAATATTACGAGTACCATCCGAAGCATTTAATCAATCGGTTTTATAAATGTTATATTTAAATGAAAACTTTGTAGTATCGAGAGACCGCTCAGTTTACTAGGAAATACAAACAAAAGCAACTAAATAAAAATCGGTTAATCCGCTCGAGAGCTTCGATGACATGTAGACAGAGTTATAGATTTATAAACAGAGTTGCACACAAACAGATTTACAGAGTTTCAGACAAACAGAGTTACAGAGTTACAGACACACGTCAAACTTTTAACACTCCTCGTTTTTGCGCCGGGGATTAAAAACAACAGTAGGCGGCCTTCGTATTTTTTACATTAAATTACCTTTGGTATTACCATTCGATACTAGTTGAAAGTGTCCCTATTTTAAATTAAGGGAGATACTTTACTCAAAATCTCTTGACCTACTTACGTTATTTTGGCTTTAAAATAAAAGTTGTTTTTTTTGGAATTAAAAAGTAACTTTACAAGCTAATTAATGAATCCCAATTTCTTTCATTATTTTGTATACAAGGGCAAAACATAGCAGGTAATTACAGTAACTTAAGGTTTTGTTTACAGAAAAAGAAAGTAGAATTTGTCAATTTTCTTCAGTTTATTCTGACCATCGAGCAATACAGAGCACGACTAAGTTCAAATAGACAAAACCTATAAGGTACTACTAAAAGCAAAAAATATTTTAGAAAACTTCGCTTTCATATTTTATCGGTCATTTTAAGTCATCAGTTGTTATGATTACATAATTATCTAATCCATCAAGACACTTGGGGCTTTCGACGCTCAGGTTGGTCATAATCAATAACATTTATTGATTACTCCTAAATTTTACTATCTGCATTGTAACATAGGATTACATGCGTATGACTTCGAAACCGATACCTCTGTAAGCCACAGCCGCTAGTACAAATAAAGCTATGCGTGGGAGGATATTATGTGATTAAAGCTTTTGTTTGATCCTATTTCGAATGAAATCTGACATTCATTAATTGAAATCCATTGTTCTGATCCGACTGTGAAAGTCACTGTGTCTATGTTTGCTCGCAAAGGACCTGAAAACAGTAAGGGAATTACACGCATCAAAATTATTTATCGAGATTTCAATAACATTTGGGTTGAAGTAACTTACAGTTTTATTTCTTTGAATGAACTAAATGGATTATATTTGCAAAAGGATAGAAAAACTAATTATCATAACCGCAACTCATAATTGCCCCTAGGGCTCGGATCTTATCTTGCAGGCCGTATTTCAGTTTTTTACACAATACCGTTATTGTTATAAGATTGATTTTATTGTATAGTTCCAGTTATCTATAAAAGCAACGCAAAAGCAAAGCAACAACCCATAATTGTCCCACTGCTGGGCTCGGGGTCTCCTCTCACAATGTGAGGGGTACAGGCCATAGTCTACCACGCTGGCCAAGTGCGGATTGGTAGACTTCACACACCTTTGAGAACATTATGGAGAACTCTCAGGTGTGCAGGTTTCCTCACGATGTTTTCCTTCACCGCAGCAAGTGATAATTAACTTGTAATACGCACATAATATTTGAAAATTAGAGGTGCGTGCCAGGATTTGAACCCGGGCCCCCGCGTTCGGGAGACCAACATTCTAACCACTAGGCTATCACGGCCACAGTTATCTATACTAATATTATAAAGAGGAAAGATTTGATAGTTTGTTTGCATTGAATAGGCTCTAAAACTACCGAACCGATTTGAAAAATTCTTTCACTGTTAGGAAGCTACAATATCCCCGGGTGACATAGGCTATATTATATTTTTTTAACTATTTTTCCCGAAGCGAAGCGAGGGCGATTTGCTAGTTTTGAATAAAGCCAAATATAATGGATATTTTAATTAACTCCTCGTTTCCATTGTCGGGTCATTCCATACACGGCTCATTGCAATTACCTCTCTTTGATATTTGAGGATTATTGGCCAGCTTATCTGATGTGTGTAGCCTAAAAGCCTTCACATGTGAAACAATATAAATGCCGTAACTGAAACTATTGTTCTCTCATAGATTAAAATCATTTCTGATTTCAGGCTGAGTGAAACCTTATTTAATATATCATTTCATTTGCTGTGACAAAACCATTTGTAATAGTTTAATAAATCATAAATTCATAAAGCAAAAAAGCAAAGCAAAGCAACAACCCATAATTTTCCCACTGCTGGGCTCGGGGTCTCCGCTCACAATGTGAGGGGTCATAGTCTACCACGCTGGCCAGTGCGGATTGGTAGACTTCACACACCTTTGAGAACTTTAAGGAGAACTCTCCGGTGTGCAGGTTTCCTCACGATGTTTTCCTTCACCGAAGCAAGTGATAATTAACTAGTAATACGCACATAAATTCATACCTCATTACAATTGCGGCCCGCTAATTATTTATTTTTAATACGGACGACGTCGCATTCGACCACGCGTTTGACAACAACTGCGAACCTCATACCACTAAACTTTCTAACGCTGATAAAATGTCCGTCGTACAAACTGCAATGTTTAAACGTCTGTTTCTATTACGTTATTTTCATAACACTTATCAACTCTCGCTGGCTAGACTTTATTACTCAAAGTGTCCATTGTTGTGAAACATTAGACATTATGAGATACTAGACGTGGAACTGGCCGTAATAAGACACTGGACTTTTAGTAAACGAGACGTTTTAGGCGACTAGATATTGTGAGCCGGGACGAATAAATATTCGTCGTATTCGTCCTTCGTGTCTTATGTTCAGTGCAAAAGGTTGAAGATTCTAATCCGATAAATCTAATTTAAACTACATGTTTCCTAATCTTCCTGGAATATTTGCTGGTATTGACACAAGCTATCGATTTTGTTTGCATCAACAAATGCAATATGTATATGAAAATAATGATAATGATAATATGAAAAGGAATATAAGCAGATACGTTTATTGTATGTGGCGAAATTTTAAATCAAATCATAAAATCGGAATCGCGCACTGATGGTTCCGTACTTTGTAGAACTGAACATTACTCTAACTAAAAGATAAACTGCATTCAGTAACAAACTTAACTTTGCAGTTCCCATAAAGGGTGCGATCAATTTACGAACTGAAAATAACTAAATGCGGTAGGTAGATAGACGGATAAATCGAAAACGAAGTAATCTTGTAAGGGTTCCGTGTTTTACTTATGGGGTACGGTACCCTAAAAATAATGATATAAAAATTCTGTTTTGATTGCGTTGACTTAGATCCTTGATTTTTCACAGCTCCAAGGGATTGCAGGCCTGACTAACAGATATTAATTTCTACTTGATATCTCCCATGCATTGACAGTGAATCAGATAGGATAACGAAGTGATCCATAAAAGTTCCCTTTTTTCGAGGTACGGAACCCTACAAATGGAAAAAATTGGTTTCCTTATCTGTTTAGGAGTAACATTTTGTCTTCAACATACACCCTCAGATCCTTAGTTGATGCACTGGTTTTGAAATATTAATGTAAGCATGAACAAATATCTAATAGGATAAAAGGTACATAGTTCCAAATATTTTTTCATATCCATTGAGCCGTGAGCGTGAAAGAGTCACGAACATCTAAACTATGATATTTATATAATTATAGTATAACGTCTGTAGTTGCAAGCGAAAACCGAGGGAGATAATGTCTGCTGCTCATGCCGCAGCCGACACGGTCTTAAATGACGCCGTATTTCATTTATAAAAGTTTTTAAGTAGATGCCTTAAACACCGCGCCAGCAGTTTTTTCGAACAAATCGAATCATACTTTAAACTTAACTATTTAGTATGTCCAGTAAACTAATTAGTTTATACTTTTGAACGGATGTTTTGTAACTACTTTGACTAATATCAAAGTATCGTATTTTCTGCAATCCGCAATAGTCCGTGTATGATTTATGTGTAACTAGCAGCAAAACCCGTTGTAGCTCGGCTAAAATACGTCGTATGTTTAATGGAATGAGAAGTTCATAGACATAATTTTTTCAACTTAGATACTACAAATTCGTATCTCGGATATGTAGAGATTTATTTACCATTAAATGTACGGTGTATATGTGGCAGCCAACTAGCTTAATCAGCCGTTCAATCAGCAGCCTAGCCTCCTTACTAAATAGCGCAGTTCAGCTAGCGATCTGAATGATATTCAGCTACAGTGTCTGATACAACATTTAATAAGCTGGCTCGCTAATGCTTAAGCCATTCGTACATACAACTGAACTCAAATCTAAAGAAGAATGAATTAGGTTATGATTGAACAGGCTAGGCAACTAGTTAAACACTATCGATCCAAGTCATTTGCCTAGCTGTTTGATCAAATGGCTTAATTGCATCTGGCAACTAGTTGAATGGCGTTGTTTAGTAATAAAGGCTGCTAGGCTGTTGAATGAACAAGTAATTAAACTAGTTGACTGTGACATATATGTATAAAGCATATACATACAATTAAATAATTAGTTAATTATAATAATTATAAATGAAAAAAAAATTCAAATGAAATATTTATTTTCATTGTATACAAGGTGTCCCAAAAGTAGTACGACAAACGATACCTGGAAATAGCTTGAGAGATGGTAATTCAGATAGAATATAATTTGTATGTTGAACATGCAAGTGTTGTAATTGGCGCTTATTATCACCTACTAATGTTTTTAAGCGCTCTGCGGCTTGCGTCGGTCTTAAGTGATCGACAAAGTTAAGCAACAGCGGGCGCGGTCGGTAGTTTGATGGGTGACCGCTAGTGGAAAAAATTATTTAACGTTTCCGTGCTTCGGAGGTAAAGCCGTCGGTCCCGGTTGTTATCATATGATAACAGTCGTTAAGCCATGTCCGACACTCGGGTTGGCCACTAACTCCTCCACCAATCCGCACTGGAGCAGTGCGGTGGAGTATGCTCTAGGCCTCCTCAAGAGGAGAGACCCGTGCCCAGTAGTCGGCCGTTAATGGATTGATGCCAATGTTCTTAAAACTATTGCCCTCGTAACACATCAGAATTGATTTTGACTGTCGTTATAATATTATTATACAATTCTAACATTTAAGAAGCGGAGTACTAATCAAATGCAAATTATGTTTTTTATACTATTATTGTTTTCAAAACATTTTTAATGTAATATAATATTCTGTTTGACATCACGATACGACTCCTAAGAGTCGAGCAAAAGGTAAAAATAGAACGAACGTGAAGTGAAAATTGAATTATGGCGAGGGTAGATCAGAAGCGTGGATGTTTGCGAACTAAATTTAGTCTTCGACGAACCGGTTCCAATTTCCTTTGAATTAAATGGCAGAGTAAAAGGAGTACAGATAGTTTTCCTAATATTGCTTACAATTGTTTTGTATCAATAGCCCGGCGGCTTCTATAGTCCCTTAACTAGGACTAAGTACTATGAATTGATTGCTTTCTTAGTCTTCCTTTAATTTAAGATACTCTTACTATGTTGTTAAAAAAATTGATCCTTATTAATGACCCTTTTGGTTAGTATCATTAAATTCAGAATGTTCCTTTTTGTTCACATTTCACCGGTTCTATTCCGTGCTGTAGTAGGTGATTTTGCAATCATCTTTAAATAAATATTTTTAAATATAAAGAAAAATTTCCTTACAGTAAAATTGCCATCATTAATATTCAGGGTACCTTTCTTCCAATCCTGTATATATGAAAATTACCTTTATTTGTTATTGAATGGTTACTAAGGTTACAGGTTATAAAATATATCTCGTATATAGACTTTTAAATTGCATTTATGTAATTGCAAGAATGTTGCTTGTAATTTTCATCAGATAAGCAGTAGTCCTTTCCTCTTTTGTCCAGAACAACACTGCCCACGCTTGTGTTGGTCACTAAGCCCTCACTAATCCACTACAGTAACGTGGTGGAAAATGCTCTAGATTTGTTCAGTTATGAAGAGACCCGTGCAATGTAGTGGGCTATTCATCGATTGAAGCGTCTCTTTTGCGTGGGTCATTAATGGATCGAACCCATTATCTCTTTTTTAATAATACTTACAAAAATACATTTTGTAACAAAACATCCATTAACTAATTAAGGCAATAAGGACAAAAACATTTAGATTTTTGTCCATTAAGAAAGAATTGAATAACATAATTCTTCCACTGTTTTTATCATAGCTCCCGAGTCTAACAATGTACGACAAATTTTCACAAAATGGATTAGATATTTTACATGGACGAGATATTATCTACGAATGGATAGGAAGACACGAGCTAACATAATATGTACAAGCGCACTCGAAACAGAATCAGTACTGAGCATATCATTCTTTGTATGAGATCTATAAACCGCATGACTTACTCTCTGTACACCACGTATTTTTACGGCGCCGTAAACGCGCGTATACGGCGCGTTTTACGCGATCAAACGCGCCGTAAAATCACGTACGTTGCCCTGGCAAGATTATTGCCTAATTTGGTCATTTAAATTAGACAGATATGTGATTAGTTCCAGCTTCTGTAATGACGTAATTGTGTCTATACAAATAAGTGAAACTGAAGTATCTTTATAATTTGCACTAAACGAAAACTGAACTTTAACGACTGTGTGTTTATAAGCAAAACCAGAACGAGATTTTCAGTTCTACAATTCATTATTTATTATATGAAAATTAAGAAACAAAATGTTAAACACTGTATTTGTTCTCAATTGCGTTAGCTAGTAAATTAAAATGTATTGTGTATGCCCTACACTGTGAATGCATTTATCAAATAACAAAACCTTGAAAACGAGTTTTAAAACTTAATCACACGCCTTCTCTAATGACATTCACTGCGAACTGAGCAAGGAAAACAAAACAACTTTTTTTCTATGCAAAATTACATAAAAAAATTATTCAGATCGCATGAATTTTTAACAAACTCCTAAATAACCTTAAAACAAAGCAATATTACTTATTCGGCTTAATGGCCCAAGTTACCCCTACAAATAAAATCATTATTGTCAATTACTATTTTGTGTAGCCTGGGCCAATAGTATCAGTCAATCACATTGGCGCCGTAGTGATTAATTGGCGCTGTCGAGCACAGCGACACAGTCGATGTCAGTCTCAGGTATCTTTTTTAAAACACTGCAATATACGACCAGTATTGAATTCTACACTGACGTTGACCCTTGAACTACTGACTCTCCGAAAATAGGTCCGTACAAATGGACACATCGATCGATATTCCCCGTCCCTTAGATTGTAGAAATCCGTGCTATATTATATTAAAGCAGCAACATGTTTTGCTGGTAAGAATGTAATAATATTATTATATCTAGATACATTCAAAGATGTTTTGCTTGGAGTTTGTATCATACACGTTCGAATTCATGAGAGTTTTTCGCTCGTTCATTCTAAACTCTTCAACATATCTCACGTAAATTGCTAAACTGAATTTAATAAATAGTTATATTTAATACTCAATTGAATGCAATTTCCTTATTTGAACCTATACAAAGGTCATATTCTTAAAAGAAGAATCCTTAATCGTCAATTACTTTGAACAGAATAATGGAAATTGATACGGCAAAGGAAGTTTAGTGGAAGATAATATTTATTTCATACGTTAGTGAAGCCAGACTGGTCTAATCCCCTAAATAGGAAAAATAGAGGCATGCCAATTTATATTAGACTTATTAGATTAGAATTATAAATAGGTGATGATTTAGAATTTTATTATTCACAAAAATTCCGGGTCGCTTATAAAAAGTGTGATAGTTTCTTAACTACACAATACAAACTAGTGAAACTGTAGTATGTTATAGATGACTGACTTATACATAAAAGAAAATACATGACACGTTTGTAAACTGTATAATTTTATTTAAGTACTAAAAATGAAAGCTTTTCTGTAAATTTAATATCTTGTATTTCCTCCACGAGCCCGTATTCATTAAGACGATGGTGCATGCTGTAAATCAAATTTCTAATACGGTTTTGGTCTATGTTTGACCATTCTTCTACTAGCGCATTTCTTAACTCACGTAAGTTAGCTGCAGCTGGAGAGCGTTGTTTAACGCAACTCCCGAGCTGCCTTCTCCCTTCTATGGGATTTAAGTCTGGGCTGCAAGTTGGCCACTCCATGCGGGTGATACCGACGTCTTGAATATACGCATGGACCAAATGTGCTATAATTATGTGGTCGCGCATTATCGGCCATAAAAATGGAATTTGCGCCCATATTCACCAAGAAAGGACCAGCATGCTCATTTAAAATATCCTCTACATATCTGGGAGCTGTCAGAGAACCGTTTTCTATAATTACTAACTCCGTACGATCCTCTGAAGATATCCCAGCCATGGTTTGGCCATTATTGATCCTCCACCTTTTCCTCAAAACACGCTTGACGATAACGTTCATTTGGTCGCCTATATTCTCTTCGTCTTCCATCGTGTGCGAATAAACAAAATCTAGACTCATCGGAAAACATAACCCTGGACCAATCTTCATCTGTCCATCGGAAGTGTTCTCGAGCAAACCGCAACCTGGCAACTCGATGTTATCTGAGCAATTTAGGGTCATTTGCTGGCCTATAAGGCTTTATATTAGCTTCCCGAAATCGCCACCGGATCATGTTAGAGCTTACATTGTTGTGGTGAATTTCTTGAAGGCTATTTCGGACCTGAACAGCCGTGAGATGTCGATTTCTTAACATTGTGCTCACGATGAATCGGTCTTCTCGTACAACTTGGCCTTCTCTGGCCTGGTCTCTTGAAATCACTGGAGTACTCTTTGGACCGTGGATAAAGATACACCTACTGTTCTAGCAGTACTCCGCTGACTCCTTCCTTCTTGTACCATGGTGATAATTCGTGTACATTCTTCAGTAAATAACGACATGTTGGTGCATGGTTGATGCACAAAATTCTGAGACCAGTCAAAAAAAACTGTTTATGATGACAGCTCAGTTTAAAACAAAAGCGAGAAAATTTTCTATTCAAAAAATTTGAATTTTGATATTTTTCAAAAATCGGAATTTCTTTTTTTGGAGCTGTAACTTGTTCAAATGCAACCTCTTTTGATATGTATAATAAGCGTTACAAATCTGCCTATAACATATTATTTATACGAGGGATCTATGTAAATAACTTTGGGAGATATCGCGGTTTTTCTAAATGACCCGTTATTTTTGCTGTCCAGTGTAGTACCTATATTAAATGCACTTCGGTCAGCAGATGTATTTCACGTGGGTGTAATAAAGTCTACTAAATAGGTGAAATAAACTTAGTGAATAAAGCCGAAATACCATACATAGGTGTCGAGAGATGATTTCTAATATCAATATAGATTCGTCCTGAAAGAATTTTACTGCTCGTCCACTTTGAGGAGCCTCCGGTCTGTTAGGACTGATTCCTATATTGTACTGATTTCATAATGAACAAATATCAAAATCACCTTTTCCCAAAATGACTGATTTTCTAAATGTCTTTGTTTCAGAATGTCGTAAATAAAACTGTCAAATTCATGTACAGTCAGTAACACTTTATTTTTAAATCTTATATTTAAACAACAAAAATTCTACTCTCTGTATGAAACAAAACAATATTATTCTTAAACAACGTCAATCTTATATATCTATGATAATAATCTAAAATTTTAACAAAAAAATAACCGACTTCAAATGAAGTAGGTATCCAATAAAAAAAGAATCATCAAAATCGGTTGGCGTGTATTGAGTTATTCGTCCATTTATCGTGCATATACTTTTTTACACAAATAAGTTAATGCTTGACCACAATCACCACCACCACACACTTAATGCAAATTTAAGACTTATATGGTTCTGACATAGATGCCATTGTCAGATCTCGCTCTTTAAGTGGGACCACACTACAAGCACAAGATTTCGATTAAAAAAAAATCATCAAAATCGGTTCAACCAGTCGAAAGTTCCGAGGTAACAAAAATAAAAAATACAGTCGAATTGAGAACCTCCTTCTTTTTTGAAGTCGGTTAAAAAAATGAATCCATATTTCCCTTGGTCATGGCATCACGCGTGAACGGCTGGACCGATTTCGCTAATTATTTTTTTGTTGTATTCGTTATTGTCAGGAGAAGGTTCTTATGTAACAAAACATTAAGAAAAATGCTCAGAAAATTAGAAAATTTAAAAAATTTAACGACCATATTAACTTTTAAATGTAACCTTACCAATATATGTAACTTTTAGTCATGGCATCACGCGTGAAGTGCTGGACTGATTTCGCTAATTACACGACTACCAGGAAGGGGTTATGTTTTTCGATACAAACAAACAAAGAAACAAAAATTCAAAACTACAAAAAATCCGACTGTGTATAAAACTAAAAAGAAAAAAACAAGCCCAGCAGTATAGGGACACAACAACACAACTAACAGACGAGGGAGTACATTAGTGCATTCTCTTTTTTATAGTTGTAATATTTTTTAGAAACTGAATATCTGTTATATTGTCGGATTGTAATTCGTTCAACTGATTTTTGTAGCAGTTGTCGAATATAATGTCACGCCTGTGCCTAGTAGCACCACTAAACAAATTATTTTTTATTCGGGTGTCCTGATATTTCGCCTCCTTCCTTAATTTATACAAAAATCGCATCAGGGTTGGTTTGTGCGGCATACGTGTGTTTAATCTTCTATGCCAACCCTCTATCGCATTGTTTGTGCGGTGCTTATCATTTGCGCAACTAATAAAAGACGCACACAAAGACATCCACTGTTTATTAAAATATTCTTGAAATAAGATCATTCCTGTAGTTTGCGGGAAAAGGGCTTGCAAAGAAGACCATGCACTATGAATTCTTTCTCGGGGAAGTAAAGATAAATTAGCACACATCCTTACTAATCCTCTTTCCTCTTGTGGTCGTAACTTTTAATTTTTTTGCCTGCTTCCATACTGCCATGTTATAATGATAATAACAGCCTCTTACCTCTGTAGATGGAAAAACTTCTTTTATGGCATTGATTAAAGCAATTTCATAGTCGCACTTAAATGTATAAATTCTTAAACCCATTTTATCATACAACAACCTAAACATTCTGGTGTACGTCTCTTGAGACTTATAAGGCAAAAGCGCATACACAAGAGGCACCACGTTCGTCGATTTATTGTTTCTGCTAATGTCAGCATGTATTGTGAAGATTTGGTAAAATGGATTGAGGGTTCTCTTAAAAGTGCCATCGCCATAAAAATATGTGTTTATGTTGTCACGACTGAGTACTTTTCTGCCTTCTAATGTCGAAAATACTAGGATCTTCTCATCCTCACCATCTTCAATAACAAGAAAACTATCCGATAATAGTTTTGGAATTTTTATATCCGCCAATCTATTAAATTCAGTATTATTTTGATCCAAAATTTTATGCCTCATTCTATAAAAGGAACTTTTTTTTTCCTCAAAAGATGGCATTATTGTCTGACTTGAAACTTGAACCTCTGGAAGACAACTTTCAAAAACCTTCTTAATAGGTGTAATTTTAGCAGATACTGCCTTTTTACAAGTATCAATAAATATAAGTTCATCATTTTGGTTAAAATGCGATCGGCAGGCGTGAGTACTTTGTCTAATTATACTACTTTTTTCAGCATCCAATGTGACCGATGCCGAGCATTCAGTTCGATTGATACACCTCCACATGCTAGAGCCTGATTTATTATTATTAGAAAAATTGTACCTGTGTCCGTCATGCACTAAACACGGTTTACCTTTTTGGTTGTCTATAAATTTCAGGCTATTATTATTCATTCTAAAGCACAACAGATGGTTATTTTACAATAAATAGCAATACAGTACACAAAGACGTGATAAAATACTGATAATGACAAGGACATAATATTATTATTTTTCAGTGACATTAGTCATATTAGTGGCCAGTATAACATATATGCTACTGTCCTAATAGACTGAAAGGTAAAGGAGTATGTATTACACACAAGGATAGAGGTAGATATTTATCAAATCGAGCATCGGCGGCGCGGTGGTCCGTGCTCCGCCTAAAGTCGCGGGTTTGAGTCCCACCACGGCCGTGTACCAATGGGCTTTTTCTGAAGTCTGAAGCCACAACTCACAGTGACTAACGGTTACTTAAATCGCTCCTTAGTAAAGTATCACTCTACAAGCATTTAGCCGTATTGGGGCGGCTTAGAATACTAACCCCAATCCCACGCCGGATGGGTGTCGTATTATTTTTCAATGGCCTTGAGCATGAGTCAGCCGCCAAACGACTCGTCATGTTCCGACTAGGAGCTTGAGAGCCAGTTCTTTCTTTCTTTTCTTCTCTCTTTCTTGGCCGGCAACTCATCAGTGATGCCTTTGGTGTTGGTGATGTCTACCATCAGGTGGATCGTCAGCTCGTTTGTCGGCTATTTCCATAAAATAATCTGTACTAAGGAGCGATTTAAGTAACCGTTAGGGACTCTGAGTTGGGGCGTACTTTACCGATTGCAAAACCATATACTCAAACGGTGAAGGAAAACCTTTTGAAAAACAGGAAGGCTTAACATTTTTTTTTGATTTAATATCACGAATGTACAGTCACGAGCATAAATATATTACTATGGACACGTCAGCAATAATATCTACCCAAGAATGAACTCAATAATATATGTCTGCACGGACGCAACAAAAATATCTGATATTCATAGACAGCATATTAAAGTGACAACAAAATTATCTGATAAAAAAGTGCATCAAATAATTGTGACAACCGCCAAAAGCAAAGATATGTGACGACATTTATAGTCACAAAATAATGTAATCACTCTTAGAGTGCAAATATATGTTTGCCGTTTACTAATTCTACATTTCTGTAAGCATTTGCATCGATTCCTCAATCATAATTATGCATAAATATATGACGTTCAATAGTTGGCAAAAATATCTGACGATCTTTTATTTTTTATACTTTTTTTATTTAGGTAGTTAAAAACAGTTTGTTTCTGAGTATTTTATTAACCGACGAAAAAAAAGGAGGAGGTTGTCAATTCGACACGTATATTTTTTTTAATGTATGATGACGCAGCAATCGGCACAAGGTGATCCGATTTTGATGATTCTTTATTTAATGGATGGGATATGTCTTGAAGTTGCTTTTATATTATTTTTTAAATTTTATTCCTACCCTAAAGGTACGAAAATAGGGGATAATTGATTGTTCACCCATGGAATTTTTACCCGTTACCCCAATAATTTTGTACTGGAAGATCCGATTTCGGCGATTCTTTTTTTTATTGGATAGGTAGTGTATGTATACCTTGAAGTTATTCTCATTAAAATTTAGAAACAAAATTTAACCCCTAAAGGTATAACAATAGGGGATGATTGATATTTCATCTACTCCTTTTTTCCTGAATCTACCACCCATTACTTATACAGTCAGTTACAAGATATTGGAAATCACTCCCAATATTTATAATTAATACTAGCTGACCCGGCAAACTTTGGACCACCTGACAACTCCCCCACTCCCTCCCCTGTCTCTCTCCCTCTCCCTCGACTGCCAGTTATAAAATAAGAAAGTTAGATATGTTGCTAAGGTTACATTAGAAAGTTATATAATAATTATAAAATTATGGTCGTTAAGTTTTCAAAGAGATCGAACCTTATATACTACAGCTATGAAACAGACAAATTTCTGAACGAACCTATAAATATTTGACGACCAAATGACAATTTGACAAAACGCATCTAATATTTCACAGCTAGGAACATTTTGTATTAGAAAATTAAATTGTCGTTTTTAGTAATTCCGTTACTTATTATTTACGTTTCTCACCATTTAAACATTCCCTAAAGTTCCACAAATATTTCAAGATCAAAATAAGCCAAATCGATCAAGTCATTTCCGAATTTTAGCGAGACAAACGAACAGCAATTGATTTATATATGTATACAGATTATTTATTTTTATAACAACTATAATTAAAAAATAATTACTTTTTAACAAAAAATATAACCAGCGAAAAAACTGAAAAGCGAAAAGTAAAATAAACCATTTAGTATTATAAATTAAGATCCTAAATTAACAGTAAATAAATAATTTTGAGGCGATGCAAACAGATGAAAAAACAAACTGTGAAAAGAAGTGCGCCGCGCTGCAGCTGCCGTGTGCATCGCATGCCGTTGCCCTTATTTTACGCTCCATGTAATTAATGTTGTCTATTTGGCATGGTCTCAAAATTATATATTTATTGTTTATTACAAATCATAATTTATACATAATACTAAATGGTTTATTTGATTTTTCGCTTCAGAGATTTTTTTTCCTTGGTTTAATTTTTTGGTTAAAAAGTAATTATTTCAATCAAATCACTCGAGCCATGATAAAAAACTTCATAAATGTAGTCAAAACAGTTCACCAAACATTCACAACCAAATGCATAATCTCAAATGTAGCACCGCGGCGAGTGGATAAAAAAGAGTGGGTAGTTTCTTTTTTATTTCATTTAAGATATTTTTACCAATTATTGAACGTCATAATTATATTTATGCATAATAATTATGATTGAGGAATCAATGCAAATGCTTACAATCTTAATGGGCATTTTATCTTTTATCCGATGCACCGAATTAGAAAAGGTCCGGATTACCGCGGGTCCACGGATAAGGTACTAAAAATGTGAATTTTAATGAAATTAAACGTTTTCCTTAAATTTGCCGTATGTCATTACTTCCCAGAATTTTATCCTTTTCAATGACACTATCGAATGGTGTAATAATACAGGGTGTGTTTTTTTCAAAATCAACGGGTTCGATTCCTGGCTAGGAATATTTATTATTCAAAAATGTAATGATGCAGTTTTAGTTTTAATCAAAATCGGCCTCGAGACTCCCTTAAGCATTTTTCGATATTCCTTATAGTTGTTGTTGACCATCCTTGCACACTTGAAAAATTCAGCTTGTATATCCTAAACTGTCACTTAAAATCAAAAATGATGAATGAACCTAAAAATCATTTTTGAATACCTATTTAACGATACCCCACTTGACGTAGTTCGTCAAATTTTTTTTTTTTTTATTTAGACAGACCAGACACCATAATTGTCTGGTTGTCCCTGTTTATTGTCATGACTTTAGTGACACTCGCAAGGTTAAGGCGAATCGATTGATGTAACAATCATCAAAATTGGTCAACCCGTTTCTCTACATAGGAACACCACCACACTTCGCCACATAGGAACATACATAGACTGATAAACACATTACCCTGCTTTGCGTCGCGCAGTTGGGTAAAAAGCATAAAAAGAAAAGATTCACGTCAGATATTTTTGCCAACTATTGAACGTCATATATTTATGCATAATTATGATTGAGGAATCAATGTAAATGCTTACAGAAACGTAGAATTAGACGGCAAACATATATTTGCACTCCGAGGGTGATCACATTATTTTGTTACTAATGTCGTCACATATTTTTGCTTTGGGTGGTTGTCACAATTATTTGATGTACTTTTTTATCAGATAATTTTGTCGTCACTTTAATATGCTGTCTATGAATATCACATATTTTTGTTGCGTCCGTGCAGATAAATATTATTGAACGCATTCTTGAGTAGATATTATTTCTGACGTGTCCATAGTAATATATTTATGCTCGTGACTGTACCTTTTCTGTCAGACAATAAAAGTTTCCGGCGTTCTAAAACAAAGACATTTAGAAAATCAGTCATTTTGGGAAAAGGTGATTTTGATATTTGTTCATTATGAAATCAGTACAATATAGGAATCAGTCCTAACAGACCGGAGGCTACTATACTACAACTTTTACTCTATAACTTTTACTTTTGAACCTAAAGCGGGAAAGAATATAAAAAACTTTTCTAGTGCTCCCCGCACTATGTAAGGGATCTTTGTACAAAGTTTCATGCTTCAAGTTTCACTTGTTTAAGCTGTGCGCTGTCTCGCTTTCAGTAATATTTAACTATTCAGTTATTTATCCTATATTGTATTCCAGGTTTTGGTCTGCCTGTGTGCTAAATATGAGAAATCGTTCAATAGCTTTTGTGTGAAAGAGTACACATCCATACAACGTCATCAATCCATCAGCTCTTGGCGCTCCACTGCAGGACCAGGATTGCAGGACCTGCAGGATCTTTAGGTCGTCGGTCCGTCTGTTCGGGGGCGTGGGCACCATTCGAGGACCTTACTTCCCCAACGGTTATCGGTCCAGCCCATTGCCACTTTAGCCGGCTTATTCTTTGGGCTATGTCGGTTATCCTTGTTCGTCTACGGATCTCTTCGTTTCTGATGTGATCACGTAGAAAAATACCGAGCATACCCCGCTGTGCTACTCTGAGCTCGTGGATTATGTACAACAAATTCATATAAAGTACATTTATAATATTAGGAGGATTTTTTACACGTGTTGTAGAATAGAATTGGCAAAAAATTACAGGTTTGTTTATAATTTACTTTTAACCTAGCAAACACTACAAATTTTAAGGCCTATGGACGCATAAAAGTCAGTTGAAAGAATTTTTTACAGGTGTCTGTGAATAGAATAGGCAAGAATTGATTTTATAGGTATGTTTATAATTTGCTTTTAACCGTGGCAACGTGGCAACAACTACAAATTGATTAAAATTTCAAGAGAGATCGCCGCGTCAAAGTCGCTTGAACTTTGGCAAGGTACGTTCACAAAATAATTATACAATATGTACCGTGAAGCAAGCTTCAAACCCACCCACACTGATCTTGACAAGTTATAATTAAACTCACCGTCCACCAACGCACTATTGACCGTAACGTGGCTAACATTTTGACTATACTCGCTTCTCAAAGTCTCTAACCTTACAAGCATACAAAGGAGAAACTCAATTTTCGGCCACGAACCATATGTAATCTGTGCTAGAACATCGGACTAGACAAGAGTAAACTATATACCACAAAATTCGTCTTATTTATAAGATAAACATATTTAAATCTTAGCTTCAGCTGCTGTTGCCAAATGAACAAAATAATGCAAAAAAAAATTCACAGTATTTACCTTATTACAAACGATTTTATAATCGATTGAATCGATTGATGGAACATTATAATATGTTTTATGTATTATTTATTGATTATAATTATAATATTAATTTATTTTTTACATGTTTTCGTTTTCCATATATATATTCCATGTATATTAAAGCTATGTAATATGTTTATAATTACCATTCAATCGTTACGCTAATTTTATTACATGACATTTTGAATATTTTGACATCGATTAATCGATTGACAACAAAGATGATGTAATCCCTATAATGTCATTTCGGTAACCATAGTATTTACAAATAACACCACTGTATTGTCATCGATCTTTCATCACAGAGTACTTAATCTGTCTTTCAGCTTTCTACGCGTGTTCTTGTGTATTTTTACTATTAAATGAGGCTATTTGTACGGGTACTGTGAGGTACTGGACGAACAATTTATAATTATTAATACGGTTACCGTACGAATAATTTATAATTATTAATACGGGTACTGGACAAACATTTTATTATTATTCGTACAGAAGTCGGACGAATAATTTTATTTTATCAATTAGAGTGCAAATTAAAAAGAAATGCGTTTCTATTTGTTTTTAATTTAAACCAAAAAATGGTAAATGTTTGCCGATTTTAATACCGTAAAATATTGAATTTATTTTTTATTATTAAATATAATAAATGCTCTTTAATAAATTAAATTTATAAGTATTAAATATAAAAGTATCTAAATATATTTTTCACTATCATTTATACCACTGTTCTAAGCGCTCTCAGCACCACGTCCTTACTGTACTTCTAAATTTCTTATTTTCATATTTATTACACGCTGCGCACATTCCTAAATGTGTGACCAGCAATATGTATTTCAAAAATTTTATCTTTCTAATTACGTTTCATATAACTTTAGAAATTAAATAAAATAAGGTTTTCGAAAAAGAACATATAGGACTAACTATTTCAGAAGCTTTATTATATTTAATTCAAAATTTTTTTTAAAACGTAATTAGACAAATAAAAATTCAGAAAATACATTTACTACGGCCTACCCTTAATAAAATACGCGGGGACAGTAATAAGATAATTTATAAGATAAAGTATTGTATCAAAACAGTGAAAGTGATAAAAATGTGTAAAAAACTTATGCATAAAATATTAAAGGTATAATTACATTAGTTTAATGTTTTTTTACTTCCCGCTAAGAAAATTGAAAATTTTCAAAAATCGGGAAGTTGGGAAGTTATTTGGTTTACCGCGTTTTTCGAAAACTGAGTTCTCATCAGATCTCGACGTTTTGAAGTCCTATAGGAAGCTTCCCTGAATGTTTTCGCGTTGATATCCGTATGTCTGTATGTATGTATGTATGTGTGTATGTATGTATTATTATGTCTTCTTGAATTATATGCTTAGTTTTTAATACTTTAGTCACAGTTTCATTATTTATAAACCAATTTAGCATGATTGACAATTTATCATATAGTGTTTTCTTGACAAACGGTTGAATTGATTTTTTCTTCTTTGGTAAGCCAATCGCTGTTTGCGTTGCTCCTTTCGGTCGTCCTCGTTGTCTCATAGCCGGTTGGACAATTATATAAGTGACTCTAGTCTGTTATTTGTATTATTTAGAAAATTTCCATGCATGAAGGTATTATTTAGTGACCATTCATTTTTAATAGAATGCCAGTTCTCATTAAAGTAGTCAACGACAGATTGTGGCATTTCTTTTAACTCTTCATATAATAAATCATATTCTTCTTCTGTTTCAGAAAAAAACATTTTCTGAAGAATTGATTTTGCTGCATCTCTTTGATCGCGTGTGATATTTCTTTTGTCGGTTGTATTTTCTCGATTGAATATTCTGAGAGTGTGAAAGGCACAAATAATAAGGTTTGCTGATGGCAGAGCTTCTCTAATGGCATCTCTTTCATTGATGTCTTTATCCGTCATTACACATTTTATTTGGTCCCATTTAGGGTGAGCTGTTTTGAAGGAATTCATCATCCAGTTAATTGATTCCCTATCTTCAGAGACCAAAATGCAAACGCCAGCGACTTCAGAACAACCGTTTGGATCCTCAACCACCATTACATAGACTGGAGCGCGAATATTTAAAAGTTTGAAGGTAGCATCGATTTCCATAAACTCAGGATATGAATCCATCGCTGACTTCATGGATTTTGTTGGAAACAGCCCAGCAAACGTATTTTCTTTTTCATACAATAACCATTGTGCTTTCAATTTATTTTCTAGCTTCTGAAGGGTGGGAATTAACAAATCTTGTTTATTTTTTTTAATTTGCAGTTATCAATGTCTTTTAGCAATATTATTTTATCAGTTTGACTTTCCATCATATCTTTAACCTTCACTTGGTTAGCTTCGAGATCTAATAACTCCGCATTGTTTTCCTTTTGCTCCTTAGTTAATCTTCTGCTCCGTGGATAGTGTCGAAAAAGATTTTCACTTCTATCGTGATTGTGATTCATGTTAATTGATTTGATGACAAGATAGTGGCCAGTATCATCTACTCCGACGCTGAAAGCTGCTGGACAGTTTTTCTTGCACCTTTCGACGTAGATATAAAATTTTTCCCTCCATGAATACAATACAATACAATACAATACAATACAAATATTCTTTATTGTTCACCAATTTCAACACAATAAAAAAGATATAAAAATAAGAAAACAATCGGCGGTCTTATTGCTAATCAGCAATTTCTTCCAGACAACCTAAATAGCGGAAAATTACATAGGACAAAGATTTTTTAGGTAGGGTGGACGAATAATTTACTAATTAATTACAATAGTATTTGATGCTGTAATATATCAGGGATGCTTCAACATGCCTCTTGATTCCTTTTGTGCGACATCGTTCAATTGTCATCGCATCTCGATGATAAAAAACGCGTACTCTTTTTCTTCGAAATCGTTTACTTTCTTCTCTAACTTTTCAAAAGAATCAAAATTTTCACCTTTCTTCAATAAATTTTCATCCATGACTTTGTCATTCTCATCAGCAGCTTCATCTGAATTAACAACTTCATTCGCGTCTTCTCCGTTTTGGTCTTCCTCTTTGCCTTCATCGTTTTCATATTCTTCTTCAAAATCCGAAGAATATATCATCAGTATTAAAATTAAAAATCAATTCTATGTTAATAAATAAATATATATATTTTATTAATTGAATAATTACCCATTTTGTAAGATATTTTATACAAGCTAAATAAATTCAAATTGAATTATTTTATTATAAATTCTTTATGACAGAATGACAGAAATATAAACAAATGAAAGTTTTTTAGAAAAATAATTAAATTTAATTAAAAAAGAAAAGAAAAAGAATTAATAGCTTACTTTTTCCATTGAAATTTATTTCATTGATTTATTTTAACATAATTTACAATATCTATTATTAAAACAAAAATTGAGTATTTAAATTATAATCACCTCCTTTTGTTCACCAATCACAATACACATTCCACCAATCACATCATAATTCCATAGGGTGCGTGCCACTAAGAACACACAACAATCATACTCACGTTTATTTAGAATAAATTTATTAGTAAAAAAAAATCCTTAGTAATAAATTTAATAATAAAAAAATAATAATATCCATATGAATATACTCATTCTTAAAAAACAAGCTAATCATCCAATTCATTCTTAATTTAAAAAAATAAATGTACGAAAAAATATAATTTATTCGTCCAGTACCCGTACCAGTACCAGTCACTTCGTAAATTTTATATTTTCAGCGTATTTGGAGTCCTATTTACTATTGAAACTCATCGACATGCACACAGTTATTTTAATTTTCTATTGTATTCGCTTTCGTACTTGTGTTTTGGTAAATGTGTTTTCGTAGTTCGCTACAATTTCTGGCAAGCCAATACTATATGAATATGGACTCCTTAATCGCCTGTTTTGTGACTGACAAAGGTTCAGAATAAGTCCTGATCACTGGATAACGTACCCTATACATCTTTAGAAGATCAGTAGGTTGCTGTGGCCATACTTACAATGAGTATATTATTATGGTATCTTGATCGGGCAAGGTACTAACGAAATATAGCGCCTCCTGCACAACTAGACGAAATATTAATATATTATAATGATAACTAATAAAATCTCTTGAAATATGCAATAGCTTTTATTATACAACCTTTTTATGACATTCGTTTTGGGTGAAAACCATTGAAGTAGAATAGACACCCGCCAACTTAGTTTTAACCATTAAACTCGTAGTTTAAGTGTTAGTATTTTTGAGAAATACTTTGTTAGTATTTTATTACGTTTGTAATGATTACTCGTAGGTGTTTGGTTTATAGTAAGTGTAACATACATATTAAATAGCACTGTGACACGAGTATGACATAATCATTACCTATAATTAAGGTGATTCACTCCAGGATTTCCTTAGTTGGCCATTGCTGGCAGCCGTGAAAATTGGACAAATTAAACCTTTTGCAATGATCTAATTGACAGCCAATATCCAGTCTTGTCTACCTGGGCCTGAGTTTCTATGGAAGCTGGGTTTCTCCTTTCAGTGTCAGCCAAACCAATATTTTTTAATCTCTGTTTTCATTCATACTTACCGTACAAAAAATAAATTCGTGTAGCACGAAGAAGAGAAAAAGAGATGCAACTGTTTTCTCTTGGCCTATTTACAAATTAAACGTAAATGTAAACATGAATAATAGTTTAACCTGTACTAGGTTTACTTACGAGGATAAGCTTATGTGTAGAATAATTATGTTCAGTTGAATTGAACTACATCAGCTATATACAGCTTTAGTCAGTGAACGAATATACTACTAGCATATTAGTTCATTGGCTTTAATGCATTAACTTAACTCATTCGATAGGAATTCGATAGCTAGGAGACATGTTGAAATCACTCTTTACTTAAAGTATCTACTTGTGAATCCAAGGAAATGATAATCTCCAAAAATATAGATAATAATTTAATATGTTTTACAGATTATAATAATCACACTTGACAAATTATCTTACTTCAGTGATGCTTCAGTGCCTCTTTTTATACGAAACACGTAATGACATTATGACCTGTACCTATAACGTCAACAGAACAATGTAGGGGTCGCTAGATACACATTACGCTCGGGGAGATACTCACGGAGCGGCCATTTGACAGCCGTAAAGGCCAGTTTCCACGAAACATAGTATTTCCACCAACACGAAACAGAGATGCTAGCTAGCTAGAGCAGCGTAGGCAGTGCAGTGTTGCCAAGTATTTAGCTTCGATCTCCCGTCTACCGTTACGATGTTTTTAGTACGTTCTACAGCATTATGACCCAAACAAAAATAATAGTAGAAAAGAACAATACTGTTGCAGAACCTACCGCAGTTGATCAGTCATCATCATTCTGTCTATTTCCCAATTTTATTTGAGGTCGGCCCAATATGATTTTCTCTTCCGTACTTCCCTATCAGCCGTACTTCCACTCTTGTCTTTCATATCATCTATGACACAATCCATCCATCTTTTCTTTGGTCGTAATTTTTACCACTTTCAATGTTCCTCAAATATACTCATTATTTACTTTATCCATTCTCGTCACCCCACACATCTAACTCAATCTCTCACTCTTTCATTTTCATCTCTGCAACTACTAATATAATAAATATGAAAGTTTGTAAGTATCAATGTGTGTTACTCTTTCACGCATAAACTACTGTACGAATTTTCATGAAAAGTATACTGGTAGAGCATGATATAGAATAATATATGTATACTTAAAGTCCCACACAACGCCGGCAAAGCGTTAGTTTAAAATATCTATACTAATATTATAAAGAGGAAAGATTTGATTGTTTGTTTGCATTGAGTAGGCTCCGAAACTACTGAACCGATTTGAAAATTTCTTTCACTGTTGAAAAGCTAGACTATCGCCGAGTGACATAGGCTATATTATATTATCAAAAAAATTAGGGAGCCTCCAATAACGTAACCCAAGGTGTAAAAAATAAAGAAAACCGAAACAAAGTGAGGGCGGTTATTCGTATGGAATATTTTAGTGAACTGAAACAATCAGCCGTAGACTACCAATCACCACGAAGAACTGAGTATTATGTAGCTCATTTAGAAAGTCTCATAGTATCGCTTTTGTTGTCGTTTCAGTGTCATGTCATGTATTGAATTAACGAGCTAGACAGAATTCCAATAAATTAGTAAATAATACACTATTCTTGTGAATAGAAGTATGTTTCAGTATTGCATTTCATAATCGGGCAAACAAGGGAATGCACCAGTTAGTAATATCTTCTAGTGCATCGATCGAGTATGGGGCTGGTGTACATTTTATAGTAAAATCCGAAGACTTGCCAGTGGAATTGTTTAAGAAACATGTAAAATGCCCTAAGGTAATGTGCCCTAAGGTTGACTGGCAGAGAATGCTTTTAGCATTAAGTCCGCCTTTTGTACTAATACATTTTGTATGGTTCAATAAAGCTTAAATAAATAAATAAATAAATAAAATCACCAATTTTAGGAAAGGTACTAGGTAAAAGATACTGAAAATGAGTACCTAAATGACAACGATGCATAGAAATGACCAGCTCTGCCATCTTTGTTGATTAGTATCTAACGTATTTCATGGAAGAAAATACCATGGTGCAGTTTTTGTACCTGGCTACACTGGGTGTGTATGATTAGCAAGCACGGTGTGGTAGGCGATAATGCAGTAATACGGTAATGGGCTAGAATAGTGCTACTCTGCAGTGTCTATTCTGCCGAACGATTATAACCGCAAAGAGGAAATGTAAAAATAATGATATCATATCGGTTATTTAGAAAACGCTCCTCTGTGCTCCTTTCTGCTTTTGTGGAATCCGACCCTTATTGTAAACACGCCAAATCTGCAGCGAAGCAGACAGATACACAGTTATGAACGTGCGATATGTACATACATGCTAGGGTGCGGTTCAGCTTAACACTCTGATTTACAGTAAGTTAAGCGGAATCGTTATTGATATATCTGTATGAAAATAATAGTTTCAACCTAGCTTTTATTGGCCCACTATTGAATAAGTCTTTCTTAATAAGTGATGAGGCCTAGAGCACACTCCTCCTCCAGTGCAGATTGGTGGGGTCGAAAAATAATGGCGAGATTAAATCTCAGATAAATAAATTTTAGATCACTATCTAGAAAACACTTTTGATGCTATTGGTGGATATGATTTTTAGAATAAAGTTATCATTCTATGTCAAGCTAGAAAAATACCAAAAATTGTATTGTTGGTAATATTGAAAGGATATGACGTGGGTAATATTTTAAAACCATCTTAGTGCATTTTAATGAAGGGTGAAAAGTCTTGACGGGCCAACGACATCTGCATAAAAGTTAAGACATTTAGGTTTTCCCAAGACTGTTTTTATCAAGGTGTTTTTTTTTTTGGAAAATTTTGATTACATTAATAAAGTATTTTTAATTTTTACAGTAAGTAACTATGAATAAGGTTTAAAGAAAAACGATTTTCATCCATTACAATTATACAATATTATAGAATGTAGTAAAATAAAATAAAACTGATAAAACCTTACTGGAAATAGCTACGTGCAGGCGTCAATTCTTTTTCATAACAATTGTCAGTCTGAAAGCAAGATGGAAGTACTCCCGTCAAAGCGTAATTGACAAAAGACCGATATTGGATTGTCGATTTAGTGATGAATAGTGTAATGCGGGGATGCATGCGTAAGTGCGTCCATCGATAAAACTACGCTTGGATCAAAATTCCCTATTTATGGACAATAAAATAATGTGTTCTATTTTTAAATGAGATACCAATGATACGAGTATTGTGTATAAAAAGGATATTATTGAAATGTTATTGAAAACTTCATAATCTTTTTGCTATGGAAAGAATTTTTCAAAATTCCGTAGTTATATCGATAACATTTTTTATTCGTTGCCTTCGTAGACTTATGTCAAGCGAAAACGAAAACTTATATAACTGACCCTGAAAAAACCCGATTACTATAAATTTTCATAAAAAAAAAACTATTGAAAATAGACATCTCACCAAATTGTCTTAAGTAATCTCTTATATGAAGACATTTGTTTTCTTAAACATGGTTAATTTTTTATATAAATATTCTGTCCAATTTACTATGATTTAATTATTACTTACGGAAACTCGGCCTGTGATACTACGCTAAAAAAGAAATTTTAAAATTCGGGGAAATTTTTGTATGGACTAAAATATGTGCATGATGCATTGTTTAGTGGTCTAAAACTATCTTCGCAATATTGCCTTTCAAATGAAACCAGGTTGAGTCACATCGGTTGGATGTATCCAATTATGTAGCTTGCATGCATACGTCAAATGAAGCCGCGATGGTCAGTCGACTCAGTCTGTATGAATTTCATTTCATATTCTCCCTCATACATATTTTCAGAACTCTAGTACGTTTCAACCACACAGAATTTAATATGCAGTAGTAAATTTGTCTCTCGTATCGCATCGGATACAAATATGCATTATATTGGAGTGCATGAGATAGCCATTCTCGTCATGTTTACTGGAAGTCCCATTAAGTCTGCTGCAAACTTATCAAGTATACCTATTCGTGTATGGCCAGCTTTACACGATTATAAACATCATAATATTATAATATCGAATATAAGAGTTATCTACATAGGAGCTGTATTGTAATAATTTTTTTTTACTTTGAATAGAATAGAATAGAATAGAATAAAACTTTATTTCTTCAAGTTAGCACTGCAATACAAATAGGCAATATTCTTACATAATACTTATAATAAATATTTTTGCAGCAGTGAGAACTTGACGAAATAGGGCCACACTCAGCACTGGCCGCAGCAAGCCACGACCGCTGGTTTTCAGGGCGACCCTAATTCGTATAGTTCGACTAGTGACATAATTTTTTTAAATACCTAATACAATACCTAAAACTAATAAACATAAAATCTAAATAACCAATAACAGAACCTTACTTACTTATAAAATTATCTTATACTAGTACCATTTTATACTAATTACTTATTTTTTTTTAATTATTTCTTGCTGTGCCTCGCGGTTTCGTCTGTGTTATACAATACAATTATATAAGCCTACAGCCTTCCTCGATAAATGGACCATTAAACACAAAAAGAATATTTCAATTCGAAGCAGTAGTTGTAGTAGTATTTGTAGGCTAACGCCCCAACTCCCGCGTATTTGCGTATAAGATCCTAGGTGTATGCTTGTGTGTCAGTGCGTGCGTGCGTGTGTGTAAAGATGTGTGTGTGTGTGTGTGTGTGTGTGTGTGTGTGTGTGCGCGTGTGTGTATGTGTGTGTGAGTGCATGTGCATCTGTGTGCAACTGAAAGTGAGTGAGAGTAAGTGTGTGAGTGTGCGTGAGTGTGTGTACGTAGAAGTGAAAAATAAGCCTGCTTATACGAGATTCATCTCTTGTGACTTTTGCAAACCCAGAAGATGCTTTTTATATGACCTCTTGAAAGCTGCCGCAGTCTTTGCAGCACGAATTGGTGGCGGGAGGTTGTTCCAGCATTTCGTGGCACTATACTTGAAACTACCACGAAATGCTGCTGTACGGTATGCAGGATACGCGAGAGGAAATGAAGCCGCTCTTGCATTATATCGACTGTTGGAATCTTTCAGCCATCGCAGTTTGTCAAATAGATATTGGGGAGACTGACGATTGATTATTCCGAATAACAAACAGGCAAGGTGCAGTTGTCTACGGTGCTTCATTTTCAGAATATTTGCACTATTTAAATAAGGAGTTACATGAGCTCTAGGAGGAATAGTAAAGCAGAATCTTGCGCAAGCGTTTTGTACACGCTGTATAAGATTCTGCGAGCGCATTAACAGCCTTGGACCAATGACTGTATCGGCATAGTTAAGCTTAGAGAGTACTAAACTATCACAAAGTTTTATGCGTAGATCTTGAGTTATGTACTCTCTAATCCTATACAGCACCTTTAAGCGGTAGAAGCAATTCTGAACAATGCTTATTACATGTTTCTCAAATCGAAGGGATTCATCCATTAAGACGCCAAGGTTGCGTGCTTCAGTAACTCTGCCAATATTACTATTTCCAACAATTATTTTAGGATCGTGATCGGCAATTGTTTTTACTTGCTTGTTAGTGCCTATTATTAAAAAGCTGGTTTTTTGTGGATTAAGCACAAGGGCATTTGCTTTCGACCAGTCAGAGATACGTTGAAGGTCCGCGTTAAGTTTCTCAACAGCTGAATTTGTCTCCGATGGATCAAAAGAAATGTATAGCTGTAAGTCGTCAGCATATATGTCCCCGCACCCGTCCGCGTCGGTATGAAATCTGTTCAAAGCAAGATTTGATTTTATTTGCAAAACATGACTTTATTACATTTGACAGGGTGTGCACGGGCGTATTGAATGAATTCATAAACAAAAATTACATAACACAATCCAAGTATGCGCATTGTCCGCATTGTTCAACTTTTCTTACCAAAGCAATACTCAGATTAATTATGAATCCTATAGTATGGCAAAAATATAGGTTTCTGAAGATGTGTGGTGTTTGTCTTTTCACCACGCGCTAACTTGTATGGAGCAAGATGCCATAGATAGTCCAAGTCCAGAATTAAATAAATTTATTCCCGTTTGCTTGTTCCCGTAAAATAATTGTTGATGAAGATTAACTCGCATATTTCTGTGATTTAGTTATGTGAATCAACATTTCCACGGGCGAAGTTATCGAAACTACTTAGTAATCCAGTCAAATTAGCTTCAGAACTTAGAGATAGAAGCTAAATTTACCTTCGCTCGTAATTAAGATCTTTATCTCTCTATTTAATTTAAGCTAGTACGAGTATTTACCTTCATTTCTTGGCATTCTAAAAGTTGTCTCAAAAGTCTCATAAAATATCGTTTATCGCGATTATCTTGGTTTCTATTGCTCAAATGATGTTAACATGTATAACAAAATTGTAGAACATATAGAGTAAGTTCCCAAAGCGATCTGACATAATTTATTTTCACATAGATGAAACCTTAGGTTCTCAGTAGCGTTTCATGTTCTTTGAATAACCTGTTTGCTTGTGGAGCTCGCCTTGTGACACTTGGCTAGGTACCACGTAACAAAGGTAACTAAAAATAAGAGTTACTTAATTTAAATTTAAATGGCTGATTTTTATATATGTTTTGTAGAATATTATTCTAAAATAGTATCATAAGTGTCAGACACTTTCCATGGACCAAAACTTTTGTCAGATTTTCCATTTTTTTAAACAGCGCAGAAGTTTTATCACATCCACTGAATGCATGTCAAAATAAAATACGTTTTTTTTAATGGGGTATTATTCGAAACTTTTTGAATAATGGATTTGTGTTTTGACATTTCCTTTGCCAACTTTAAAAAAAATGTATGCTTGATTTAACTGTGTGTATCCAATTAAAATTAACTAGTAAATCTATAATATCTTTTTCTATAGTGATGGCAGTACTCTCATGTTTAAATTCTTCTACAGCTGTTACTATGATAAGAACATCAGTATCATCTCTCGCATGTTTTGTTATGATACATATTTACAATCTCATCTCAGGTCGGCTAAATATAAAAGCGTTTAACAACAAATCCCTTTGTACTCGTACGTAACGTAGACAGTTTGTGATATGTTCACCGTCGCGACGCCCCCACTTGCAGGACAAAGTGAACATCGCACTAAACTCAAGAAGTACCTTTGTCGATTCCAAGTATTGCTCGTACAAAGCGCACCAAGTTATGTGCGCATGGAAATTAATTATCTCCCGATCCCAGCTTTATCGGGAAAGGAAAACTTTTTTGCTTTCGATTTAGCGATAAGTTCTCAGAAGTGTACAAAGCGTGAATTTTGCTTTAGCTCTGCAAAAGGATATTGACGTTTGAGCTAAAGAAAGTGACTTAATAGAGGTATTTATTTATGCCGTGCTATTGCATTTATTTATCATAGACAACTTAAGTCACAAATCTTCGCAATGTGACGAAAAAACTAGTTTTGTCACGGAAAAAAGTGACTTAAATGTGAGTGAAGGTGACACTGTGCTATAAACTAGTACATGATACTTGTGACATAACTGGTCTATTATTGTACGGGTGTAAAGTTAGCGCACAAGCTTTGCGTGGATGTTCAACGACCGTATGCTTTATACACAGTAGTTATGTAATGTACCATTACAGACATAATTTTCTATTCACTAAAAACAATTAGTTGTAATGTAGCATTAAATAATATATTCCTTAGTGTAATGTTTTTTCATGACAATCCTTCAAGCGACTGAAAATTACGAGCAAACTCTGTCATTGGATTACTATTTATCAGAACCTCGAATAAGTCAGAATAGACTGTATAGGGTGTGGCAAGAATTAAATACTCTTTGAATGCATCTCATTCAAATGCCAACTGAACTGAACGAGTGAAATGAACGTACGAGTATTACAAATACCTGGAAATGATGGTCACAGCGTAATTCGTACTCTATGCTGTGGCATTAAGGCCCATTGTTGGTTTTAGTTTCACCCAGACACGTAATTTTTTGTAACTTACGTTACAAACCGACTTTTCACCGCTCTGTCTGATTTGTTTAATGAAGTACTTTTGATTCGGTCGATATGAATTCGTAAATGACACCATTTAACTTAATCTCCGACTTATTACTCCTGTTAAAAATAGAAACACACAGTTCCAGTAACAACTCGTTATTAGATAAATAAGTTTTATAGATTATTTTACACTCACACCAGATGTAGGTAAGTACATAGGATAGAAAGAAAAAAATCGGGCAAGTGCATGTCAGGACACGTGCAATGTAGGGTTCCAAAGTAGTAAGTTTATCGACTATCACTCATTAACTACTTATGCTAACATAGCCATGATAGTTTTGGTTTTAAATTCGTCATATAACTCCAACCGTTTATCCAGAAGGAGGGGGGGCACTTGACTCTCACCAAAATTATCACTTTAAAGTAAATGTTTCGCAAACGGACCTCTAATTTCAAAAATGGTCTCAGAAAACCTATAATATTTTTTGAAGACTTTTTCAACAATACCCGACACTATATAGTATGCAACGAATAAAAAATTCATCCTCACATTATATTTACGAGAGATACTCTGAAAAAATGTTTTTCAATATTTTGGTATACGACTCTCGAGTTAGGTAAATATATGTATATCCATGCCAAGTTACAGCTTTCTAGCACTAAGGGTTTCAGCCCTTTGCTTCGGACAGACGGACAGACGGATAGACGGTCATGACGAAACTATAAGTGTTCCGATTTACTTCGGAATCCTAAAACCTACAGTGTGAGATCTATAAAACGCTTTTATACTTGACTTTGCTCAAATAACAGTTAAATGACACTTTGTTAATACGAAAAAAATAAAAAGTCATAAAACGGCTAATGTTAAGGTTGATTTAAGACCATTATATTTGTTCGGTTAATTTTTAGTCTAAGCAAAGCGATTTAGTTTTAAAAGTGTAATGTAAGTTTATAGTTACATAAATATGGCAATTAAAATAAAATTAAACAGTATGATATAGTCAAAGTGTCGTATTATAACCTTAGTTACATTATAATAAAATCGGGTGGGAATGATGATGATGATGATAATAATGATGATGAATTGAAATCGACTTGACATCTAATGCCGCTTGCAAAATAATCACAGCGAGTTCGATGTATCGCGATTTTATTCGAACACCGAGAGCATAGGGAAAGCAGGATGGGGTAAAAATGGGTCAGTGGAGAGAAAGAGTACATACCTACTAACCGAATTTCACGGGCCGAGTCGGTTTCGGTCGCAGTTTCGGAAGCAGCATGGTGAACTATCGCGATGCAGTATGGTCCATCGCTTTGTGGCGATGATATATATGGGCTTGTTTTCTCGTTTCTCTACTAGTTGAATATTTACTACTACAATACAACGTTATTCTTAGTATATACGAAACCTGAAAGTATTATAGTTTGTTCAGAATCAGTTACTGAATCTATCGCAATAATTTTTACACCATGTCATATTTCGTCCTAAAAATATTTAAAAAATGTTACAAGTTGGACACCCAATGGAAAACATCGACATTTTGAAAAATTATTAATTGATGTGTGAGTGATTGACGATAAAAAAATAATAAATCATTATTTACAATATTGTATTAAAATTATTGTAAATAATGGTGATTAACATCTTTAAAAACGCCAAGATGGTTAATCAAAGCGGGCGCGTATGTCGCGGTGGGGCGCATGCTCGGTGACCATGTTTATGCGGGACAACGGAACAACACAGCATGGTTGTTAACTTTGTGAGTTTTCAAGATACATCTTTGAAAATTTGTATGTACATTGTTTAGGCGGAAATATTTAACACGTATGTCGGTTTTAGTATATTGAAAGAATAACGTTGTAACAAACAAAACAAATAGTAAAATATTTTCCAACAAAGAGGACAGATAGAATTTTTCAAGTATGAGGAATAGCGGAAAGTGTTAAAAGGAGTGAGGCGCAACAGATGACAACACAGATGACACACACACACACAGACACAGACACACACACACACATGACATGACACAGATGACATGATGTTTTTTCAACAGATGATTCACTATTATCCATGACCGGAATGAGGCTTGCAGCCGTTCTTAAATCAAAACTATCCATGGCTGAATAGCACTCAGAGCTTTCACTACTAGAACTAGAACTAATACATGTACTCGTATATGATAATATTTTTTTTATAAAGGTTTTCTATATTATCGACTAAATTATGAAATATAATTTCTGAATATTTAATATCTTTTATTTTAGGGATACTAGTAATTAAATTCTTAAATAACCCGTATAACTCGCTTGCTTCAGTAATTTTATTTATTACAGATTGCGGTTTATCATATCTACGCTTACCTAATTTTCTAAGATATATTTGAATATCTTTCAACTTATCATGAATAGAGTGAAGCTCATTCATTGAGAAAAAAAATAATAAACAAAAAAATATTTTTAAGAGGATTAAAATGTATCAATTATTACTACTTACTACACATACTTCCGGATACCTAAAGTAATAGTATAATTACACTTAATTTACGAATATGTCCATTTTCCGTCGGCACTTTTTATTTCCGTTACACACACACACACACATTATTTCTTTTTATTTTTCACAACACTGTACACGACGCGACGTATGGACGATGGGTTGTAGTCTTCTAGGCCGGGGATGGGTCGCGCTCCCTGGTAGAACCTCGTCCCGACAGCCGCATCCGGATCCTCCGAAACGCGTCTTCTCTTAATTCATTTCTGAATAAGTTCAGATGACATCTCTTGTAATTCTTATATATCAGGATCAAAATGGCGATTCCGCAAACAGCTATTATTGTAGAAATTAATATATTGTTCGTTTGAAAATGCGTACTTATATCACTTTGGTTTGAAGGATTGTCGCCGTGCTGGTTCACTATCACCTCCTTATTCTGGCACTCACATTTTGAGCATGACTTTCCCATTTTTTCTGTATGATGATGCCGTGCCGTTGCCGTAAAGTAGAGCGATGACGGGAAGACGGGAATTTTCCATTGCTGTTGGTGTTGCAATTTGCTGACACTATATTCGTTTTGTTGCGGCCGCGGCGGCGTCGCGGCTTCGCGTTTGTAATTTTACGCGCTGCTTAGCGCTCATGCCGCAAAGGCATGGCCAGCAGGGTCGCCATGAGGCGCTCGAGGCGCGGGGGGTAAGGATTGAAATGATAGACAACCTTTCTTCTTGGTATCCGGTTTATTACTGACTTATTCATTACACAATTTACCTTTATAACCATACACTACAGGAGTCCCGGGGTCGATTTTGATGAAATGTAAAACTGCATTATTAGATTTTTCAAAGTCAATATTCATAGCCAGGAATCGAACCCAATGATTTAAAAAAACACACCCTGCGTTACACACCACTGGATAGTGTCGCTAAGGATCAAATTTTGGGAAGTAATGATCTACGGCAATCTTATTCTACTACAACTAATATTATATTATAATATCTGTATAAATGTGAAAACTTGTGAGGATGTTTGTTACTCTTTCACTCAAAAACTACTGAACGGAGTTCACAATGAAAGAACAATGCCCAAAAATTATTTTTTATTTTTGTTAGCGTCTTAAACGTCAGTTATACCGAAGCAATTCAATAATTTTTTTACGTATTTTAAAATTAATATCTGTACCCGTATTACCCAGCGTAAAATAATTTTATCAATAAATGATGAATTGACTATAATAACAATGATGTAAACAATGTCCATTTTCATTCGGGCACTCACTTCGATACATAGCTTGTATCAAGCAAGATATAGAGAGACTTCTGGCCAATATTACAGACAGAATTCCGTTATATATGTTGGTATGACAAATGTAATGATGTCAAATTTCCATATCCGGTTGTCAATAAAAAAAAAGTCAGAATAAAATATTGGTAAAAATTACAGGCAGCCGTAACTCTCCCCTACTCTATGACTCAATGGTTATAAGAATTCAATCTCAAAATACTTTGGTTCTGGGGTGTGTCTGCTGAAAATTCTTATATATATCTAAGCTTAGAAATTAAAGCGGCGATTTTTAGATTTTATTTTTATTTTAAGACGCTAAAGTTGAAAATGAAATAAAACGATGTATGGCAGTTTGGCATTGTTCTTTATCACACATTTAGACACTGATTTCGAATAGGGCTTAGTTTAATTTGGTTTTATTGAACCTACCAGAACGCATTACAAACAAATTATTTTATTGTTTTGATAATTCTTTATTTAGTTACACATGCAACCATTTTAAGTTTCAAAGCAGTTCGCATCGTTATTTGTTACATGAGCGTGTTTAATTAATTTATTTTTTGTTCACAGTTACAATCTCTAATCCAGGGAATTTTTAGTGCCATCTGCTTGGCGCAATACTATTGCGTGGTAGACTTCCTCAGAAGTTTCCCGCTGCTACTGTATATCAGGATCCTCTACTTTCATGGTAAGTAAAACGTCCTCATCTATACTCGCGCACGCTATGGCTGTATTGACGTTTGTTTTGAAAATATCGACACGCTCATACCAAACACGGATCTGCAAAATTGCTACTTTACACGAGGCCGGTTTAAATAAATAAATAAAAGCTTACATACGCACTAGGTTTTTACTTGTATCGCGGGTGGCATGCCCCTAGTACAAATATTTATCCGTTACATTGCCGTCTGCCCACTTTTTTAATTAACAACCGACTTTTTATGTTCATGGGTTATGGGAAACTATGAACACCTGCCGTTCAGATTGTATAATAATAGAAAAAAATGGCAGGTGGTGACTTGCCGCTCTATAGATGGGCCCCGGTAAGCGGCGCATGTCTGGGGGCAACATTGGCGTGAGCAGCTAAAGGGTTGTAGAGAAGAGCGGCACTGATTTCACCATCTAGAGGGGATTTAATCCACATTTGCGGGTTTCCTCGTTATTACGCCATTAGACACTTCCACTCCCGAGCATATAGCTCTGGTGACTCCACTCTGGCCATTCTGATTGGTTTAGCCAGTTAAGGCAAGCACAGAGGTGGGGGCCTGCTCCTCGATCTTCACTTGAAGATAAGAAAAGGTGGAACATCCAGGAGTACTCGAGTCCATGGTGTTGCTACTCACCACAGCTCATCACAAGCTTACCTGTGGGCTATTTATGATTATTTAACTGTTTAATATTATTGATGTGTGTACACAGAGCGGATATCATCTTCGATAGCACAATTTGATGCATCCGAAAATGATCTCCGCTATGTGCACAGAAGTGTCTGGAAGTGTAGTCTGTCTGTGGAAGTGTTGTACATGCTCGTGTAATATGTTGTATAATTTCTGGTTGGGTGTGACATTTGCGACATTTATCACTTGTAATGGTCTTAAATGCTAATATTATTATTAACAGAGTGTAACAGTTAATGTAATTTTGTACAACCTATCTATCATGTTCACATTGAGTTTCGTCGTAATACATGTGTTTCGGATGTGGACTTTTTTTCAGATCCAGTAACATGTAATCACCGCGTGGTTATAGGAAAATGCATACCGGAGCTCCCAAACCAAGCGTTAGTTCTTATCCCGGAAGAACCTTTCACTGTAACCCGTACTATGATCATTAACTGGTCAAGCTTCATTCTCTCTGTGATATGGATGTTCAGCAGCATGGTTGCTGTAGGTAAGTAGCAAGACTCAGCCCAAACACAGCAAGAGTTGTGTGAGATCTGTCTACTATAAACGAGTCTCATGGTCCCCCAAAATATTTATGTATCCTGTAAGAATTTTTTTCTATGGTAAAACCCTCAAAAACCCTAGTTTCTCTGAAGCCGTTACTCTCACGCACACTAGGATTTTTCACAATATGAGGGTACAGGTACCACACTGGCCAAGTTCGGTGACTGTATACCTTATTTTAACTACACTACTCTATTCGCACACTTTACACACGATGTTCACTAAAAATCCATGAATAGGTATTTTATATTGTTACACTTTTATACTCAATAAAGTTGAAAAACATCCATTATTTGATTTTCATAATGGATTTTAATGGACATCGTGTTTTTCATTACGGAAAACAATCAGTGAAAAAATCAGAGAAGAAAAACATCAAAGGTCAGAACAGAAACACATCTTTCTAGTGTTATTAACGGTGAGTGATGTCTGGCAATCAATACTTGATACACTGCCCAAATCATCGTTGTGATTAAATAATAGAGTTTCTTTTGCATATTTTATATTTTATAGCTTCGGCGTCGAAAATGAACGCTTTCCGTTGGCCTTGGATATTTAGTACGGTGGCCATTTGCACGGTCGACGTTGTTGCTACCGTGATGTTTGCCAACGACTCCTTCCATACCCGGGTAAGAATCATTAGCTTCCATCTTCCTTTAACATTAAATATTGCAAATTTCGGTTATTAAAATTAATTTACAATCGATCCTTATTAATGTTTCTCGACTTAGCTTTCATCTATGGATGTCTAAATCGCGTACAAATTATATAGTATGTGTTATAGTATGAATAAACAATGATATAGTATGTGTAAATGTGAATTCACGCCTTTTAATACACTTTTAGAAAAATAATAGGGTAATAATAATAGGGTAATAATAGGGTAATGTGAGGCACAATATGACAGATAAGCCATAATTTAGTCGAAATTAAAATATTTATTACATGCCATTTGCAGCTGTAGTTTTCAATAAATCGATAGCATTTAAAGTTGACATTAAGATTTATATTAGCGTTTATGATAACCTTTTTCTATATTATTATGAACTTCAAAGAAAACGGTATACGTACTGAAATTAAGTAAATTATTGGATAAAAAATATTGACTATTTTAAGATTATTGAAAGCGTCAAAAAAAATTGATTCTCACGTTACCCTACTACAAATAAGAGCGTTGTCGTATTCAATTTCTTAAAGCAGTGTATAATGGTAGGGCCGATTACTTTAAAATGTATTAATGTTTAATAGAAACTTTCTCTGACGTTTTTCAAAGCTGAAATTCTACAATTACCGAATGACATTAACAACTCAGGACCAGGACCACTGTACTTTAAATTACCTTTTATATTATTACTAGCTGTGCTCCGCGGTTTCACTCGCATTAATTTGTGGTAAAAACTAACTACTAAAATATGTAATGTTATATAGTCTACAAGCCTTCCTCGATAAATGGACTATCAAACACAACAATAATTTTTCAATTCGAACTAGTAGTTCCTGAGATTAGTGCGTTCAACCAAACTCTTCAGCTTTATAATTATATATATTATAGTAGCCGTATTGGGGCGGCCTAGAACACTAACCCCAATCCCTTTCCAGACGGGTGTCGTAAGAGGCGACTAAATCCGGTTCGCTGGTGGTAAGACCCCTCGAGGGGATTGTAGTGGTAGTATTGATTTTGATTGTTAATTGATACCATTATTGCTACTATTGTCTCTCCATGGGGTTCGCCTGGATAGCTACCACCCTTGAGCATGAATCAGCCGCCAAACGACTCGTCGTGTTCCAGCTTGAGTGCCAGTTCTTCCTCTTTTTTCTCCCCCGTCTATTAATCATTTCCTTCCTTATTCTATTCTATTTCCCGTCCTGAGGCGGTTTGTTTTCGTTGTTTCTGGGGTCCGTTGATGTCATTTTTTACTGCTCTCGAGCGGTTGAGCGTGACGGATTGGCACGGCGGCCAGGGAGAGCCGATGAAACGCTACCGCTGGCGCCCGTTGGTTGTAGGGGACCCGAACCCAGGAGTCCCGGCCTGGGAGGCTGTCCCGCCGCCAATGTTAAAAGCCCGTCGAATGATGTCCTTGCCGGTTTGGGAGCTGGATGTGGACGGGGATTTTGTTCACGGGTCGGATCGGGGGTCCTTCCGTCCGCTTAGGGGCTTACATTCTAACCTGAACGCCGTTCACTACCATCTTGAAACGGCGCAGCCGGCCTTATTCTTTTTAACGGAGACGCAAATATCGGCTCGAGAAGAAACATCATATCTCCGGTATCCGGGCTATAATTTAGAACATAAATTTATACCACACGCCGGTGTTTGTGTGTTTTCTCGGGACGATATTTGCTGTCTTCATTTTGGTGGACACCATGGTGGACAAACGCGCGTATACATAAGTCTGTACAGGTCTCATAGCGGAAATACCGAAACAGATCGACTCTACGAGCACGTGCAAGGGGCGATTGACTATGTGCAAGAGCAGATTCCCCGTGCCGAAGTGGTGGTCCTGGGAGACTTCAACGCCCATCATGTTGAGTGGCTAGGATCACGCACAACGGACTATGCAGGGAAATCTGCTCACAGCTTTGCTATGGCTAATTGCCTCAATCAGTTAGTGTCCAGCCCAACTCGGATCCCTGACATTGACGGCCATTATGCTTCTACTTTGGACCTCCTGCTAACCTCCCACCCTAATGATTATGCTGTATCCGTCGAGTCGCCGCTTGGCTCGTCCGATCACTGCTTAGTACGATCTTCTATACCATTAGCTCAGCTCGCTGATCGGCAACCATGCGCGTCTCGCCGGGTCTGGCATTTTGGATCAGCGGACTGGGATGGTTTGCGGGAATTTTTCTCATCATATCCTTGGAGGCACATCTGTTTCTCTTCAGAAGATCCCAACTCCTGTGCCCTTTACATAGCCGATGTGGTACTCCAGGCCATGGAATGTTATATTCCAAACTCTGTAGTACCTGTTGGTGGGAAAACTCAATCCTGGTTTGACAGAAACTGCTTTAAGGCATTACGCCGGAAGCAATCTGCCTAACAGGATTGGGTAGATGCACGTGAGCTTGAAGGCTCCGACTTACATCAACTGAAGAAAAATTTAACGCTGCCTCCTGGTCCTCAAAGAAGCAAATCGCCAAGGCAAAGTTCAAGCACATACACAGAACCGGCAAGAGACTGCTGAGCTATCCGTGTGGTAGCCGAGCGTTTTGGTCTCTAGCCAAAGCCATTCAAGGCAATTTCTGTGCATCGTCCCTTCCTCCTTTGCGCAGAGCAGATAATACCCTGGCCCACACCGCAAAAGAGAAATCCGAAATACTGGGCACACTCTTCGCGTCGAATTCGACTGTTGATGACGGGGGTAAAACACCGCTTACCATCCCGCAGTGTGGTGAGCTGATGCCTGAAGTGCAAGCTCTTTTGTCCCTTGACATCAACAAGTCGAATGGGCCAGATGGTATACCTGCTATTGTGCTAAAAACGTGCGCTCCGGAGTTGACCCCGGTTTTAACGCGTCTATTCCAACTCTCCTACTCTGCCGGCATCGTGACGTCTTCGTGGAAGGTAGCTTTGGTCCACCCTATTCCCAAAAAAGGAGACAGGTCAAATACATCCAATTACAGACCAATCGCCATAACCTCTCTATTCTTCAAACTAATGGAGCGTATAATAAACACCCTACTGCTCCGGTATCTAGAAGATCGCCAGCTGATTAGTGACCGTCAATACGGTTTCCGCTACGGCAGATCAGCTGGCGATCTTTTAGTATACCTTACTCATTGCTGGGCAGAAGCAATCGAGAGCAAGGAAGAAGCATTGGCTGTAAGTTTGGATGTTGCAAAGGCCTTCGATAGGGTGTGGCATAAGGCATTACTGTCTAAGCTGCCTTCCTACGGAGTACCCGAGAAATTGTGCAAATGGATTGCCAGTTTTTTATCGGAGCGGAGCATCAAGGTCTTCGTTGACGGAACATGCTTGGATACGAATATCTCCATAAATGCTGATCCATAAATGCTGGCGTCCCACAAGGTTCTGTACTTTCACCGACACTGTTCATCATGCATATCAATGATATGCTGGACATCGGGGATATCCATTGCTATGCTGATGACAGTACCGTTGACGCCCGTTATACAGGCCGAGCAAATCTTTCTCGGGTGCAGATTGAGGAGAAGAGGATAAACCTTGTGTCTGAAGTCGAGACATCTCTGGAGCGGGTCTCGGAATGGGGCAGACTAAATTTAGTCCATTTCAACCCCGAGAAGACACAAGTTTGCGCATTAACCGCTAAAAAACCCCATTTGCCATAGCACCACAGTTCCAGAACATTCCTCTTAACATCTCTAAAAGCATTGGGATCCTTGGTGTCGACATTTCGAAAGAAGTTCAGTTTCGGGACCACTTGGTTAGTAAGGCCAAACTAGTCGCAAAGAAATTGGGAGTGCTCAATAGAGCTAAGCACAAGTTGATGCTCTATAAGGCGCAAATTCGACCTCACATGGCGTACTGCTCCCACCTTTGGGCCGGAGCCCCAGCTGGCCAAGCGGATCCGTTCAACCGAATTCAACGGTGAGCTATTCGTCTTGTCGACGATCCCAAGCTTACAGACGGATTAGAATCGCTTAAGTTGAGGAGAGATGTAGGCTCTCTCTGCATATTCTACCGTCTGTATAATGGGGAATGTTCTGAAGAACTGTTTGGCTTAATACCTGCAGTTAATTTTCGTCACCGTCCATCACGTACCAGGTTCCACCAACACTACCTTGATACATGGCATTCGTCCACAGTTCGGTTCTCACGTCATTTCCTGCCTCGCACGTGTAAACTGTGTAACAAACTACCTGCATCGGTGTTCCCTCTAAGCTATGACGTGGGGTCCTTCAAGAAGCGGGTCTATCGTCATTTTCGTGGCCGGCAACGCGTTGGTGACGCCCCTGGTGTTGTTAATGTCCATGGGCGGCGGTGATCACTTACCATCAGGTGACCCATCTGCTCGTTTGCCTGCTCTAAGCATAAAAAAAATATTATTATTAGTATAGATATAAATCCATTTCAATATTCGTAAAATTTCTGCAATTTTTGAAAATTTTTGTATTTTAACCATATTTTAACATGAAATTATTTCCAGACGCTCAATGACATTGTGGACTATATTGGTGGAACTCTTAGTGGTGCTGGGAACGTAGTCCTCAACACTGGCTGGGCATCCTGGATCATGGTTCTAATCTACTCTCGTTTCGTCATCTTCTTCTGTCTCAATGTAGTTTTCATAATCCTCGTCATTATTGATAGAAACGCTCAACGCATAAGGCAACGTACTCTTGTTGTAAGTATTCTTTACAAATATTCAATATAATTATGTAAAGAAATCAAGCATCTCTCAGATGGAGACACAATCCTAGAAAATTATTAAATATCGAACTAGTCACTGATTGTAGATCTTGAGATTTGTAGATAGAAATAAATACATAACACTAATCCAAAAACTGCAGTGAATAACAGTCCAAATTTTTAGCAAATGGAACAACCAACGCAAACTGACTTGTCAGAAGTAACTACCGTGAGAGATGAAAACGAGTCTACTGAGCGAGTCGATATCTCTAGACTACCACGAGCAGGCATGAATAAATCCTATCTACGAATGAAGAACTATCTCTTTGCTAAACAAAAGTAAGTAGTTCTCACAGTTTGTTCCTCCCATTCTGTTTATGTTCTGAAAATATTATAATATTAGTGGCTTACATTTAAAAATTTTAGAATTAGTGATTGTATTATTTTATTAAGTTCCTTTAACTTAGATAGTTAACCCTGCATATACGAGTATATATCGGTCAGAACTGTCGCATTGTGGCTAAGGATGAGGTCAAACAAGCGTATTTTTTTGAGCTGTCAGTCGCGAAAAATGAGTCACGTGCATTCGGTTTTATACAAAAGTATTGTTTGTACCATATGGCGACGCAAAATGAGTTTGGACTTTAAATGAGTTTGGAATATGAAACCGACTAATTTCACACGACGTACTCAAAAAATAAGCTCGTTTGCCTTCACCCTTAGGGTCAACGAGAAATGCGTCCACATTGTATTTTTTTAGAAATAGCCGACAAACGAGCAACACCTAAGGCATCACTAATGCGTTGGCGGCCAAGAACGAGAGCAGAAAAAGAAAGAAAGAACTGGCTCTCAAGTCCCCAGTCAAATTACGACAAAATGTTTGGCAGCTGACTCATGCTCAAGGGTGTTAGCTATCCAGGCGAACCCCATGAAGAAATAATAATAGTAATAATGGTATTAATTAGAAATTAAAATCAATGTTACCATTATAATTTTATTTTTCCTACCACTAGCGAACCAGTTTTAGTCGACTCTTACAACACCCATTTGGCGTGGGTTTGGGGTTAGTATAATACGGCACAACATTAGTTTTAAGGCACCGTATTGTGTTGGTTAGGTTAAGTTACAGGTTCGAACAAATTAATTCAGTTTAAATATGGAGAGTTTAGCTTTTAGTATTAAAAATTTTTATTATTTGGTTCATAATAGAAATTCATCCATTTGGTTGATAATAGAAAAACTTTTCAATATTTCTACAGAACTCCTTCACCTGTGCACACGGACAGCGACAAAAAAAGAACCGTTAACTTCCCAGACAATTTGCTCTCTCTTCCACAACGCTTGGAGAATTTAATTGCGGAGCAGCAAAAACGACTTGATCAGGCTATCATAGATACTGCTGGCAAGCATAGCCCTACCCGCGTTTCTCAATCTCTGCCACATCTCTCTACTACAAAACAGGAATTGACCCAAACTGGCGATGATATACTGAGTACCAGACGAGGGTAATACATAAATATCCAATTTGAGATTCTTCTTGTGGTTGATTGTACTTGGTGGTGGATTTCTAATTGCTGTTTTCATCTTAAAATATCCTTGACCCCTATTCCTGTTTCAGTAATGCAATTTTATTTGATGTCGGTTTCATGTTGTATCGTTTAACGCTCTTAGTACACCTACGCGTTCGTATGCGGCAGCGAAACGACGAAAAAACTGTAAATTGTATGGCAACGTTTCGCATGTGTTATGTCTCGCTCTACTATATAGCTAGATGAAATAGTTGCGTCCTTGTCGGTATTGTTTCGCAAGTAACTGCGAAATGGCCGTTACACAGACGCAGCCGTTTCGCTAGTGGTGTTTCGCATCGCAAGGCGTCACCACGCGTTCTGTCAGTGAGGACAGAATTTCGCACAATGGAAGCCGAAAATATTGAAATATTATTGAATTTGATTCGAAATTATCCCGAATTATATTTAGTTGGGCATGAAATACGTATAGAAACGATCTTCATGTGATTTAAATTCTAAGCATAGCTTATTTTCTCCGAGTTTTCTTCGCTTCTGATTTATTTCATACACCCAGATTCTACGCTTTCTCTTTAATACCGACGCCAGCAACAACAATTCTTCCTCTTCAGAATCTGAAAGCGACGACTGGACGACCCACGAAAGCTACAATGACATTTCCTTGCGAAAGAACTGCAGTGTAATAACGTTCCGCAGATGTTTCGCTACCGCAATTATTTCGCAAAGACTCGCAGCCGCATACGAACGCGTAGGTGTACTAAGAGAGTAAATCATGCCAATTTTTTATACATGATCATGTTTTGCACTTATTTTTGTTGTTATAATGCTTTTTATGATATGCGTAAACTTTTTTAAGCGTCTTGCTATGGCTACATTCTTATTTAATGATTTACTATATGTAATATTTTGCTTTTTTAGTTTGTTTTTTATGTTACTTTATTTGGATGGTTAAGGGGTTTTTAATTAATTATTCGATTATTCAAAACTGTCTTGAAAATGTTTTAATCTGAAAATAATTTCCTCTTGAAAAGTATCATAGTAGTCAAAGTAGTAATAGTAGTATCAAAGTATCGTAGTACTCGTAGTCTGTAGTGGTAGTTGTGGATTAGTGAAATATTCCCCAATTTTATTCAACAATCAGTTGTTGTCATTTGTCAGCAAATGACATACATTTTAGTCCCCAGCAGATTTAAATATTGTCATTTTTTGTACATTTCGCAACAATTTAGTTCTACCATATGTTTTGTGAACAGGCGCCGTAGAAGCACTGTAGCAGAACTGCAAGGCCAATTACCCTGGGCCTACATCGAGGCCTCTGCTAACCGTATGCGTGACCAACTGCCTCCTGATGAAGACTTGCCTCCAGTTCCTCTGCCAGATTATGCTGCTATGTCGAGTTACAGGAAGGCTTGTAAGTTTCATAATATTAAAACGAGTCTTTTGCATACTTATATATTTTTCATGTTTACACCAAAAAAGTGAAAAAGTGCGTTACTCCTACAGTTAGTGGCCAACCCAAGTGTTGGAATTTTTCATGCCACCCGAAGCCCTCCGCCATGACTTAACGACTGTTATTCTATGATCGATTCCCCTTTTAAGCATGGAAACGCTCAAATTTTTTCTGCCACTAGCCGTTCAGGGATTATGATATTCTGTTCAAATTTAATGATGTCTATTAACTTTTACAATTATTAAATTGTAACAACTTGTGTAATAATACATTCATTGTTTAAGCTGTCCATCGTGCTGCATCCAGTTTGAGTTCCTTGAATCAGAAGAGAGATGAGATGAAATCTATTCGTCGCAAATGTAAGTTTTATATTAAAAGTTAAAATACCTAATGAGTTGTCAGTCTAAATGCAGACGTTTACTCACAATTAATAAGGGTTATACCCATATTTCGACCGCCCACAGCCCAACAAATTTTTTTACGCTAATGACTTTTTGATTTGAAATAGTTTCAATAGTTTCATGGAGTACCACGTAACTCTCTAAATCGCAAACTGAATATAGCATATATTACGCGACAATTTTTTTCGCAAATTCCACCCCAAAAAATTATGCTACAATCTCAAGCGGTATTCAGTTTTCGACCTAATTAGGTAGGATATTTCTTTTACAGCTCCGTTAACTCAATCAGACGTTTTGTATTAGGGAGCAGTGTCTCTACAGACGAGTAAAAGCGGCGTTTCGAGTATCCAAGTTTCATCCTCCCTGGGTCTGCTCGTACGGTGATTCAACGACGTCATTACGGAATTTAACGGCATTCAACGGCAACGGATGCGATCTCTTACGGGTTAAAAGATTTTTGTAGTTATACTAAGGGTGCAATGTCGTAAATAGAGTTTGCAGGATGCGACTCACCAAAAAATTATTTAAATAGATGTACAAGGTTATAAACGGGTGTGATTACCCTGTATCATCAAATGTCTATTTGACGTCAGTCTTTTTCTGAGACAAAATTTTATCAGAAATATTATTATTTATAAATTAACTATCTTAGCTTTAAATTGTGTGATTGATTGTTGATGAGCTTAATAAACTTGATGAGCTTAATAATTTCTAACTTCGTAATGTGTACTTTATTCTATATCATTTTGTATAGAATTATTGTGTATGTGGGAAGGAGGTATAATTAAAAGCAGCATTGTTTTTTTGTGAATATAAAAAAATACATTGCAAATTGTTACTTGTTTTCCTAAAATCTGAGTAACGCAAACCAATTTCAATTATGCATTTATTTAATTTTAATGAGATCAATTAAATTTCAATGTTTGGTGTTGGAATCGGTTTTGCTTTGAACAGAGTTTCAGGTGTAAGAATATCAGGGTAATGTCCGGCCAGGAAAACATCATACATGTAAGAAAAAATCTTGTATTTTTTTCTAGGAATGAAGATGTATTAAATTTTATATTGGTATGGGATCGAAGTTTTAAAGTAGGTTTTGGGAAATTGTATCTAAATTTGTACGGTTTGTTACGGATTTAAATATACTTATAATGTTGTAAAATGATGAATGTGATGATGATAATAATAACAACGATAAAATATGTTTTATCACTTTACCCCTTTTTATAATGTAACAGAAATACAGATTTTATAATATAAATAAACTTCTGGTCAAACCGTTGTGTATTTTTGAGAGAAAAGCTATGAATGAAATAGTTACTTATAAATTATTTTGGTATGGTTGATACAGAATATTTGAATATTTTTATAAATGTTTCTCAGTAGTGGAATAAGTGTGAATTAATTATTAGACTAATTTAGGCAAAAAGATTTTTCGAATGCACTTATAGTCCAACTTATAGTCCAAGTTAAAATAAAATGAAGGTTTAAAATAATTCGCAAAGAGCACATGTGAAAAGTCCTTATCTATATCTGTAAAAAATATATTCTAGGTAAAGTATGTAGGCAGAAATTGTAACTCATGGAAATATCTGTAAAAAAATGTTATATATTTTTTCCTAAGAATAACTACTTATACTCGTACGTATAACGATTAGAAAAGTTGAAAAAATAGTGTTCTACATACGCCATGTATTTTTTGAGGTAATTTGACTGGACAATAAATGGACTATTAATACGATTAGACCCCACAATTATTGTATTTAAATTGTGATTTATTCATATCTGTTTTAATTTAAATGGTAAGGTTTTAATTTTTGCACTATAACACCTTATACCACATTAAAACACTTTATATCGATATAACCAGTAACTCGCTGGTAAAGCAAATCGTGTCTGACCATTTGTCAAGTCACCCTCTATTTATTTGCCAGCTACCATCAAACTTTTTGGCCTATGTTTGGGAAGGTTTGAAATGACTCAAACATAATATATTAACGTATTAATTAAATAAATAATATTTGTTACGTTTGAATGAATAATTTGAAATGTTTAATTTAAAAGAAATGAGTCAGAAATAACATATCTGTGGGCGGAATCTATTTTGTTTGTAACTTCGAGAACTCTTTTAGTCTAAGTGAACAAGTAGGTGTAGCATTGTGTTTAGAGATAAAAAATTAATGTCTATTTATATCTTACGTTTTTACTTCTAAGCATCAATTAGATAATGTTATAAATATAAACATTATTGTGATTGCAAGGGCGTAAATAAATGTTGCGCGCAAAATTGTTTGTTTTTTATTTTCCCTAACACCCTCAATTCTTAACAATTGATGAGATTTACCATAGTGTCGTGCTGATCGAGAGATGAAATTTTACATTTTTTATGTAACAAGGTCAGGCGGTAGAACTAGTAAAAAACAAAAATTCTACTAGTTCTACAATAGGACTAATTAGTGGAACTAGTGCGAATAAAGCTATCTACCGCTTTGTTATACCTATAAGGTGCCACTGGTGAAATCGGGAAAGTGTTCCTTAGAAGTTGGAGAAAACAAAATCAATGCCAAGGGGGTGTATTTTAGCCTTAGGTGTCCATTAAAATTTAGGGGCTGTTGGTGAATACGGGCATAAGCCGTCCCGATTCGGCAAAAAATTCTACAGCTGTAGAGAATTACAGTAAATTATAATACTATACAATACTACATACTAGATCGTCTACTATAAAAATCAAAGTGGAGACGATTTATTAAAGGGTTTTATTCAGCTTGCCCTGTTTGTTTGGATCAATTCTTGCAAGCCTATTTAGACCTACTTCAACTTATCCTAAGGAGTTGAAACACATATTCCTTTAGTTCTGATGATAATGCATTTTTGTGATAAGCCTGACCTGATACTATACATAGGTTTAGCTCCAGCCGAGGGAACTCCTTAATGGTTAGCATAGTCATAATTTTTTCTTCAGTATCTACATTGACAATATAAAACCATGCATTTAGTTTTTTAAACTTTGTACGCACTGTACATTATTTGCTACAATTACTGCGCTAAAATTCAGAATGCTACAAATATATTGTATACGCGCACATCGGAAGCACAGTTGCCGCGTGGCACCGCTTTCAAAATGACGACATCATGGTCTGACGACGACGATTTCTTGATGAGGTGATTAATGAGAAAAAGATGTGGGTTCATCGGTTTAAAAAGTAAAAGGAAAATTCAAAAATTCGCAAGAATTACAGCCCAAAGAATAAAAGTTCCATTAATATTATCGAATGTCTGAAAATACAAGCTATCTTTTTAGTTACTTCAAAAAGATCCATCTCTGCAATAAAATCCACGTAAAATTTAATCCTACGGTGCCACATTAAACGGACGTGTTCGAACTTGAATTCGTGTGACGCGGCAAACGTCTCACCACAAAGTGCACTGAACTCACTGCAAATCTGTTCTTGGTGTGCGTGCTTGCATAAAAATATATGGGAGCATTAAATGTGGCGCATTTTTTTATGGAAATAGCCGGCAAACGTGCTGAAGATCACCTAATGGTAAGTGGCTATCGTCGCCCATGGACATCAGCAACATAAAAAGGCATCACTGATGCGTTCCGGCCAAGAAAGAGAGAAGAAAAAGAAAGAAAGCATTTCATAAATATGTGGTCTAACTAAATGGCAATATTTAGGAAACATTTTATCTATACTAATATTATAAAGAGGAAAGATTTGATTGTTTGCATTGAATAGGCTCCGAAAATACTAAAACGATTTGAATAATTCTTTCACTATTGGGAAGCTTCACTATCCCCGGGTGACATAGACTATATTATATTTTTTTTACTATTTTTCCCGAAGCGAAGCCAGGGCGATTTCCTAGTAATAAATAAACATAAATATATATTATCATCTCAACTTCAAAGTTGTATTAAATAAATAGACTTAAGTATAGGTAGTAAAATAAAATTTAGTGGGGGCACGTTCATTTTTAAAGTAGACGAGCAAGCTCTAACAAGGTATTTTGCAAACAAAGCAATATCAACAAGGATGCAGGTACTTTATTTACATTTACGTTTAAAAAATATTGATTGTTATATAATTGATTTAAATCTGAGTTCATGTCAAGTAGTTTAGGTTTTTATATCAAATATCTATTTACAAATCACAATTTACTCGATCCGATCCCAATCTATACTGATTTTGTACATAGTGTCCAAAATGGACAGTAATGAAACTATGTATAAAAAAATCGTCACTCTTTTACTGTCTATCGTAGGTCCTATGTATCTGTTAAGGAAGTATACAGTGTAAGCTTGAGACGGAATACTTAGGATTCTGTTGGCGAGGCTCAATCTTGGAAACTCCGACGTCGGTAGAAGGTTCATAATGACAGACATTAACAGTTGTAGAGAGGTTAAGGCAAGCTTCACTCCGGCAGTGGTAGAAGAAGGTGTTACAGCGTCAGCAATTGAGTAGCTGGAATAAAAGAAGCTAAAAACACGCCATGTCCAAAACAGAACAAGTAACGTAGTAAGCAAAGCCTCTGGCGTGGACATGACATTCAGTTTTCATGTTCAGTAAATCTGTATTTGCTTGAATTTTTAATATTCACTGCACTCAATTTTATATTTACATTTTTCTCTTCGTTTTCCTTGTGTTTTATTTCGCTGATATTTAATTTATCAACGTCATTTTCACTGACGTTTACTGTCTAGACTTTGACTGAGGATTTACCAATTTCCATTGTACTGATCTGTATTATGGAGCGTGTGTGTCAGATAAAAAAATGTAAATATACGTTTAAACTTTTAAATCAGATAGGGCAACATTCTTATTTGTAAAAAAGTAAGGTGAGGCATAATATGACGGAAGATAAATAAATACTGTTGCAAATGTTCATTAAAATTGGTTCAGCGATTCAGAGATTAGCCGGGACAGACAGATAGACAAAAATTCAAGAAAAGTTTATTGGAGTTTTAGTATCGTGTAAGTAACTATAAACACTTGAGAAAATACAGTTATGTTGAAATCACAGACAGACTCTTCAATTTTATTTATAGGTCACAGACTTAAAAAAGAACCAGTCGTCACCTTGTCTTATCGAGAGTGACGCCGACCGCTTACCATGTCTGCGAAATTTTTAGTGCGGTCCGACCAATCCGACGCGGTAATGGCGGCGGATTAATAACAGCATGGTGTCAATATGTGCGTGTGACACTTTGGAGTTGGTATACACCCACGTGCTTCACTGAATTTGTTACTGATAATCCGTCTGGTTATTTTTTTAAGTCTGTGTTATAATAGGTGTAAATTTTTTGCAATTTATCGACTCTCAATATGTGAGAAGAGAGAAGAGAACCAAGTCCATCAGTGGAACTAGTATTTTAGGTGATTCTATGATCCGCTCGAGGGTGAGTAGCAATGATGTGTCAATAATGTTCAAGGTAATATTTCTTCAAAAAAAAGGCCAACGCAATATGTGGCTATCAAAATGCTGAGTGATATTCAAATAGTTGGTCTGGTGTATAGAAATGAAGAAAAAGAAAACGAGATTGACTAAATGTCAGGCCTGAGCAGGTAAGCATGAGGCACTACTTCCATCTCAATCTAACCATTTTTACTTACTCAGACAGACGACACAATGTTATAATCTTCTAAATTATACAGAATCACTCATAACTGTACTAACTGACCCCAACTGTGATCGAGTTGAAACTGATAAATAAATAAATAAATCATAGTTTAAAAAAACTAAAAAAAAACAGGCTTTCATAGAAAATTCAACTAAAAATATAAAATAAATAAAGAAAAAAAAGTATGTAGAATAAAGAGAGTATAAAGAATAATAACTAACTTATCCTTCATAACCGCTCCAAACAATCCATCACGGATATTCATTCAGTGGTCATCTTTTTGGACTTCGCTTGGATACGATTGTTATAATATGGTAGAATAAATAGTACCTAATATTTAGGAAACTATATTTTGAATAAATATAAATAACAATTCCACTTCAGTGTTATGTCAAATTAATAGAAAGTACCCGGATGACCGAGCTTTGCTCGATTTAGTGTTGCTTAAAAACGCCATTTACTGAAGTAGCTTTAGTATTGCTACTTGCCAATAGATGTCAGGAAGAGTATATTGTAGAAGTTTATCATTGCCTGAAAACACCAATAAAACGACATTTTCTAAAAATGAATCCTAGCTAGATCGATTTATCGCCCCCGAAACCCCCTTTAAACTAAATTTCATGAAAATCGTTGGAGCCGATTCCGAGATTCCAATTATATATATATATATATACAAGAATTGCTCGTTTAAAGGTATTAGATTATAAAGGAGAATGCCCATTTAGTATGGAGAAATGTACTGACTTTAACATTTTTGTGTCTTGATAAAAATACCTTTATTTGATTATGTTATCTTAATAAATTATACATACTAACTTTAGTCAATGATAATATTAGGAAATAAGGGATTTTAAACAAAACTAATTTGTATTTAGGTTATAGTAAACTCACAGTAATATGGACTCTATGCGGGCGTATTAAAGTCGAAGGCGTAGTCGAAGGGCGTATAAAAAAATCATTTGACAGTCCCCTTACGTCATCTAGTTTGTTGTCATGGATATATTATGCCGGGTCCACACGCTTGGTGTTTGCCGCAAACACCAAACACAGCAAGCAACACCACAAACACCGACCACAATCACCCACACAAACAGCGCATCCTCACGTTTGGCGAACATGTCAGTCTATTCCAAACAGACGAACATGGCGGACGACGAATTTGTTGCAGTGATTGCTTTTGGGTTTACCTTCTTTTACTTTAAATTAAAACAAAATCAAATCAAAAAGAGAAAATCAAGGAAACGAAGACGGTGGTGGATGAAAAAAATTATTTTTATTTACAATAACACCTACTTATTCGCGTCCATGCATCATTAATTTTTGTGATTCACATGTTTAGAAATCCAAATACATGGCTCATTTTGATATGCTTCTAAGAACGTTAGAATTATATCTTCAGACCAATCAGTCATTGTTTTTTCTATTTTAGCACAAATACTAGATTCTACGTCCGCATCCCTCAAGCTCTCGTTTAGTAATGTTTATTGCCAAGCGTTTGGACACAACGCAAACTGTTTGCCGAACATCCTTTGATTTGTGAAGGAAAACCGACAACGATGCCGATCACTGGCAAACACAAACACCAACAGGCAAACAGAAACAAACACCTATCCACATGTTCGTGTTTGTTGTTTGTTGTTTGCTGTTTGCCATTGTTTGCCAAGTGTATGGACCCGGCTTTATACTATAACTGTTGTATCATAATTATAATCGAATCAATGCTACCTATTGGCCCGAAGGATCTTAAAAGATTCCTGATTGGCCCTTATCCAAACATAAATGGCCCAATGGTTTTATTTTGTAAAACGGAAGTAAAGTTACTTATTAATTTCAGAAAATTATTCCCAATAAGGATTTTTTAGGAAATAGGGTAAAATACTTGAAATATTTTAATTAAATTTTTTGTCCAAAAATCATTGTGACACAATTATTTTTTTAAGAGTACTGGCTATGGGCATTCTCCTTTCCAATAAAAGGTTGTTACAATAATATAAAACGGGGGCACATTTATTTTTAAACTAGCTTACCCGGCAGAGGTTGTTTTGCAACATACAAATATCCCCTATTTCACCCACTATGTCACGTATTGGCTCATCTTCCGCTTCATAACTTAAGTGTTTTTTTCTTCTTCCTCACCAGACTGGCTTCGATAAGTTGGAAATGATTCCGGCTTCTTCTGAAATTTCTTTGGCTTCTACCAGTATTTTCTCGAATCATAGTCAAGCATTAACTTACAAGATATAAAAAAAGAATCCAGAATCACGTCTACAACTTTCGAGGAATGTTTGTGTTTTCAACTACTCTTTGTTAATCATCATTAGTTACAGTTTTAACGATAATGGTCTTTGTTCAACATGACTTAATAATAATAATAACGTAATACTTAGCAGAATGAATAGAAGCAAGTATCTTCTAGACAGCTTTAGTCAAAAGAGCAATTAATACAACATAATTTTTTATTTTCATACCAGCCGACTGCGCCCCCCTGACGCAAAGTTAAAACTTTACTTTGTGCCCCTGATCCCAGCACTCTAGGCGGTCGCCTAGTTCGCCTATAGGGACGGGCTGGCCCAGTTTACGTTGATTAGTGTACACAATGTTAGCGTTAGGTGCAAGTTCATAAGATTGTTTAAAAAAATTACCTGATACAGAATATCAAAATTTAATATAAACAGATATGTAAGTTTTTTATGCCACACGTAAGTATAACACATAGCTGTCTAACGATATTAAAGGAGACAAAATATCTTTTGAAACAAGACCAGAGTAGAAAAGAGGTAAAAATAGCAAACTAGAACACGAGCATTAAGCCATTGTAACGAGGTGTACTTAATAATACCTCGTTCAATATTCCTTGGCTGGCAGATGCATTTTATTTACACATAAGCTTCCATCACTTGATAATGGGAGCTTGAAAATTTATAAGAACGTTATTATTTTTGTATTACTTTTATAAACAGTTTTTAATTTGCATAGTAATCGTGTTATGTTGACTATCTATGTCTGTGGTGTTATGTATCAAATAGTTGCAATACAATGGAGAATCGAAATTGTGTCTCAATAACTATACCTACCTACCCTGCCCTGAGAGTCTTACCTGATACTTGTGGAGGATCTACACCCTCGGACCATAATATCTATTATGATGTCAACTATATCCATCAGGCCATTATAATTTGCCAGTATTTTACTTATAATATAATAGCCTTAAGGCGAGTCAACATAGATACATTAGCCACTGCAGCTAATGAGCGTCTGACAATTAATAACAAAACTGAAACAGAACTACTGTTCTATTGAGGTCGGTGACAATTCCATTATCTGTGAGCTCTGGATCATTGATCTAATCTAATTCAGGCGGTCCGCTTCAATGTTTCGCTTATCCGCTTTCCGATACTGCATCGAAAAATAAAATTAATATTTTACTTTTGATTCTAGCAGTGTGTGATTCTAGCAGAAATTGGTTGAAGAGTGAACTGAACACTTTTCTCTAAACCTCTCTGGAACCAACATCGAGTGAGAGTTGTTCAGTTTGATGGTCAGATCCACCCCCTTGAGTACATTTGGACTACTGCAAGCACAGGTGGTCTATTCGTGATATAAGTTTAATGAAATAATTATATAGTGTTCCTTGGAAATAAAATGTTCCTACAACCTCGGTAACGAAAATTGATTAGTTTTAACTTTGAAATTGTACAGCGTGTTCCAATCGCATTTTAACATGCAATATAATGTCGCATAGTTACTTATTAATTGATTGAAATACTGATGTATTCATCCTGTTCATATCCTATCCTACTAATTTGTAGCTACTCATATTATAAAGACGAACAATTTGTTTGTTTGTACCACCCCTAGACTGCAAAACTACTGGACTGGTTCAAATAGTCCTTCCAGTTATAGAATGCGTTATTCTTTTTGAGTGAAAATAGGCTAAAATTTATAAAAAAACATATAGATCTATATGAAAACCGTAGCAAAGCGAGAGCGGTTACTAGTATAGTAGTTATAATACTTCTGTAATATATTGTTTTCATATTATGACAAAGATAATATGACAATTAGATGTTTTTTTTATGGAAATAGCCGGCAAACGAGCTGACGGTCCACCTGATGGTAAGTGGCTATCGTCGCCCATGAACATCAGCAACACCAAAGGCATCACTGATGCGTTGCCGGCCAAGTGATGGAAGAAAAAGAAAGAAAAAACTGGCTCTCAAGCCCCCAGCCGGAACATGACGAGTCGTTTGGCGACCGACTTATGCTCAAGGGTGGTAGCTATCCAGGCGAAACCAATAAAGGAATAATAATAGTAATAATGGTATTAATTAACAATTAAAATCAAGATTACCAACATAATCCCTCAGAGCCCTACCACCAGCCGGCTGGATTTAATCGCCTCTTGCGACACCCATCTGGCGTGGGATTGAAGTTAGTATTCTAAGCCGCCCCAATATGGTTGTTTGCAGTACTTATTGCAATTCCTTATTATATCGAGTTCACATTACATTACCAGTAACAGATGACAGTCACAGCTATATCGCCTGGACAATTAAAATGAATCTAACAACTCGGATTAATGACCTAATTGAACATTTTCATTAAATGATAATATTTGCTTTTAACATCATACCTATTAACAAAACATCCACCTGATGGTTTATCTATACTAATATTATAAAGAGAAAAGATTTGATTGTTTGCATTGAATAGGCTCCGAAACTACCGAACCGATTTAAAAAATTCTTTCAGTGTTGGGAAGATATACTATCCCCGGGTGACATAGGCTATATTATATTCTTTTTCTACTATTTTTCCCGAAGCAAAGCGAGGGCGATTTCCTAGTATAATATAAAACTGCATCCTAAAATAATTAAACAACTCTGTTATCTAATCTAGTCCAAGGAAAGTTTCTGTGAAATACTTAAGGTCGTATTTTGATAATTATAAGAATTTACTGCCTTCCCCTTCGGAACCCAAAAAGTATGTACATAACGCGGATATAAAGACGCAGGGCTCTGAAAGCATTTACCGCGACGTAAATAGCTCCCTGATATTCAGTTCCTAAGTAAGAAAGAGTATGTTAAATACAAAACACTCCATCTGAAGCTATTCTTCACTTATACTAAATAAGTGTACTTTAGGTATAGTAAAAGCAACTTCATAACTTGGTACTTTTTCAAGTATTAAATCAGTCGGATTTCCTAAAGGAGGAGCTGTGGCCAAAGGGGTTCGTCTTCCGAAAGTTCCGTGGACTTCGACGACCACCGGGAGTCACCGGAAGCGCGTCTCACTTCGCGAATAAGTGAATTAATTTTTAAGTATATATTTTCTGTATGTATGTTAGTCTGTAAGATATTTATGTTATGGGCCTCGTTGCCTAAATTAAAGATTTATTATTATTATAGCCTATATCACCCGGTGAAATCGGTTCGGTAGTTTCGGAGCCTATTCAATGCAAACAAACAATCAAATTTTTCCTCTATAATATTAGTATAGACTAGTGCGAATTCGTCCGCGTATCAGTTTCCGGCGCACGGATTTTTAATGGATCATGGATTAAAGTGGACATAAAAGTGGATCCATCGATGGATGTTTATAATGGATTTAAGTGGAAATAGTCCATAAACCCCGATCCCATGGGTATTCGGGATTAAGAGACAAAGCACCGTTTATCTCAATATGAATAAACCATTTTCAGTTTTGAATATTTACTTAACAAATCCTGCATCGGTATTCCGTGTCTGTTGTGTGGACGAAACTGCGTTCACGTTCTCATCGTTCATATGAATAGTAAATAACTATAGAATGTACCTATTTTGACCAGAGAAAACTCCATTCGCTGTACAAAGCTACTAATTAAACATGAATACACACACATACACACTGTTAGTTAATTTATAACTCCGATGTGAATTGTAAATGAGCAATGACGATATCTGCTATCGATGTATTGAATAAGCGAATTATTAATTAGAGCAAATTATTGTTTTATGATTATGTTTCGCAGCTCTCGCCCAGGGGCTTGCGTCGTTAAGTGAATTCATAAGTGAATTGAGTGGGTGTTTCTGATTTTCTACCCAAATTGTTCGGCAATGGCAACGTGCGGCAGAAATTTTTAAGTCATATTTGAAGTCAGAATCATCATCCGATGAGCTATCCAATAAATCTAATAGTAAGGCCGTACTATTCATATTAGATTATCCTGTATATAGATTGCGGGGAAATACGATGTGTGACCCAGAGAAAGATTCGAGCGAGCCACGCATCTTAAGATAAAATATTATCGTATCTTCGCCGTATGTGACGCGCTTAAGAGTTTGGCCTGTGCATTGATACATCAGTCAATCACTTTTGCCTTGTATATATACAGATTAGACGGCACCTACATTATGTTTCCGAAAGCGAGCTGATGCTGGTCATACACGATCAAGTATACCTACTTGTCAAGTTTGTAGCGGATTTGACGTGGCATCCAGTAAACTTGACGGTGTATGACCACGGTATGGCTATCTGGCCATAGCTATCTCATGTAAACTGGATGCCGCATCAAGTCAAACTGCAAACCTGACGTGCACACTTGTTCGTGTATGACCAGCTTAAGCGAGGGATGTCAATAAAGTTCCTAGATGAAAATACTTCTTGTATTTTCAGAGAACTTCTCTCTGTAACTGTGAGTAAGAAAATAAACTCCTCGGTAGTTTCTTGTTACTTCTTCCGGAACTAACCACGAAAGGATTCGTTGAAGCTCAAACTTAGGCTAAGTCAGTAATTAAATATTTGCATACATGTGATATATATGTGTGTGTGTGGCATATATCATGTATGCCAACATTCTAATTACTGATTTTGTAAGAGATATTACATGGTTTTGTTTCTAGACTTTACAGCTAACAGTTACGAGTAGTATTTTCTTTTTGACTGTTGCCATATTCCATTATACACTTTTGGAAAGTATTTTAAAACCCTACATTATTGATTTCATGCACAATATGGGTGATATTGATATTAAATATTATATTGATATATTTTAATGGATATTATAGATGTCAATTAAAGCTAATGCAGTTGACCGTAAATACAAAAAGGCCGCAACCCTTTGTTTGCGAGTAATTGGTTAATTATGTCGTGGTTTGAAATTTAATACAATATTCACTTTAACAATTACAATTATCAAATAATAATATTCGAAGGGAAATATTAAATATGTTATTGATAAATAATTGTGCTGTTTTATGATATGAATTGCTCATGCCCGGCGATTTTTGTCGATCCTATGTGATCGACAAAATTAAGCAACAACAGGCGCGGTCGGTAGTTGGATGGGTGACCGGCAAAAATTGCTTCAGAGGGCACGTAAAGTCATCGGTCCCGTTTGTTATCGTAAGAGAGAACGTTAAGGCATGTCGAAGGCCCTCGGGCGGCATAAAACTTCCGACACTTGGGTTGCTCACTAACCCTTCCTTCAATCCGCAATGGAGCAGCGTGGTGGAGTATGCTCTAGGCCTAATTAAAAGGAGAGTGTCGATTTATGATATAAGGTTTCAAATAAACTACACCTATTACCTACACATAATTTGTGGAAAAAACTAACTGATAAAATATTTATAGCTTTCCTCGATAGACTATCAAACATAAAAATAATTTTTCAATTCGAAGCAGTAGTTCCTGAGATTAGCGCGTTCAACCAAACAAACTCTTCAGCTTTATAATATTAGTATAGATATACCTACTAACTATTTTACCTATGTATATACCCTGTAAGCTAATTAGTAGTGACCCTGCCTAATGCGGAGGGGTCCCGGGTTTCTAAATCTTTAATCTTTGAACGGCTGGAGGATGGCGAGTAATCCTTAATAATAATGAAATAAAACCAGAAGCGAATAATTATTACAATCACATGCTTCCAGTAACTGATATATATTAATATATTGAATTACGTTTGGACGTCAATACAAATAACAATAATTAAATTTTATAATACCATCTCTCCTGTCGTCGTGTCCAAAACCAGTTATGAGCAATTCAAATCCTCCCCTGACACCATGGCAATTCATCAATACAATACCTATTTGGTTTTTTAACGTATAATTTAAAATCACAATAAACAAAAATAAGGTTAGTTAAAAATATATGTAAGAATAATTGACTTTGGAATGACAAAAATTTGGAATTATACAAACACATTTTGAATACTCTTTTCTGAAAAATATATCCTATACCCCATACCATAGATTTATAACGGACATAATAGAATTCGTCATTTGATCAACCTATTTTTTACTTGCTCAAAAATAGCAAATTAGAAACAAGTAACAATAACACAAATGTTATTACTTTATACGAAGGAATTATAAAACAAACATGAAAAACTCTTCGAGTGTATACACACCCCTGTTTCCCCCTTTCGATGAGGGTCGAGACTATGGCGCGCGGATCGTTCAGTAGGTCAGTAGGTATCCAATAGGTTCACCAAATAACACAAAAAATATCTAGGACCTTTTTTAATGGTGACGTTTATCTTAACTCTTCTACACTATTATAAAGAGGAAATATTTTGTTTTTGGATGCTTAAAAATCAGAGGTCTATACGAAAACCGGAGCAATATGAGGGTGTTTACTACATAGTTTTATTTCAAAGAAGTTATTCATAATGCTTTCGAGAACCATCTTACGTTATTTGATTTTAGTAAATCATTAAATAACAGTGTAAAAAAATGTTCAGTTATACTAATTTTAGAGTTTTGTCCACGAGTCACATCGCGATGCGTCGCTTTCGACTAACAATAGAACAGCAAACTATGCACAATCCAACTTATTGTAATCATCCATCCATCCATCAGCCCTTGCAGGAATCCAACTCAGATACATTGCTAGTGGCACTATTTTTTTATTAGAAAATACCGTATAAAGTATTGAGTACCTATCGGGAGCTCGAAAGCTTGATAATTTTATTATTCCCTTCTCTCTTCCAGTCTCCCGAATTTTCCGGAAGAGGTGTGGAAACCCTAGCCACCCTGTTGGGACCCCCACGGGATTTAGTCTAGGGTTATGGCACATGTTTGGCAATACATTTATTACCCGTGATAAGATTTTGATGTTTTCTTTTTTTATAACTTATAAGGTAAGGTGAAGGGTTTTTGGCCAAAATAAACTAAGAAGATGTACAGTTTACAACGGATTTATTTGTATATCAAGACATCATGCAAAAAACTAGATGACAGAGTAACCTATCTATTTAAATTTAAAAATTCTTTTTCACAGCAGTCAAGTGTGAGCCTTCCGGAACACACTACAGACTGCAATTCTATTTGTTTATAGTTTAATAACACCAACACTGGCCCTTAAACAAATAGAATCCAGAATTCTACCTAATGGTACTTAATCTAAACACATTTTAAACATGCACTATAAGAAGTAATTTTAATTTACATTAATTACTATCACTTAAGTTCAGATACTTAACAAAAAAAAATCAAAAATATCTGCAGTCATTTCATTACTTGACAAATATTCCAATTTTTTTAGATTATTTTTAACATTCTCTCGAATAAAGTGATGTCTCTCATCTATGTGTTTAGTCCTACCATGAAACATAGGATTATTTCATAATTTCTGTGCAGACTGGTTATCATTATATATAGTTATAATACAACATTGCTTACATAGTAATTCAAACATTAATGTACGTATGAATATAGCTTCCCTGCAAGAATCTGAGAGAGCCATGTATTCGGCCTCAGTGCTAGAAAGCGCAACCGTTCTTTGCTTTCTGCTTTCCCACGAAACAGTACATTCCCCAATTTTGAATACAAACCCAGTGTAAGATCTACGATCGACCTCACATGCGGCCCAATCCGCGTCTATGTACCCCACGACGTCTAAAGTGCCTTTTTTAAAAACATCTCTGTGGTTTACGCGGTACCTTTTAAGTATCAAAGCACGCGCTTCGCAGCTTTCCAGTGAGCTTCGCTATAACAATCATTGAACTGACTCAGCATGCTTACCGCGTGAGCGATGTCAGGCCGGGAACAAACTGCAACATACATTAAGCAACCAATTAAAGAACAATGCCCAACTGCCATACATCGTTTTATTTCATTTTCAACTTTAGCGTCTTAAAATAAAAAAAATTCTAAAAATTACGGCTTTAATTTCTGAGCTTAGACATATAAGAATTTTCAGCAGACACACCCCAGAACCAAAGTATTTTGAGATTGAATTCTTATAACCATTGAGTCATAGAGTAGGGGAGACTTACCTGTAATTTTTACCATTATTTTATTTTGACTTTTTTTTGATTGACAACCGGAAATGGAAATTTGACATCATTACATTTGTCATACCAACATTTATAACGAAATTCTGTCTGTAGTATTGGGCAGAAGTCTCCCTATATCTTGCTTGATACAAGCTATGTATCGAAGTGAGTGCCCGAATGAAAATAGACATTGTTGACATCATTGTTAGTTGGTCAATTCATCACTTATTAATAAAATTATTTTACGCTGGGTAATACACGGGTACAGGTATTAATTTTAAAATACGTAAAAAAATAACTGAATTGCTTCGGTATAACTGACGTTTTAAGACGCTAACAAAAATGAAAAATAATTTTTGGGCATTGTTCTTTCTGTATTCTAAGTTGTCTTCTTTTTTATCAGCCTTTGTAAGATATTTATTTATTTCATGATTAAATTAAATCAACATTATATGATACACTGGACACAGAATTTTTATACGAGAACTTTTAGCGTGCACATAAAATAGGTGGAATAAAGTATTCAACATGTATATATATGTACATGTAAAAATAATAATAAAATGATACAATAAAAAGTATACGTAAAATATACATATCGGTGCAGCCTAAAATAAGTTCGTAATGATCTTTGAAATTAAGAAAAAGGGAACTGTCAAGAAGACAGACAGATTGAGAGTATCGCGAATCAAAGTAAACAACAAAATAACGTTGAATTGATAAAATCGGGTGTTATCAGGCAATAAACGGATAGTATCCTTGTGCCTGTCGAATTATGGGTTTTATTTAGTATCCTGGTAATCCTGACACATAAGTACGCCCACAGAGAGAGATTTATGTTCATAGTACTGGACTCAGATGATCTGAACATACGAATGAGTACCTCCACAGAGCCTTCTGCTATATCAGAAGTGGCCCAGAAACCCAGATGGTGAGATAATTTTCATGAGAATTTGAGAAGTAAATTTCAGAAAATAAATGAAGTTTGAATGACATTTGAAATAAGCTTGAAGGAAAATTTTACAAAGGGATACGATACAAAATCAATCAAACATAAAGGAGATGATGAGATCATGGAGTGTGATACTAAAGTTGGGCTTTATTTAAAAATCCGAGAAATAAATGGAAATGAGAATTTGGTTTCAGGTTTTTCACAAAAGGAATGCAAGATGAGTAGCCACAGTGAATATGATGTTTGATATCATGCAACTGAAAGTAACCTATCTTAAATTTTTCAGCTAAAGAAAAACGGCGAGATTTGAATCAGTGTATCTATTTGCTGCGAGTGTGGAGCGGGGCTGGTTTCGTCCAAATTGCAACGGGTTGTTGATGCTCCTAGCGGCGCGGCGGCGCTGCTGTTGTGAGCGCTGTGTTTCGCGCTAATTACATGACTTAATATGCATAAAGCTTTCAATCGTTAACATTTCATTTACCTTTAGAGAACCCAATACTCAAAAACTTAAGATAATTATGCTAGGGTTGGTAAAGATGCAATTGTATATTGTACTAAATGAAGTAATCTCCTGGTTTACTATACGTGAAATAATATAGTGCATCAGAACAACTAACCTACCCGTGCCGCTGAGTCAAGTAATATAATCAAGTGGTCACTCTAGCATATGAATCTTATCATTACATTTATTACTACGTTCTGTTTTTCATACGTGTTAAGATGGTCATGTAAAATCCTTGAATATAACATTGGCGTTTTCTACGTAGTTGAAACCCTTTAGCGCTTTTAAAGTTTTACTGCGAACTTCAATGATCGCGTGTATGATTGCAGATTGTTGCAAAGTAGACTGAATGATAACTTAATATCTTCATGAGTAACAGTAACTGCATATTTAAATAGTAACATTATTTCATTTCATATTTTGTGACAATATTTTGATAGAGATTGGGTTATTATAAAATTGCCATCCCTATGATTTGATATGTCACATGTTTTGACGTAAGTATTAAAATCTGTCGAAGTGACAACTGACCACAATAATTATGATGAAAATAAATTTTGAAATGTCATTCTCCTGCCGTGTTGACTACAGACCACTCTTCTACAGACTTACACATTTCAATAGAGTTGAATTTGAATATTATATTTGATTCGTAACTACTACAAATAAAATTGGGATATTATCAAATTAGCGTTAGAATAAATGTGATAAGATATAATGAATGCAGTAAAATCAGGTTGGATCCTAAATTCAAAAATCCATTTCAAATCATTGTGTTTCTTACTTTCTCGCTAATGATCGGTGCCGTTTCTTAAATTCTAAAAAGGCAAAATGTTGAAACAGGATTTGTTGGTAGGATGACGAGATGAGTTGTTGATAAGACGTCAAGCTTTGTATCTTTCTTTTTATTAACTAATACAAAAGTAAATTGATTAATTGATGTGGTACTGATGATTATTTGTTGATTGAATTGAAATTTAACGATGAATGAATAAACCACGCTGCGGACTAATGAGTCATATGTAGTGTTCTAACTTGTTATGTTATGAGATAAATTGTTTAACCAGTATGCTTAGTTGACTTCGTATTAAGCTTGGCTTAATAAGGGCTCTTTATCTGTAACAGCCGTGACTGTTTAAATTGTCTGAAGGTTAAACTGTTAAAGTAGAGATCAATGCAGTATTTCGTATGATGGTGTTGAGGCAGTTGGACCAACACAATGCTTAGTGACACTTGGGTTGGGAACGCAAAAAAAAAGGCGTGTCCTGTGTGAGAACGCTCGAGTGAGCATGTATGTGGATCCGAGAGAGATCAGTGATATAAGTGTACCAAGCAAAGTGATTAATTTGTTGATTTGAAAAAAATATGATGATGATGATCAACCTTCAGCCATTTTTCTGTATGTTGAACTGCGCCATTAAGTGTACAAATCCAGGTTGGATATTGCTTAAACTGTGTAAATACTGGTTAGACAATAACAAAAAGTATCTTAATTCTGGAAGAGCGATTTAAAATATCTTGAAGGTGATTTTGATGTTATAATTTGATGTTATGTTAATTGTGGTTTATCTTTAAAACGAAAGTTGAGCAGTATATACGGAAACGAGAGGGTTAAACGCCCTTCCGTTAATTTATTGAGGAATGATTGAGTTTATTGAATATAGTTGATATGGGAGTTGTGAAATTTTATCGGGGATTACGAGCACACACAAAACATACACACACATACACTTCCCTCACTTCATGAAGTCAGAATAGCCGAACGAAATACTGTGCTGATTTTGTCTTTACAGAATGATCACACGAGGACGTGTGAGTCGTCAGCGATGGCCGCAACAGTGAGAGGATCGGACGAGATTCTTAGATTCGGTGACGATGCCGCGACGTACCAAACGATCGACGCGAGACGTAAAGACTTTAAAATCGTGCAAATAATAATTTGGTAGTTCCGTAACAAAAAAAAGTGTTGTTACGGAGTTTCTTGCGCTGCTTCTTCTCCATAACGAGAACACATTGCGAAGCAGTGGTAATGCTAAAAAATGAACTGATGCTATTTTTGCGGGATTTCGGGCAACAAAGAGCTTTGTTGTAACCTTTGGCAGTAAAGTAAAGGAAAGTTTATGAGAATGCCTGTAGGTCATGTACCAGTCGATGTTGATATTAATAATGATTTTGCTGATGAAAAAGATAAGATGGGAACTCGAGTCAGTAACTTTGTAGCGCCAGTGGCAATTACGATCGAAGTGCGATTCGTGTTTTGCTCTGGTATGATATGTGTATGGTAGCAACGGAGATTGCTGGTTGGCTTTGAAAGCCGTGGAGATTGAAGGACTTACTCGAGATCATTGAGAATGTTCGTTATTACTTTTGATAATTGAAGTTAACGACTATGGTACGTGGCTCAGGATAATTATTCCAAATTCGTAATTGTTCTTGGAGATCCTTGTTTATGTAACGTTTGTTAAATATGACGCGATTTAGTACGATTCACACACGAGGACGTGTGTCTTGTCAGTATGGCCGTATCGGTGCAGCCTAAAATAAGTTCGTAATGATCTTTGAAATTAAGAAAAAGGGAACTGTCAAGAAGACAGACAGATTGAGAGTATCGCGAATCAAAGTAAACAACAAAATAACGTTGAATTGATAAAATCGGGTGTTATCAGGCAATAAACGGATAGTATCCTTGTGCCTGTCGAATTATGGGTTTTATTTAGTATCCTGGTAATCCTGACACATAAGTACGCCCACAGAGAGAGATTTATGTTCATAGTACTGGACTCAGATGATCTGAACATACGAATGAGTACCTCCACAGAGCCTTCTGCTATATACATATATCAGCTTCCCGGGTACAAAGTTTCAGCTTGTATGAACTCACAATACTTGTGTACATTTACATCAGATATTCAGATGCCTCCTAGGCTTGCTTTACGAGCCTTGAGGGTCCATGAATTGTTCTTGGTTACAGAACTCTTCGGAGTTATTTCGTCTAGGTTAATGAAACTGGTTCATCTTTTCTGTTTCGCCCGTAGATACTTTCGTCGCAGAATTTCGTCGTATTTTCAATAATAAAACGCTCGTTCGCTCGCAATACCAAAATTACCCACTGGAGTTACTGTAGGTATTCCAACGTAAAATTATTCTCTTCAAGTTTCGTTCTTCTCCATTCTCGGGTACTTTAGTTTCCTCGAATTGTTTCGTCGTGTTTTCAATATTAGAACGCTCATATCGATGTTACACTGTCTGGTGTCTTCTTCGTACAACTTTTCGTCAAGTTTCGTAAACCAATATTTGGGTCTCGTGTGCCGGTTCGTAGGCATTGCAGTAGGTAGTTGTCAGATAGCCTTTTTTTGGAGCTTGAGCTACATCCCATTCTGATAACGTACCTTGGTTGCTGGGAGTGATTATTTGACTCCTTTTTCATCAAGATTTCATCTAATATCAAATAGATTTCCTTCAAAACTTTCATAATGTAGGATTTCGTAAATATAACACAGGATTCCGTTCCACAGGCACATTTCCAGGCACAATCATTTATTACTCCTGTATTTATTTATTAGCTTATTATTAGTTTATATAACACAATAATGATTTATCTCGCGGATCAATAAGGGGATACCGCAATATAATGGTCATAGCACACATATCAACTCGTAAACGGAACGTAAACGTATCAACTCTTGCATGTCAGTATTCTTTGTATAAAACTCCCTACTGTAAAGCACACTTATCGGATTCGTAACGTAATCGCCTCGCCTCGAGACAAGCTCACGAACCGCGGTACGGTGCGTGGACGACTTGCCGTACCCGCGCTTACGTCTCACCGTACGCTATCCGTCGACTTTCCGTTTCCTCGTGCACGCCCTGGCCCCCAATTCTCATTTTGTAGAGATAATCTCGAAGTTAGACATATCACTAATCTTTAAATCTCGACGAGACAAGTTGGCAAAATCTCGAATGTATCCAAAAAAGTTATTCTGGGGCACATTCGACATTTTATCTTTCAACATTACCATTAGACATATGAAATAAACGTAAAAAAGGTTTTAAAATACTCAAATCATATAAAAGTACAAAACAATCACTGTAGTATCCATTCTAAAATATATTTGAATAGTTATAATTTATTTACTGGGATATTGCAGTTAAAAACCATTATTACAAAAAGACTAGCCGTCGCATGCCGTATAACGAAACATTCATGGTAGTATCCGAAAGCACAATACGAACTGTCAATAAGATTGTGAACATTTCAATCAAGGACGCTTTACGACGCTGTGATTGGTCAAACATTTCAATCCCGAACGCTTTACAACGCCGTGATTGGTCAAAACGCGTGACATTTCAATCTCGAACGCTCCGGACCATACGTTGCATGTCGTAGGAAAAGGCTCAGAGATATCTCTAATGTGACATCCCGAGAATAAGGAAATTAGGTTTAATTAGAGATCCGCCATGTTTTTTAGAGATATCTCTGTTAGAGATGTATCTCTACGAAATGAGAATTGGCAGCCTGCGCCGCGGCTACCGCTGCGTCGGCGAACTGCTGTCATTCATTCCGTCAACCAAAGGCCGACGAGCCGTAAGCGCGGCGTCGCCTAGCCGTAAGCGCGGCGTCGCCTAGCCGTAGCCGAGCTTACGTTAGGTTGACGGCGAGGCGATCCGGTGCCGATCCCTTTCCGAGTTGATATGTGCGCTACGACCATACGTATTGATTAAGTACTCTGTGCCGCAATACGCGCCATTTTTATCACAGAGTACTTAATCACTACGTTATTTTTATAACTTGTATTACACTCGTCTGGTCAAACATTTTACAGCAAGGTCATAGAATAGATTCTGTCACAGATAATAATAAATCATGTTGCGCCGACAACATCTATATATCTATTATGTAAGGAAATTCATTGTACCGCGTTTTAGAGTTCCGTAGTAAAATTGGAACCCCTAAAGTTTCGTCATGTCCGTCCGTCCGTCCGTTTGTCCGAGGCTTAGCGCCGAGACCCTTAGTGCTAGAAAGCTGTTATTTGGCATGAATATACATATTTACTAAGACTACAAAATCGTAGAATAAAATATTGAAAAATATTTTTATCAGGGTACCTCCCCTTGAGTGACGTGAGAATGAATTTTTTTCGTTGATACCTCATAATGTGGGGTATCGTTGAAAAGTTCTTTCAAAATGTTGATGAAAGTTCGCAACTAACTCCTTTCTTTTTTTATTTATATCATGTACCCATACTCTTTTACTCCGTGATCTTGATAAAGCATATAAAAGTAATAATTCTTCCACATTTGAACTTCTACTTTGCGTTGACTGAGCCCCACGCCCAGCACTGCGCAAATCTAGTATTTTTCAGTATGACATAAAAGAGTGCAGCGTTGTAACGCGACGCTATTAGCGTTATAGCGTGGCGCTAAATACGCGTTGTATTTGGCGAAGCCTTTACTACTTCGGAACGTTGCGCGTGGCCTGACAGGAACTTGCCCGGTTTTTTAAGAATAATGGTGCCTCCATTATTCTTATTCTCCATTATTCGTAGAAGGATTTTTGGTAGAGTTACAGTTTATCTGGAGAAAAAGTGCAGAAAGCTTTTGGTGAATAATGTGTGTGATAATTACTTTTATTAAAGAATATCAATCAATCAATCATCATAGAACCGCTATATGATGATGTGACCGCTAGTGGCAAAAAATTATTGAGCGTTTCCGTGCTTCGGAGGGCACGTAAAGCCGTCGGTCCCAGTTGTTATCATAAGATAACAGTCGTTAAGCCATGTCAGAGGCCCTCGGGAGGTTTGAAAACTTCCGACACTCGGGTTGGCCACTAACCCCTTCACACAATCCGCATTGGAACAGCGTGGTGGAATATACTCTAGGCCTCCCTCGTGCCCAGTAGTGGGCCATTAATGGGTTGAAGCCAAAGAAGATAGAATAGTAAAAAATGATAATAAGAAGTCACTTTTTAAAAATTGAATTACGGTCGAATTTCGACTGTAGAACGGGACTTTACAATATTATCTATATAGCCGTTTTGAAATCCTGTAGTTCTTGTTAAAGATGAAGGATTTACTACGTAACTGAAGAGTCGTCATTTACATAGAAAATAGAGTTGTATTTCAATAAAATCCACTGAAATTTAAACCAGCAATGTACTCGTAGCTTTTCATAGCTATTTAACTGAATAGCTACGATACTGTCTTTTGCAACGGAAAATGCGACTATGATGCGGATTTGCCGAACTATTAGACGTCTTGTGGCGTTACTTTATCAAAGGCAACGGTATCACCGACTTCTCTTCATTTTGTCCGTTTAGTTCCTTATTAATGTTTCACTTTAATCTACTGAATCTAAGTAGACGTCTGGTTTACAAAACAGACCGAGAACTTAAATTCAAACTCAAAGGAAACTGGATGCTTTCAAACAGTCTTGAGCTAGAAGATGAAACTAGATGAAAGTATGCTAGTTTGAAAACTTAGACACGCGGCATCGTGATTAGCCAAGTTTAAAGCAAAAGAACTCGCGACGCAGCGCCATGTGTAATATTCACAGACATGTTTACTATCTATGTCTGTGGTAATATTACACGAACCATTTCGAGCTACTTTTGACCCCTTCACAACTCGAGACCTATTTAACCTACATACATGAAATGATCTGTCATTTTCATCAGAAAATACAAAAAATTATAGCGTAGTGGAACATGCTGGGTATCCACTAGTTTTATTATAAAACTAGGAAATTGCCCTCGCTTCGCTTCGGGAAAAATAGTGAAAAAATAATGTATAATATAGCCTATGTCACCCAAGGATAGTGTAGCTTCCCAACAATGAAAGAATTTTTCAAATCGGTTCGATAGTTTCGGAGCCTATTCAATGCAAACACACAATCAAATCTTTCGTCTTTATAATATTAGTATAGATAAAATACGATAATAATAATTACAATTATTCATCCCTTGCAATTGCGAGTTATACTTAACATAAAAAGTAACATAATAAGTCCAAGTCATGCTTAAAATTTTAAGCATTACTTGGACTTATAAATACTTATAAGTAATAAATCAATTCCAATTAAAATATCAATTTATATTGTGACGTGAATTCACATTTATTCATTTTTGGTATTCTTCTTTTCTAAATTGCAGATTAAACCTGACATTTAATATTTTAAAGCAGTAAAATATGACCGTAATTTTAAACTTTATTTTTGATAGTTTTGATCAATAGCCCAAAATTCCCAGTCTCCTTTTTGTCTCGGTGGTAATCGAACCCAAGACTATTGGCACGGCGATCCACAATGGTAACCATTGCGCTAAACGATGCCAGGTCATCCAAACACCCTATATTATGTCCTTATTGAAGAGGTTATTATTTTTTTAGAAATTCTTGATAAAATATAAATCAAAAAACTTGAGAGGTGTCAAGGGACACCCGGATGGAACGAAGTATTGTTTTTTGAAGTGATTCAGTGATTCAAAAAGTGTCGTGGAAACTTTTCGTAAGAATTTTTTCCGTCTAGCCCCCTTTCATAACGCGCGATAAGGAACTTCGTTCCAAATATTTTATTTGATCTTGTGTATTTTAACATGTATTTTGTACATTTTGTCAAACTCCTCTCCGTTAAGCTATGAGTTTAAATTAAATTCCTCGCATCGTGGGCATTACTTTATATCTCACATATCTCACATATTTATAAGTTCACAGCTCGGCGGCTGTAGCCCCTGGCGGGCTTGTATCAAAATACCAATCCCGATGGAACTTCAAGCGTGGAATTAAAATTAAGCGGTAATTTGTTCAGTAGGGACATTACTACCTTGAACATACTTTTTTGACTGAATTATTTTTGACTGACTTTTTTATTTAAAGCCGATATGATATTCTTAAACTTAAATAAGTATGTCAGCCCGGGATATCGAACTGTTACGCGGGATTTTGAAAATCACTTTTTAAAAAAGAAAATTATTTATTTCCTTAAAGGACAAAGAAACAGAGAGATTTATTATCCTTTGGCAGCCGTGTGTTCAGTATGAGGTCGCGGAATAGACTGGCGCGCCTGGCCCAACTCGGTGCTTATAAAGAGAGTTAGATGCTAGCTTGCAATATGGGCAGAACGGAAAGGGGGGTCTAGTCAGCATAAAGGGCCTTGCAGATTCCGGGTATAACAGAACGAGTTATTATACTCGTTACAGCGTACCAAACGATACGTTTATTATTTATTTATTGATACAAAAAATAGACACAGTTTTTTGCAGTGCGTACCCATAATTCGACGTCATATTGTGTGTATTTACCAGAAACGATGGTTACAGTATACTACGCTGGTTAATCAATTCACATACCTTCTAAGGACATTATGTAGAAGTTACAGATGCATACACTGATCGGTATCACAACAATATTGTCTTTATAGGTTAAAAAATAAAATAAAATAACGCACCCACAACAGCTACTTAAATGAATCACCTACTCGTATGAATCAGATATAAGATACATTTGAATTACTAAGTTATCACCGCTTAATGTTATATTGATAACTGAAATAGATTTATGTGTATTGCGTTTTGTATCTCTATAAGAACCAGTCGCCGCCATTCCTCAGAAGTGATCGATAGCCATCCCGAGCTTAGTTACAGCTATGTCAGATGCATAGCACTAAACATGAAATCAAAATGATATGAACATTTACGTTATCACGTAAATAACCAATATCGCTCATTGCAAACACTGTACGATCGCTATATCAGTAAATAACTACTAAATGCATACATGATTCTAAATCTGTGATAACTTATTGTGGATTAAATACATGTGATTTTAACATCATACGAGTACTCCGACATATATTTTGTATGCTGATATTTCAACCTTAATTTACCCGTGACCACAATCCATGCAAGTGGGTTGAAATATTGTAACAGCGGACATTTGACTCTAAACAAAATTAGCACTTTAATGGTCGTAGCACACATATTAACTCGGAAAGGGATCGTCACCGGATCGCCTCGCCGTCAACCAAGCATCAACCTAACGTAAGCGCGTTACCAACCGACCAGCAGCTCGACTCGGCTACGGCTAGGCGACGCCGCGCTTACGGCTCGAAAGACAGCAGTTCGCCGACGCAGCGGTAGCCGCGGCGCGGGGCGTGCCCGAGGAAACGGAAAGTCGAAGGATAGCGTACGGTGAGACGTAAGCGCGGATACGGCAAGTCGTCCACGCACCGTATTGTGGTTCGTGAGCTTGTCTCGAGGCGAGGCGATTACGTTACGATTCCGATAAGTGTGCTTTACAGTAGGGAGTTTCATACAAAGAATACTAAAATGGAAGAGTTGATACGTTTACGTTCCGTTTACGAGTTGATATGTGTGCTACGACCATAAACCTAAATATTTCGCAAACGGACCCCTAATTCCAAAAATGGTGTAAGAAGATCCATAATATTTTTGAAACCTTTTTAACGATACCCCACATTATAGGGTACGCGACGAATAAGAAATTCATCCTCACGTTACATGTAGGGGAGGTGCCCTGAAAAAAAAACTATTTTCAATATTTTATTCTACAATTCTGGAGTTTTAATAAATATTAATATCCATGCCAAATTATAGCTTTCTAGCACTAAGGGTCTCGGCGCTTTGCTTCGGACAGACGGACAGACGGAAAGACGGACGGACGTACGGACATGACAAAACTATTTATATAATCTCGATTTTATTTTGGAACTCTAGTAACTATCTGGATTTCAATCAAATAGATTGAATGGGGCTTCCATCAGGCGGGAATTCATTGATGAATTTTGTGGAATGTTTTTTATTGGACTACGTGGAATTTTGATATTATTTGATATGTCATTTATGAAATTTAATAATACGCACGTTATTGAACTACTCGTAATTTATTGGAACGTACGTACTCACCACCCTGAAGCTTAGTGACCCTGGCTTCAACCCATTAAAGGCCTAGAGCATACTCCACCACGCTGCTCCAGTGCGCATTGGTATAGGGGTTAGTCGCCAACCCAAGTATCGGAAGTTTTCATGCCGCCCGGGGGCCTCAGACATGGCTTAACGACTGTTATCTTACGATAGCAACCCGGACGGACGTGCCCTCCAAGGCACGGAAGTGCTCAAGAAATTTTTGCCACTAACGATTACCCATCCAACTAACAACCGCGCCCGCTGTTGCTTAAGTTTGTCGATCAGGATCGACACAAGCCGCCGGTCTACAAGAAAGTGTAAGTGCAGGAGTATGAGTGTGTCAGCTTTTTAACAATAATTAATTCTCTAAAACGTATTGATGGCGATGGCGATGGCGATAGCTGGTGGTAATGTTTCTATGACGTGTCCCAAATAGTCGATATCGAAATTTATTTTTGGTACGCAATAAATACAAATAACGTTATCAAACAAATTCACATAAAACATGAATGTCATGTAGAATATATGTCTCATATTGTTGGAATTTTTATCGATAGGTCTAAATCAAAGTAATTTATAGTAATATAGCTACGAATATAAAAAACAATCTTCTATAATAAAATCTTCCTTTTTATTTTCCATTCCTGTATCCTTTCCAAGTAATCTGTCTTAAAATTCTAAACAGGTTTGTTTTCCCCATTCTCTTTACCTCAATGTCAGCAAGAGGAAAATCGATAATAAACTGAACTTGAACTGTAAACGGAACTGTAATCTGTAAATCGATAATAAACTGAACTTGAACTTGAACGGCAACAAAAACAAAATCCTCTTTATGGTGCACCAAAATGAAAGGATAAGTTAATAATGGCAATTGATTTCGACCCACTACTGAGCACGGGTCTCTTCTCTTAAGGTGACCTAGAGCATATTCCACCACTTTGCTCCAGTGCGAATTGGTGGAGGGATTAGAGACCAACCCAAGTGTCGGAAGTTATAACGCCGGGCGTGAGCCTCCAACATGTCTTAATGACTGTTATCTTACGACAACAACCGGGATCGACAGCTTTACGTGCCCTCAGAAGAATAGAATAGAATAGAATACTCTTTATTATACACACCAAATAGGTTACTACATTAGAACATAATATAAGTAAATAGCATGTAGTACAAAAGGCGGTCTTATCGCTATAGAGCGATCTCTTCCAGACAACCTTTGGGCAGAGGACATAGACATAAATGAGAAAAGGGTAGAACTGAGAGCTCAAGAATTTTTTGCCACTAGCGGTCACATATCCAACCACCGACCGCGCTCGCTATTGCTTAACATCGTCGTTTATTATTAGGACCGACACAAGCCGCGGGGCTATAAACGCTTCTTCCAATAGGTAATGGGTTCTAATATGGCACATATGCTGTGAGTTTGGCATCTTGCTGACTACCAATCAAACTACAACATCAGATCTTTAGTTATCATTTTATTGTTTTAGCAATTTTAGAGTAAATTTTTTAGATACAACACCAAATAATTTGTGTAATATTTCACTCATTTACTTAATACAAAGTGTAGTTGTAAATTTAGCTTCAACCCTTACATGGCATGGTTCTCCTCTCTCTCGGTTAATTAAGGATAACATTTTTATAATGAAGGGATCTTAGCAACTATTTTCAGCGTACGAAGTCGTGGGTAACAGCTAGTAGTTTATAACTATGAAATATGTATAATTTATCTTATAAACACTTCAGTTATGCATTCGTACTTCGTTTTGCAAGAAGTTGAATCTGCCCTGAGATTATCTTTTCGGAGGACTGACTGTTCGGCGAGAGCAGACTTGTATTACGAACACAATCTGTGATAGAAACTGTCGCTTACGTATCGCAATTTGTATAACGGGAGTCGTTTATCGCCGCATGCAGTTTCGTGGTAAGAGGCTCGCCGGCAAAGTGAGCTATCGTCGGTATAAAAAAACGCTGCATGTTATGATACTTGCTCGTTAAGAGAATTGCAGTCTGCAATGAATAGCGTGTCCTTTTATTTTATTTCATCCTTTTATTTTATTTATGTTGATAAATATGTGTATTTATCAATATAAATAAAATAAAGGTATTTATAATAAAGGTATTTCACAGGTATTTATTTACTCTCAAAGTGCTCAAACCTAATTTGATATGCAGGGGGGCACAAAAGTCATCATCCTATCGGAAGGTGGTATAATTTTTGCAAATGGCGGTAAATATCAATTCTGATGTGACATTTGGGAAGTAAATACATTCAAAATATACGTTAATAAGACGTGAATCGCTATACTTGTCAAGAACGCGGAATAAACATAATAAAATCTCTCGTTTTGGTGATTTGCAGTAGCCGGCTAGATCTGGGTGATCGTTTAACCGTTCTAGACTTCTCTTGGGTCTTTCGTGAGGTTTTAAGTCACGAGTCTATGTCAACAAGCCTCAGACTCTCGAAGCTCTCAAAGAGAATATCCGTCAAACCTCGGGGACCTATCGCCAGAAATTCTGGCAAGAGTGATTGATGGAAAATGCCATAAATCGGGCATAGTCATCGATTCTGATTTTCATCATGATCATTTTTTCTACTCAGTGAAAAAAAGACATGATATAAACACAATCCAATAGCAAAACTATTTTTTTTTATTTGTAAAAAAATACAGTCAAAAACACCGGATGACAACTTTTGCGCCAAACATATGTGATGTGGGCTCACATTGTTCTACCAAAGTATCTGGGATTGATATGGCACTTATGCTGTGAGTTTTCGTTTTCGAATCGTGCACGCACTTCTGATCTTTTCATGCCTTTGTGTATAGATTTGTTAGTGGGAGGTATACAGTTATCCGGATAAGAAAATAATATGTCAAATTACACATTTATTGAATGACGACAGTAACGACGAAGTACAAATATTTGGGACTAAATAACATCGCGTGTTGTTAACCCCGTTGTTTGGCAATTTGTCCACCCACACTGTATTCAATGAATGATAATTGAAGGGTACTGATCAGATTCAGAACAAGCATCTCATTTTACCAAATAATTGACGTTTTCAAAATAAATGCGAACGTACCTAGTCAATTAGTTGTCGTCATGGCTACATACATTAATCAATTTAATCGGGGTTCGTCCCAATTTCTTTTTATTTTTTGCAACATTGGATATTTTATTCTAACAGTTTGTTTAAAAGCCAAATATTTCACAAACGGACCCCTCGTTTATTTATAGTCAGCGTTCAAAAATCCTGTTGCTTCGCTGTGGGCGCTGTAGTGTGATTTGAATGGAAATTTCCGATACCATTTTGTAAACAAGTTTGAAGTCTAAACATCGATCTCTCGCATAATTATTGTCAATTCATTGGTGTTTTACAGAAGATTATAAAAGCGGCATCCTATACTCAAATATAGATCAGTTACAGTCAGTTGTAATATGTATTGACGATAAGTATGTACATATTTAAAAGTATAGGCCCATAGTAACATTTCGAACAAACATGGCGCTACTTTTTCTTTTCCTCTTACTTGCGAAATATGTGAGAGAGTATCGCTGCGTTGAATAGTAGGTAAGTACAGATCATTCCATTCCATTTTTTAAGTGTGCGTTGGGTCTGTTCTTAGCCATTAACGTTAATTATAAACACTTTCGTAAATTATAAACAATCGTTGATGCTTGAAATCGTTAATGATGAGATGTTGAAATAATGTTAGATCTTATGTACAATTGACTTTTGTAAGACCTGAAATCGCGCTCTTGAGTTGAGATCGGTTGAAGGTCGTAAAACCCCAACTCAGTCTCTAACGGTTACTTTAATCGCTATTTAGTAAAGAATCATCATACAAATTTTGTACTAAAATGAAATTTAAGTGAGTAAGACTTAGAGTAGGGGTGTTGACTTCTACGCAGAGCTACGTACACTACGTAGGCTACGACGAGGCTACGATGAAGCTACGACTTTCTATTCGAAAGGTCAGTTTGGAAGTTCATAAATTATTTACATACAAAGACCTTAAAGGTAAAACCAATTCGGCAAATTTTTTGTATGTTCCTTATGGCACATGGAAGAATTTAATAATAATAAAAAAATGCGTGATTAATAGTAAAATACAATACTTTTCTTTTCATATAAAGCGCAACGGCGGCAAAAACGGTTTAAGTTAAGCAAAAGCATGTACGATGGAATTTTTTTGGTCCATTATGGTAACAATTATGCCACAGTGGTCATTAATAACATAGTATACTCAAAATAAATATGAAATAAATTTTTCTACAAAACGATAGATATTTCTGATAACGCTTTGACTATATTTTTAAAAAACTTTAAAATAATTCTTGACAAAAAATAACCGACTTCAAAATAAGGGATAATTCATTAATTACTCGTAAAAAGTAAAAAGAGTTATCTTCAAAAAAGCTACTTTATTCATTGAAGTATTACTACTAGCGTATAGAACCGAGACCGCGAACACCATGTATGTCCCAATGCATTGGCACCACGTGGTTTCAATCTTCAATGGATTCGTTCAATTTTGAAAGGAGAACCGGGGCTCAATTTTGAAAATCGAACCTCCCGGCGGAACACACATTTTAGTTCGAGATGTCTGTTCTATGACATTATACTTCAATGGCTTTAGTTAACTTTTTTACTTTGGACTCATCGACAAGACAAGCAAGCACTAGCTTTCAAATAAAAAAAGAATTATCAAAATCGGTACTCCCAGTATACAGACATAACACATTACAAGGTGGAATTTATTTGTTTTCTTCGAAACATTGTTTTTGTTGATAGTTTGTTTATTGCAAATTATTGTCTATTTAGAATAAGTATAAGAGTTGGTAATTGACAGATTTGGACTAATTTTATTACCCTATTAAATTATGCCATCTCTAGTCGCCGCCGCACCGATATCAAGAGTGTCACAATATTATTGACATTTACCAAATTATACCATCGGACCAAAATCAATCTTGGTTTGATTTTGCATGAATTTTGTATGCGAGCCTATTACTGGCTTGATAAGATAAGACTATTTTATCAGTATTGTCAGAAATTTGAATTTTGACCATTAAAATATTAAGTTGTAGAGTCATCCTGAATTGTTTATTACTTTTTAATGAATTTTCTTAATATGAATTTGAGATTAAAGTTTTAATACTTACTGTATAGTTAAAATTAAAAAATGATCAAATTATTAATGTTTTTTATACTGCGATAATTACTGCTAAACATAACGTATCACGAAACGTTTTTCTGACTGTACAATTGTACATATCCCAAGCATGACAAATCTATAGTACATTTTTTTGACCGAGTCCTATTTAGTTAACTATCTTTAAGGCTCTTTTAATCTAATTTTTATTTCAAAAAGAAGGCTTACAAGAAATGAAAATGGTTATAGAGACAAATAACCATTTAATGCCAAACCTTATTTATTTCAAGTAATTTACTATTTTTACACTAATTCAAATTTAATTTTCATTTTCAATTTTTATAATATTTCAATAAAAAGTAGTACCGAGATTTTTTACTCATAAAACTCGTCTACAAAAATTGTTTATATTCGAAAACGCTCTACAATGTGAACAAAAACCTGTAAAATCCGTCTTTTCCTCTGAATTTCGTTTGGTGTTGCGATAAATTCAGTACAAGCCTCTGTCGTTTATTTTGAAATTCATTTGTAGGCTTTGAATCTTGTAACGTCGCTTGTGTATTTTTTTATGTCACCTCTAGCTTAAATTTCAAAATTTTGCAGGCTTTCTACACATTTTACATTTTCTACACGTTTATTCCCACTTGTCCTGTTGAGTAGTCCTGTTGACAGTACTAGTGGGAAAAAAAATTCCACTAGTTCTGTGAATATGAGTAACAGGACTAGTAGGAAAAAATCCCACTAGCTCTGTGTCACTTTATTTCCTTGTATGTATAATGCAATAATACATTTTTATTCTGTATTCTGGGATGAAAAGGAAATATTGAAACGTGTGAAACATAAAACAACTTACATTCCGGATAAAATCAAAGAAATGATGTCCGTTATAATTCACCAGCATGTAGATGAAATGGTGACAGGGAGAGATACAGTGCCAGCAGTGTATAAGAAAACAGTAGCTGCTTTAAAAGATACAGGATTACTACACAGAGCGTTTAACACTTCTGGTACCTCACAAAACACGACAATCCAAAAGTGCACGCCTCACATGCTTATTTTGTAACAAATTGAAATTAATAATGGTCTAGACCCCTATTGAGAAAAATATACTGAAAGGGATTTTCGTTTAACAAATATAATATTGAAAAATATTTACCTTTACTTGAAAATTTATAATAAGAAAAATATTGAAATTATTTTGCTGCCATCTATATGCACACAATACAATTAGTGCATTAATAAGGTTCGTTGAGTAAATAATGTCATTACCCAGGCGGCGGTCGTGGTTCACCTAACGTTGTTATTTAGTGTGTAGGTGTATCTAGTAGCGAGCTAGAATAATTTTGTTAGCGTTCAAACCAAATTGTTTTATTTATAAACGCAGATACAAACGCGTGTGCCTATAGAATAATGAATATAAGAGTACATACACACCTAGGCATGAAACAAAATCCATGTTCTAAAAATGTTCAGAAACTATCTACTTAAAATTTTGGTACAAAAAATATTTTTCTTCAAGGAAAAGTTGGTGCACTATAAAATGTACCTACTGAAATATGTTTGTTTATTTATTTAATCTTTATTGAACCAATGAAAAGTGGTACAATAGGCGGACTTAATGCTAAGATGCTTGATGTTTCGATGCAGTTGTAAACTTGTGCGGTGATACAATGTTACTTGCATCGAAAGACATAAAGACAAGACTCGAACAAACATTTATCTATCAAATAAATATATTCTGCATCTGGAAGTCGAATCCGAGACTCGCATCGCGGGCAGTGACACTGCTAACTAGATAATGGGGTCGGGAGGTAAAACAGCTGAGTCGAAACGCACCCTCCTCTATCGATTTTCGTTACACTCACAGCTGACAGACCGAGTCGAGCCGCGTGATGTATGTTTATATGTAGATGATGTACAGTTCGCCACAAGTTCATCGCCGTCCATCTACATTTACAACAGCAAGAGAAATCGAGAGAAAGAGAAACATATAATATGTTTTAATCCTAATAATCTACTTACATTATAAATGTGAAAGTTCGGATGTTTAGATGTTTTCTGTCCTACAATCAGGAAAAAACGGCTGATCTTCTCTTCGCTATTACTCGTATGTTGGTAGCAATGAAAAATAATTTTCCAAATTAAAAGTGTTATGTAAAATGCAATGACATAAACATTATATAATTTATTACTTCAACTTTACTTTTCCCAATTTTAAATACCAATAACGCTCTATTATTATCAAAATTTTCCCGTCAACATAATTATTTTATTAGTCACATTGTTTCATCAATTCGTATTATATTAAGTTTTTACAATACTATAGAAGATAAAACTTTAAATTGTTCCATTCTATAATGGCATATGTCAAGCAAAGAATGCTCTTGAATGGGCCTTAAACTTGTTCACTTGTTCAAAGTTCATTGTATGTAAGACGAGAAAGGTCAGAGCATAATACTAGAAGCTGAATGAATTAGTGCGTCTAAGTAAGGTCCTGTCAGCTCATACATGACTACAAAAGATCTATTTGTATTTTCTTTATTTTATTATTTAGAATGAAGGACAAAACATGTCAAACTGTTATGTTTACGAGCTGAAATATTATACATCTAAAGGTACAGGGTATGGCGCCACTCAGACGCGAGGCAACACGTGTCAACTTGAATTAATGCTACTCGTAACGTGAGTTATCAGAAAGGAAACTCCATACGTAGTACTAACATACTCAATATACGAAAAACAAAAGATTAGAAGCAAAATTTACATGTTTGTGAGAAATTGATGACATTACTGTTCTTGTTTTTGAAGACATTATTGTTGTTGGTACTACTAGTAATATTAACATTGGTCTATATTAGATCATTTTGGGTCTAAGGTTGTGGCTTAAAAAATGGGTAACTCCTCAAAAAATATGAATATCTGAGTAATCTGCTAAACAACTGGCCTGTCATTGACCAATTAAACAATTATTCGGCAGATGAAAAATCAATTCCTTTTCAGTTTAATAAATTGTGTTTTAGAAAGCAGTTTTATATAATGAAACGCAATTCCGATGTATTTACCTCGGAATAAGGTTACATAACAACCTTCCGTGGTATTGACAAACGTTAAATACAGTGTGGTTATTATCTTACGAAAGTTGTACTTGCACTTTTAACGGTTTTAGTAAATGAAAGAATAATATATTTGCCCTTTAGTATAACTCATAATACGATAATCCACCTAAGGACAGTCCCCGGTTAGTTTTTATTATTATAACGAACTTTTTATTTAAATCTCGTTTTCTATTATATACAGAATTTTACAAGTGTACGTGGATGGCCAAATCTGGAATTATGACGAATAGCGAATCTCGGGGCGAATTTTTGAAAAATCAATATTCCTAGCCAGGAATTTGAAAAAAAAACCTCACCCTGTATTAATTAATACACCACTCGGCAGTGTTGCTAACAGGGATCAAATTTTTAGGAAGTAATAACATACGGCAATTTTTTCAAAAACAAAAACAAAACTCTTACAGTTTTTGCTGAGTACGCTAAAATAGCTCGCAGATCGATATACTCGTATTTTGATCTTTAAAATCCATAAATGTGTGTTAATTTACTCAATATGTTTGTCGAGAATAGGTGGTCCAGATATAATAGATTGTGGGCGTTTAAATAATCTTAGTCAACAAACCATTTTCACACACAGGTTACAGACGTTACTAATTAAATACGCGATCACCACTGATACACACGCTGATAACGCGGCAAAGTTGGATTTACATCGCGGTACGGCATTCAGGATGCCCAACCATAATTCATACGTCTCACACTCACAGCCATCCCGGCTCTACAACTTGCCTGCGCCTCTCGCGCTTACCAAAACCCGCGTGATCAAACCGTCAATTGTTGGCACCTAGACCTATTCCATCAGAAGCGAAGCATCACAGACGCATGAGTACTACTCTTCGCAAAGTGACTGTGCATAGATAACAGTCCAAGTACACTTTTCGCTGGCTCCGGCATACCGTACTCTTTATAAAGATAACGTTGTGCAATGCATTAGCAAATTAAACTCTGCCATCATAATAACGACGTTCTACTCTAGACGTCCACTCAGCTTGGAGGATGTTTAAAGAGTGCCCGCACTCACTTTAAAAAGTGCAATCAAATCACTGACTGTTGGCGGCTGCCAGGTCAATAGCTATCCTCGGTTACCGCTGCCACCGCGTGTACTCAAATGGCAGTAGACAATTTATACACCCAAGCTCGTTCCGGCTTGACGTTTCATTTAATGATTTGAAATCACCGATTTTAGAAATATTTGTAAATTATTGTCCCCTGTTGTAGAATCTATAATTCATAATTCTTTATTTGCCATAAGTAATTATAAAAGCTTATATATTATTGTAAAGTTTCATTAAAATCCATTTTGTATTATAGTTTTTGCCTGAAGGAGTAAAAAAGATCCATACAAACTTTCACATTTATAATATTATTAATAATTCGTAGAATAAATAACGGCTATTGTTATAAATAATTGAAAATACAATATTTTTAGAGACATTTTTAGGGACATTTCACATTTACTACTAGTATTTTTTAATAGACAAACAAACAGAGAAGTCACCTGTTACAAAAATACCCTTTCCTCGAATAATAAACTCTTCCTATCCGGATATAATTTATTAGAGATCCGTTAAAAATAACCCAATCTAAAATCGAAAGTTATATTATAACCGAAAAACCTTTGACAAAGTTTAACTATAGCCATTTAATTATTGTAACACTAGACGTATATTTACAACTATAATACAATATTGTACTTCTAACATAACAATACTTATAGCATTAAAATAATTGAAGCGCAACCGTTAAACTTAGCAGGTTTTCGAGTAAGAACACAGCTTCCAACTTTTCCGTAGTTTTATCCGAGCGTACGTTAGCCGTCGGCAAATCGCCGCCGCCTCGCCGCGCCGCCGCGTTCCGGCGGGACTCGCCGCCTCGCCGCCCCGCCGCGAGCCGACGGGACTCGTCGCCGCTCCGCTGACACGGAAGCTCGCGTAATTCAGTCACTAGGACAAACAACTGTTGCGCGTATAAACTTGTTTTATTCAGTGAATCTGCTAAGATTGATACAACGATAACAGCATTTTTAGGTACGTTTTCTGATGTGTGCTGCAACTTGTGCTTCGTATAAAAGGCTGATGAACGTATTAAAAAAAGTTATGTGATTTAAAATTTTGTAAAGTGTAGGAACGCCAATTTAAAATGTGATCTACTGACTTGTGTGACTGACATGAACGGATTTATTGAAAAGATTCAATATCGAACTAAAACACTTGCGCTCGAAGCTCCACTAAATCCTACCAGAAAATTCCACTATTAGTAATACTTTGCCTCCGACTTACACTGTCGATCTAAGATGCATTACTGGCCAGCATTGGCACCCTTGAGCCAGTTGAACCGCCTGGATCGTATTCAGCAGATTTTATCTCTTATTTATTTGTTTTATTAAATCATATCATCTCTCTTTAAACTCTCTGAATTAAGAGATTAGAAGAGTGGGCGGGGCGATGTAGGAGGAGCCTCGATCCCACTGCAATCGCGTCGCTCATTTGGATCCGGGTGGTCACGGGAGAAGGTTGTCTCAGGGAATCAGATAGAGGCTTGATTCAGGTGCAACCAGACGTCCGCTGTCTCTGCTCCGTGTATCGCGATCCGTTAAGTTTGAAGTTGCGTGAAAAATTGTGATTGTAAATCAAAGCACCCAAAGAGGCCTGGTGGTCCTGGTATTAAAAAAACTCGGCTACCCCAAATTTATGTACGTTTTTGAGTAATATTTTTTGAAAAATTAAGAATTTTTTTAAAATAGCCGAAAAAAATGGTTAAAATTTTATGTCATTTTAAGATTAATTCGTGATTTCTAAATGAAGTGAATAATTTAAAAAATGTGATTATTTTAAAATACAAACACTTCAAATGAGTAATCGGGACTGATACAATAAACTGATATCGAGTCACCGATATAAAAATTGTAACTATTAATAGCGATAACAATTATTTATCGGTGATTAATAAAATACGTAGTTGATATGAGATTCTCACGCGAACATTTCTCGTTTGACAGTTGAAATCGAAGGCGGTATTATGCACAGGAATCGAACCGAAGATCTTCGACCTGCGAAGCACCTTCCGTTGACTATCGTCTCTTTAATATTCTTGTCCTTGGTAAGTATTCTCTTCATTTTTTGAATATAAGAAGAAAAAGTGCTGACGCGAGAATTTTAATACGACGCTTAAATATTATGACAAGTGTTTTAAAGTTATCCAGTAAATTTTGAGCAGCGGTTAACTGAAAGTTATTAACTTTGGTGTCAAACTTTAAAATTTTGAAGTTCTATTTTTATCATTTCAAGATTGCCTTTTTAGTGATTGTTTTGAGCCTTTTTAGTACACTTTGAAAATTGTTTTGAAAGGCGGTGGCTAAAAATCTTAGTCGACATTTTAATAACGTGAGATTCGATAATCCATCATCCATCCTATCTTTTTGTTGGTATAAAAAAGATAAACTTACCTATTTCCTTGAATTAATATTCATAATTTTTTTAAGTGTTCTTGTGTATATTGGTGAAAATAAAAACTTCTCGCGAAAAAATTATAAACAAATAGTTTAATTCCGTTGTTTTAAAAAATTCGTTTTTATAATTTATAATATGTCGATACTGTTATTTTGAAAAATATTTTTTTACGACAATATGTCTTGTGTGAATGTAAAATTTTAGTATTGACTGGGGAAATATTAAGAGTCTTTGTATTTGAAAGATACATTTTTAACTAAAAGTATTAAACATAGTGTCAGCACAATTCGGTTTGTGTCTTGGGATGTAATTGGAAATTAATCTTCGCGTCTTTTGATGGTTGGTGCAAGAAACCATCTTGATAAAATTCTGATTTTATACCTTCTTAGGAATGATAAAAAACGATTGTTTTCAATTAAATTGTGCTTTCAAATCAATGAAATTTAGGTCATGTTCAATGAATATGTTAATTACAGTTACTTAGTGGTTTTTTGAAATTGAAATTATAAATATTATAAAATTAAATAAAAAAAACATTAATAATTAAATTTACGTAATGTATAGTTACATTACGTACCTCGTTTTTAATAAGTTTATGTTTCATGTCAATTTACAAAAGACTAAATAAATAATTTTAAGTTACAGGTTAGCTAATAAAACTATTAATTATTTTTTTATTACACATCCTTTCCTTCTACTTCGTTTTTAACTAGGCTCACCGAGAAAAAATTATCAATATAATAAAAAAATCATTAAAGTTGCTTTATAAACAACTAATCTATCTACTAATCCGAATCCGACGTGATCGCTCGGAAGAAGACATTCAACAAGTGGTTGTCGTGGAGTTTCACGTTGTTTATTTGGCCTTGGGTAATCCGGGAAATGTGTCTTTCCTCTTGTGATTGTTAACCCTAGGTCGGTCGCATGGGGTCTTTGAAAGCACGGGGTTTGGGAAAATTGCCATATTTTTTTAAATAATAAAGGTAAAAACTTGTACTTTACAGTAGCTTCCTAAAATATACTTAAGTTAAAAAGAGTGCAGTTACCACTCAGTTAGCGCGCTGCGCTTGTGCATGATAGATGTTTGTTTTGTGCATGGGCTTCGAAAGACCCCACGTGACCGATCGTGTAAGCTTTTTCTTGTTTGATGGCAGACACTTATATATGTTATATTTAGCTTAAAATGGATTCTTATAAAGAACCTTAGAAACCTAAGTAAATTTAAAATTAAAAAAATCTTAAAACATTGTCTTTTCAACTTTTTGATGACAAATACAGAAGCACAATAAACATCATCCCAAGAACACTTCAACAGCACATAAAGCGCTTTGTTTGTCCTGGCTTCAACCCATTAATGGCCCACTACTGAGCACGGGTCTCTCCTCTTGAGGAGGCCTAGAGCATACTCCACCACGCTGCTCCAGTGCGGATTGGTGGTGAGCTTAGTGGCCAACCCGAGTTTTCAAACCGCCCGAGGGCCTCCGATATGGCTTAACGACTGTTATCATATAATAACAACCGGGTCCGACGACTTTACGTGCCCTCCGAAGCACGGAAACTCTCAAGAATTTTTTGCCACCATCGGTCACCTATCCAACTACCGACCACGCTCGCTGTTGCTTAACTTTGTCGATTACTTAAGATCAACGCAAGCCGCAAGGCTATGAGCGGTTGTTGGTCCTGATGTCCTGCAAAATCGATCTGAAAATCAGCCTCAGATGACGAGAAGGGGGTGTGGGTATTGCTCGCGACCAATTGACAGAAAATAGTCTACAGTGTGCTATTCATGTCGCCAAAACATATATTCAAGACACGCAGCTTCACTTTGCTCAAGCTGTTCGGACGAGCGAAATGAGGTGTAAAAATTAACTTTTATATTTTAATATTTTTATGTTTTTTTTGTGATCTCGGTAAAATAAGTCTTTGTTTTGATAGCTTATTTTGATTTTAAAAAGAAAAGATAATATTTATTGTTTTAATATTAATTTAAACTAAAGTTACCAAAAATGAGCCAAAAACGTCTTTCTTTAGTTTGATTAAGACTGCTGTAAACTAATAAATATTAAAAGGATTATTATGCTTTTATTTAAAAGTACACCTTATTATCTGGTTAATATATAAATAAAAATGAGAATATCTGAAGCAATTATATAAAAAAAAACAATAAAATAAATGGGCTTTTAAAGACCCCATGCGACCGACAAAGTTACAAAAACTAGCGCGACCGACCTAGGGTTAATTGCATTACCATTATATTTTGTAAAGATAAAATAAAAATCGTGCTGGGACAACATATAATATCATGTAGTGTAGAAATAGTAGTAACCTTTTTCAATGCATTTATTTTAAAAATCGATTTCGTGCAATTTTTTTACAAAAGACGTAAAATTCGAGGTCGGAAAAAATTATGAACGAGTGTATGCATGATTGATCTCGGTTAGATAACTCACTTTTATAGTTTCTTAGGAGTTTGATTTGATTGAAAAATCAATCTTGGGTTTGTTAGAATAGATATAAAAATGGAACTCAGAAATTTTGTAACAATGGGTATTGGGTATGTATCGATCATGGTTAGAAAATCTAATTTTTCAATTTTTAGTTTAGTTCAATATAAAAATAAATTTTGGTCAATTTGTTATGTTAGATGTAAAAATCGAGCGGGATCGGGAAAGGGCCAATCCTGCTCGTAGAAGGCAACGGCGATAAGCGGCTTTAATGGGAAAATTAGTACGCAGGGGAGGCACCGGTGCGTTCATGAGAGATCCCGGAGCCTCACCAGCTATGCAGCGGACGACTGACGAGGGGGTTTAGTAGGTAAAATCCTACATAACCCGCAACCTGGGGTTCTGGGTATCTTATCGAAGATTTCCCCCTCGAAAAAAAGGTGTAAAAATAAGTCCAAACTTGAAAAAGTGTGTGTAAAATCAATCTCAGTTAGTCAAGCTACTTCAAAAATTTAGGAGTGTATCTTGTAACAAGCTTCTTTTTCCGGAATAAATTCTTGATTAATGTTTGTGTCAGAGCGATGTTATATTTATAATAATATTATCCATGCCACTCGCGACTCAGAGTTTAAAGGTTTTATAGTTATTTCAAAAAGAAACAGATAATACGAGTAATATATCGTGTGGAAATATTTGAAATAAATATTAAATATAAATACGTTGCCATTCGTTTTAAACATTTAAAATAGAGATTTTTTAAATTATTATTTTTTGTTGAAATATTTTTTGGAAAATATTTTTTTAATTATTTTTTTTTGAATATTTTTTTGTTTTTTTTTATACTTTTTCTTTGAAGTAGCTTTTTTCTTTTTTTCTTTTGTTTTCTTTTTTGATTATTTTTTAATTTTTTTTAAATTTCTTTTTGATTTTTTTTTCTTTTTTATTTTTTAAAATAGTTTTTTTCATTTTTCATTTTTTTTTGAAAATATTTTTTGGAAAATATATTTAAATTTTTTAAAATTATTTTTAAGATATTTTTGTATTATTATTTTTTTTTTTGTTTTTTTTTGATTTTTTTGATTTTTTTTTTTTTTTCTCTTTAATAAAATAACACTTGTCCAATTTGAAAACGTGCCTGTAAACCTTCAAGTTAAGATTTTGCTGCGATTCGTTTTTGCACTTGTCCGTTGCGATTCGTTTTTCCATTTTTCCGTTGAAGTTTCACTTCTTATGTGTCCCAGCTCACATTTAAATTTTTCGAACGGAATGGTATACAAGATTTATACATTGTATCTCACACAGATAAAAACAATCGCAATTATGTTGCCATGTTTTATAGTGTTGCGAGCTTTATAACGGTGTTCAATTCAATCGATCCTGTTTATTCGTGCTTCACGTCACATTCTGTCACGTTATTGAATTGATGACTAGGTTTTGGTGCTAAGTGCCTGCTATCGATGATTGGCTTTAATGTTCAAATTCAAAATTGGATGTAACTTTGTCAAATTAATTTGTGAATAGAACTCAGTTAGCCGTTTGCTCAGTTTAAAAAATGAAATCGTGGTCCACTAAAATATTAGTGAAAGATGAGGCACAAGAATTACATATACTGAAATTGACAAGGTTCTTGACATTTGGTCGGGCAGCATTCATACAGCATTCATAATATCCTACATCAGCATCTTGGAACCCTCGTTTGCTCTTCGAAAGTGAAAAATATGCAAGGAAAACGTTAAAAGTGAATGTCAAGTCTAGTGAAATTAAGAGATCAATACTAAAACTATCTATATGATAGAACCATCGATATGATCCAGAAAATAAAAGCAATCATTAATATCGGTTTTCTCAGAAGAACAGTTACCGACAACATTAGGCGCGGGCCACACAGAAAAGACGTAAGACACGGACCCGTCGCAGTCGCGGCGCCCGTTTAATCTACTTTCATACAAAATGTATGCAGCCGTCGCGACGTAAAACATACAGAAAAGACGGGACGCCCGACACGATGTTTTCTCGTCGGCGCCCTATTGCAAAACATACAGAAAGGACAGGACGCGGGCGTGCGTAGGCGCCAGCGGGGGAGCGGAAAGGACGCGGAGAGCAGGTCTCTTAAAACGTAGTGATTAAGTACTCTGTGGCCGGGAAAAGCCCAGTGTGCACCGACCGTCACGCCCGTTCCTTGTCTTTTCTATATGTTTTAACGGCGCCCTGTCTGCGACGGGTCCGAGCCCCGTCTTCGTCTTACGTCTTTTCTGTGTGGCCCGCGCCTAAGAAAGACGCAAATGATGGCTAGTTTTTTCGCAGTGTAAACGGTTAATTGCAATACCAAAACATTTTCAAGCTTTGCTGGAGAAAAGACATTCATTGAGGAATCTGGCACTGTAACCCTAACTCACCACCCTGCAGCATTGACTTAGCAAGACATTAAGAAGTATAAAAAAAAATTTTTGGAGCATCAAAGAAGCCGTGGCTGTGTGACGACTTTATGTCAGAATGGTCAATTCTGGCACTTATGTTATTTTATGATTAGTTTTGGCATTCAATAAATAATGGAGAAGCTCGCAATTCCACAACCAAGACTGGTCGATCGCTCTTCCCCATTGCTTCTCTATGACAACGCGCGAGCTCACACTTCACGACAGACCACTGCAAATCTTCAAGAGTTACAGCTGGAAGCTCTCCATCATTCACCGTACTCACCGGAACTTGCTCCAACAGATTTCTACTTTTTTCAAAATTTAGACATTTTTTGAGGGAAAAAGTTCAACACCCCAGAGGCAGTGGAGATCGCTTATCTGACATCATCGCCTCCCGTCCAGCAGACTTCTATAGTAAAGGGATAAACAAACTGCCATTAAAATGGCAAAATTGGATAATTTTTAAACAAATCTCCAAATTCATAGGTAAAGATCTAATAGTACTAATATATTGTTTTCTTTTACTTACGTTTTTTAACGTTTCTAATCGTTAACGCATTGGTGAGGCCTTTTGTACCATCTATGTTAGAGAGCGGTGATTGCCCACCATTAGTTACCACATCTACACATTTGCGGGCTACATTATTATAAATGTTTTAATAATAAAAATATTGTTGAATATGCCATTAATTTTAGCACGCCCCAGCCTCATTCGCTCTAAGCTCTTTTGGTTCTTTGACTAGATTAATGATCAAGTAAATTCATAATTTTCATACCTGCAATTATTATTACAAGTATTGAGACTTCAATCAAACAATCGCACATAGTGGAGCCGATTTAGGCCTATGAAACTATCTGCATTCATTCCTACGAGTACTGAGACTTCAATCAAACACTCGAACATAGTGGAGCCAATTTAGGCCCTACAAAACTATCTGCAATCATTCACCAACTAGATATTGGAGCATAAACTTCAATGTCGTCACGATAAGATAATAAATTAATTTAGCTGCTGGCTATTGTCATTTATCTTATCTGTGTTATCCTGTTGGCCACGCGAATAAATTATTTAAATATGAACAGGTTCCCTTTGGGAACACTAAATATTTTCATCGTCATTTCTAATTTGAAACAATGCAGTCATTTTGGTAACATAGAGAGAAAAATCATTTTCAAGTCAAATCAAGTCCGCTTAACGCTTGATCAAGTACACATGATCGTGTATGGCCTCAGTAAGAAGTAAGTGTCGATACACTTTATTTTTCAATTTAGTTACAATTGTACAAACACAAATGAGATCATAAGTCATCATATCACATTTACATTTGTGACCTAAATCTTTCTCGAAAATCGAAACCGATAAATATTGAGATCAAATATTCACACAATTTTAGCGACAGAGAAAACTTTATTTCCCTTTCCATTGACGCCTGTAATTAAGCCGCTCACAGCCCGATTCGGTAACGGCTACGCCAAAGGTAAGTTATACAGGGTGGTCCAAAAGTATGGAAACCCCTGAATAACTCCTCAGAAATGCATTTTGAAGGAAAATGTTTCGTACAAAAGTTTTCAGATTTTTCCTTGTCTAACCGATGATGACCTTGAATTTGACCTTGACCGCGGCTTTGAAGGTCAAATCAAGGTCCACTTAATTTTTTCAAATTGTAACACCTATTTTTTATTGTGGATTCGGAAAGGGCAGAAAATTTTACTCCAAAAATAACCTTGACCCTAACCTTGACCATGACCTTGAATGCTTAATCAATGTCATTTTTCGAACGGGAGATTCCCATTTTTTATTCCGGATCTGGGAAGGGCATAAAATTTAACTGACCAAAAACGACCTTAACCTTGTACTTGAATGCTAAATTAAGGTCAAGGTCATTTTTCGAACGGGAGACTCCAATTTTTTACTCTGGATCTAGGAAGGGCAGCAAATTTTACGTCAAGAAAGATCTTGACCCTGACCTTGACCATGACTTTGACTACTCAATCAAGATCAAGGTCATTTTTCGAGCGGAAGACGGAACGGTACAATCTGGTATAAAAATGGAGATTTTCGGTAGAGAATATCACTTGACCTTGATTTAACGATGTAGGTCATGGTCAAGGCCAAGATAAAGGTTTTTTTTGACGTAAAATTTTCTGCCCTTCCCAGATCCAGAATAAAAAATGGGAGTCTCCCGTTTGAAAAATGGAGTGGTTAAGCATTCAATGTCATGGTCAAGGTCAGGGTCAAGGTTGTTTTTGGCGTAAAAATTTGTGCCCTTTCCGAATCCGAAATAAAAAATAGGGGTTACAATTTGAAAAAATGAAGTTGACCTTGATTTGACCTTCAAAGCCACGGTCAAGGTCAAATTCAAGGTCATCAACGGTTAGTCCAGAAAAAATCAGAAAACTTTTGTGCGAAACATTTTCCTCCAAAAAGCATTCCTGAGGAGTTATTCAGGGGTTTCCATACTTTTGGACCACCCTGTATAATGGATCGAGTTTACCAACTACGAGCTCGGTCAGTAATGGGATGGGATTTGGTCATGTGTGATAGATCCGGAATAGATTAAAAACGTTGACGTTCTTAAAAAGTGTGTTAAAAATACCCACATTATTAAATAGAATTTTTAAGTTTATTAAAAATACTAATGCTACCAAATTATAGCGAAATGCAAACTTGTAGCAACGAACTAGAAAGCTGCTAGTAAACTGTAATTTAGTTTGGTAACTATGTGAACTATGGATCGTTTAAGCGCGTCACACACGGCGAAGATACTATAACATTTTATCTTAAGATAAAATATCGCTCACTATACATTTTGTATGAACCATCACACACGGCTAAGATACGATAATATTTTCATTTTATGTTAAGATGCCGAGCGATGCAAAGATTTCATCTTAAGATACAAAATATATCGTAAGATCCTTACACAGAGTGTGCATAATATTCGATGCAAAATGGAATTAAATATATTAATTTTAGTTGTTCAACAACCTTTTCTCTTTGTTTTTGTTGTTGTTTTTATTATTAGTACGCAAAATATTGGATAAAAATATACACTAGAACATTTCATTTACAAAAAAGGACAAACTAAAAAAATAACTAGACGTAATAATGACATCATTTTGTGGCATCCGCGTACTAACTACGTAAAGAAAAACATACTATTTGAAGAAGCAGGGATATTTATTATATATATAAAATAGAAGATTGTGTCCCGGTATTTTACTTTGCAGCCAAAACTGCACGTCACCGACGCATAGTGTTTGTATATCGCAATAAATACAAGGCTCCCATCATGCACTATAGTGGTTGCAAGTTGATACCTATAAGGGTGTAGAAGATACGGGGTTGAAACGTGTTGAAACGCCTACGGTTTCATGGGAGCAATGTTTCCGAGCCGCGCGTTGCTGGTAGATGACCAGGAAGCTACCCACGCAAAATTATGATTTTGTTATCTGTCGACCGTCTCGCTTGAATGCATTCATTCTCTCTGTACTTTTCTTACAAAAATTAAATGTGTGCTCTCGAAAAAGTTTTAATTATTCGCTGTAACAAATAGTTATTCCTCTAAAGAATTAACAACATGACATGTTAATTAACAACATCACATTGTGATTTCTAGAAATGTGTGATTATATATTAATATAAAATGATTTGAATTGTTTTAGGAAATTTTAAAATGATCCAGAATTTACTTGAATGATCTAGATTGTATGCCAATTTTCTGATCAATATAAAATATTCTAGAAATTCCTCCAATAATCTAGAAAGCTAAGGAATGGAACTTAATACGCATCTTCGTCATTTTTAAAGTTAACAACATGACAACATATTAGGTCCAGATTAGAAACAAAGTTTGGAAGTATTACGTTTTTTTGGAAAATAATCCCCTAAAGGGTTAATTAACGCGGCGCAAGTTAGTATGGAAACTTCGTCGTCGTTTTGAAGTTAAAAGGGTAAAAATTTATAGTAATTTATAGCTTACACAAAAAAAAAGAAAGCGTACTTAAGTACGCGCGTGAGAAGTTATACTTCTTTGGCATCATTAAATAAATATTTAACACTTGCTGTCTTGTCGAACTTCGTATCGCCTAATAATCAGTGAATGTACTTTGTTGGTACTTTTAACTTATAGTTTTAGGTTTAGGTTTTTTAGGGTTGTGGAGTAGAAGGGGAAGGGAGGGGTCGCGTGAGGGGGTAGGGGGAGTGGAGCGGATTGGAGGGGGAGGGGAGCGGAGGGGAGGGGTAGGGTAAAGGCGAAGGGGATGGGGAGGGGTAACGGAGCGGAAGGAAGGGGTAGCGTGAGGGGTAGGGAAGGGGGAATGGAGTAGAGGGGAGGGGAGGGGGAAAAATATATTTGAAACATTTTCGATGAAAGGTAATTGAACTCACCGCGGGCTTTTCTAAACTTTATATGATTTTCTACCCAAATTGTTCGGCAATCGCAACGTGCGGCAGAAATTTTTAAGTCATATTCGAAGTCAGAATCATCATCCGATGAGCTATCCAATAAATCTAATAGTAAGGCCGTATTATTCATATTAGATTACCCTGTATATAGATTCCGGGGAAATTCGACGTGTGACCCAGAGAAAGATTCGAGCGGATATAAATATTATCGTATCTTCGCCGTTTGTGACGCGGTTTATCCATGAATAAGTAAAATATGATTGTGTTGCGTTCCATTCCGGAATGGGTCGATCAATTAATAAGTCTGTTTCAGGAGGATATGAATAAGATCATTCGGGTATAGGACCGTTTTTATAGACCTGAAACTATGGACATGTGTCCATTTATGTTTTTTTTTTATTAAAATCAACAGTTAGTAGAAATCGTATCGTTACAATACTTCGTCTAACCTTCGTCTATCGAACATCGATCTTAACACGTGCGCATCTATAATTTATTTCATATTTGCCTCTTTGCTCTGAAAAATATTAGCAGAAACATAATAATGATGTGAATCCGCTGGGAGCGCCCTCCTCGGGCCAGCCGGCGGCCCAAATTGGCCGGCCCTGGTTGCCTCTTGGCTTCAGTCCCAAGGTGGTGTCGGGTTTCTCGTCCACAGGTCCCTCGTCAACAACATTGTGGAAGTCGGTAGTTGAAATAACATCATCAAAGCGAGAGTAGGTATCACTCACTCAGATTAGCACGATTACCTGGAATATCATAGATCAAACTCAAGCCCTCAATGACGTTAATTGGTAATCATCATGGTTAATTAAAACTTAACCAATTGGTTATTAATGGATTGGTTAAGCGTAATAAATGATCACGATAATTATAATAATCTTAGTGCGAAGTCAGCTGTGCGATTTTTGAGATTAGAGAATTTAAATGAATCTTCCGACTTTATAACAGCGATTGTCATTTAATATTTAATTACGATATGATAATAGTTGCTGGCTTCTTGATCTAATTTCCCCACCTACAATGTTATTCCAGTTTAGACATGGAGCAATTTTACGTGAGACCTTTCCCAGAGCTGCTACACCGAGTTTATCGTAATAGGTATGTAAGTGGCTGTTTATTCATTAAACGACACGATAACGACATTTTATGTATGTGTTGTGTACACACGCATACATGCAAGCTTTCATATGAATACAGTACATAACATCTATACATCTATACAAAGAAATAAAATTGGAGTGTCTGTTTGTAATATTAAAATAACCGCTTTTTATTAAGTGCATTTGGATGTATACACGGTACATACATATACCAAAACAATTTTTTTACAATTTTTGCCTGTCTGTTTGTTTCGGCTAATCTCTGAAATGGCTGGACCTATTTTGACGGGACGTTCACTGGCAGATAGCTGTTATAACAAGGGGTAACTTAGGCTACTTTTATTTTAGAAAAAAATAGTTTTAGAAAAAAAACGCGATACAAAGTTTGCCGGGTCATCTAGTAATATATGTAACTATCACGACACCAATAAAGCTTAGCGAGGATAACGATATTGTCGTGTCGTTGTTGTCCAATGAGACAGCGTGCAGTACAATTTGATAGAAATATGTCTCCACTGCTGTCGTTGCCGGTATGAAAACATTCATACGTCACTGGTACTATAAAATTTTGTCGTTATCGTATCGTTCAGTCAAGAAACGGCCAATAGAATTGCTTGTTTAGTGGAACTAAATCCAATGTTTCATGTATTGACTGTAGAAAAGGATAGCATAGGTTATCTATCGTAGCCGTTAATACATAGCTTCATATGTCGATAAAATAGTTCTTAATATGTCATATTTATATATTTTTTATGAACTCATATTCGTAGTCATAGTCAAGATCTAAATTTTACGTAAATGACTTATTTCTAGTTTACTGAAAATTTTGATTTCTTTCTCCTAATAAGTATTTAAGGAGAATGCCTATAGCTAGTACTCTAAAAAAATATGTCACAATGATTTTTGTACAAAAAATTAAAATAAAATATTTCAAATATTTTACCCTATTTCCTAAAAAAATCCTTCTTGGGCTTAATTTTCTTAAATTATTAAGTAACTTTAATTCCGTTTACTAATATACAATGTAATATCCTTCGGGCCAACAAGTTGCGTTGATTCGATTATGATTATTATACAACAAACTAGATAGCGTTAAAGTACTGTCAAATGAATTTGAAAATTATTACATTACAAACTAGATGGAGCTTGAGGTCTGTCAAATGAATTAGAAACTTAAAAATTATGTTGAAAATCTCGTAACTCCTAAAATGAACATTGACTATTAAGTTGGTATGTGTAATTCATTATTAAAACATAATCAAGTAAAACCATTTTTATCAGGACAAAAAATATTAAAGTCAGTACATTTCTCCATACTAAATGGGCATTCTCCTTTCCATGTAGAAAGGACTAGGTGGTAATTAACACAGTAGCCACATTTTAGAGAAGGTACATGTAGATAACTGTAATATATCGCAACATAAATTTTTTTAATAAAAATTAAATATACATACGGATGCCTTATTCATTATTATATTGCTGGTGAAAATTTGAACAAACTTGGTTTAAAAATAACAAATAGAATCATTTTTTTCCTATTTATGCGCTCTCCTGAAAAGTTTTGAAAATCAAGTTAAGTATTGAAAAAAAAGAGTTATTCTTTTTAATTTGCACCCGTCGATATCATTACAATCATAGCAGTGATCTGTAATCGTATTGATCAAATTATTTCAAATGATATTATGGTCTGGGACTGTAAAAATCTTTCGCTTAATTCATCTATTTTATTCACGGTGGCAGTGCAACTAATGGAATGTTTAGTGTTTACATTTAATACGAGTACAAGCTTATAGATTTTAACGTATGAAAATATTAGAGACAGATATTCGCTTAAATGGACAAATTGAATTTATTTAAAGTATTCCTTTATAAAATGTTATAGTTAAATAAATTGAACACTTAAACTTGTTGCTTTAGTCGAAGAGTGGCAGGAAATCTCACAAGATTCCATCAGGAAACTCATCCGGTCGTTGACAAACCGATTATGAGCAGTCATTAGAGCCAGGGGGGGTAATACAAAATATTGAAGGAAAGAAAATAAAATTGGAAATAAAATTTTAATATCTTTTCATTTTATTCTATTCGCTTAGATGTCCACAATTTCGACCGGTTGCACTAATTTCTAAAATTTAAGTAGGAAATACAAAATAAAATTATTTTCTTTACTAGCAATCGATATTCAATAAAAGTACGAGTACCTTTCAAATGATATACCACATTCTATAATATTATTGCATGAAAGTTGGTAAAATTTTTTTGAACAATCCCCGTTTAGGTGATTCCAGTTTAAAGCTCGCAAGTGTATATACAGGTTGAATTTTTCAAGTGGGCGTGGATAGCTAAAACTAAAACTGCATCATTGGATTTTTGAAAAATTAATATTGTTGGCCAGGAATTTAATCCCTTGATTAAAAAACACGTCCTGTATATTAAACCTTTCTATAGTGTTGCAACCAAGGATTGCAAACAAGGAATTTGTTGAAAAATAAAAAACTACATTTCTTACTCTTAATACTGAAACTTTGAATAAGATTAACATTGGACTGGTTTTTTAGTCAGTGTTAATTGAAGAGCAATTTTAAGCGACGTTGTAGAAATGAAGTGTGAAAAAAACAATTTTTTTGTTAAGGTTTAGACTCACGGCTAAATAGGTATGCCACAGCAACAGTAAAGTCTAAGTTATAACACAAAAGACATAATAGTACATAATAGTAGTTATAGTCAAAGTCTTAAATGTCATAAATTTAATGTGAAACAAAAACTTTGTACTCCTTTTTACAACTACTCTACGGATTAGTGACGTAGAACCATGACGTCATATCAGTATTTCAGTGAGGAATATCAATGGAATATGGTTCGTGCAGTTCGTGCTTACACGTTAGCCTTCGATTGTATGCGATGTATCAATTTTGTATAGAGAGATGTTTCCCAACTGCCGAATTCCCTCATACAACATAATAATATACCTAGGTATCTATTTACACCTATTATTCCATTATGTTATACATAATACAGGTACACTGTTTCGTGCACTGCAAATGTAACTTTGTAATCTTTTATATTTATATGGGATTACAAAGTTAATTATGCAGTTAATGTATCTAGAAAACTGGACCGAAATTGCAAAATATTTTAGTTTTTCCTTGATTTATACACTAAACCCTAATTGTGTTCTAAATTTCAAGCTTCTATGTCTGCTAGAAGTGCCTTAGAGTTTTGAAATTTGAAATATACCGTGTTTATACAATGCCTGCTTGGTTACTGAAAATTCAGGCTTCTAGCTTTATCCACAACGAAGTTATAGGGGTTCGAAAATGGCCTGAACTGCTTCGAGAAAAGGATGGTACGGCCGTGCCGCTTTTTTTTGCTCGACTTGGCGTACACGCACAGCAGACCGTACAGTCGTACATGAAATCGCACCCTCAGTGGAAAAAAAGCATAAGTCGTTTTACTTTGCATTTTAGTTATTAATATGATTGGAAAGAGTGACAAAAGCTGCATATGCTCAATTTTTTTCAACTTTTTATCATTAATCTTGACGGTTTTGTGCAAGAAATCGTAATGTAAATTCCTTTGACTACTTACTGATATTTTAAGTTTTTTTGCTCTCCTGTAAAAATGCAATTTTCGTCTTATCCTCTGATGCGTGATAATAATTAATGATTAATGTTGGGATTTGGGAAAGGCCGGCGAGGGTGTGTGCAGCGATACGCGGTGCGCGTTTGATAAAATGACTATCTCAAAATTATAAAAAAAAATATGCGAAATATTTTCGCAAATAAAAAATCGTCTTTATTAAATAAAACAACCATTATTTCGTTATTATTACGTGTTTTTTTATATAAATATCCATAACTTAACATGAATGAATAAAAATAAACTACAATTTTAAGCATTTTTTCCACTGAGGGTACGAAATGCCCGTATAAAAGCATGTACGACATGTACATACACACAATTCCCGGATCGGATACGTCGAACGGAGCGGCAATGTTAGGGTTTCGCTGGGAGCCGTATTGAATGCAGTTCAGGCATATGTCGATCGCAATGTAGTGGAAAATTATTCCTACAATTCGAAATACTTTGAAAATTTATTGTGAAATGAAGGCAATATATTCATGTAGACGGTAAAGTATTCAGTACTGCGTGTATTGTATTGTACTGTATGCATTTGTATACTTTGCTCCATAAGTCTTGCAATATGAGAGACCTAACAAGTTTTTACTTGTTACAGCAATAAGTGAACACAACTTATTGCTGTGCTCAGTCTGTTTATTGTATGAAGCTAAAGGGATTGCGATGAAAGTCACGCCTCTGTACTTGGATTTTTAACACGACAACGGGCCGGCACTTCGAGCAAGCCTTACTCAAGAGTTTTTGACCTATTCGGGTCTAACACTGTTGAATCATCCTCCCTATAGCCCCGACCTTGCGCTGTGTACTTCTGGGTTCTTTCTTTTTATAAAAAATAAATTAAAAGGCCAAAAATTTGTAAGTGAGGAGGAATTATTAGGTACTTGGGACAATGCCTGTGATTCCGTTTCAAAGGATAAATGGCAAAAGATTTTTAATAGTTGGTATGTACGTAAGCAGAAGTGTTACGTGATATTATGTATATGTGAAAGTAAATATTTTGAAAATTGTTAATAAATAAATGTCATTTTGAAATTCTTTTCGTGCAATACGTATTTAGATACTTATAGAACAGAACACGATGACAATAAAAAGTGGTATTTGAAGGTTCAGTGATGACTTTAAAAATATATCAGTTTTTTATTTAAAACAAATATCTCATTTTTCTGTGTTATAATTTTAAAAAGCTTAAACATGACTTTTGCGTAGTGATTAAAATTATTGTCTCGCGACGTTAAAACTTGCTCTGAAATTGTATGTAGGTACCTGAGATCAATAAAAAAGGATCAATTAAAAATATTTTAGCACCGTCTTACAATATAAAAATAGATAGCGTATATAATATTTTAAGTACATGAATAAGTAGGAAGTTCAGTTTTTATTAAATTATTTTTCACTTTTTCAAGTCATTTCCTTTTAATTTTGAAGGCAGTTCGACTTTTTATTTAAAAGTTTTTAGTACTATACTAAATTGGATATAAAACACTTCTCATCCATTAAACAGATGGGTGAAGGTCGCGCTTAGTTCAGATCTCTTTTTTATTACATTATAAACGAATTTTTCTTAAATATAATAAAAAAATTCGAAAACCCCCGACGAAGATTTCGTTTAACGCAATCATTTTGTCACAATGTCAATGGCACACACTGCACGTCATTATTCTAGGCGCCGGCCACACAGAAAAGACGCAAGACACGGACCCGTCGCAGTCGCGGCGCCCGTTTAATCTACTTTCATACAAAATGTATGCAGCCGTCGCGACGTAAAACATACAGAAAAGACGGGACGCCGACACGACGCTTTCTCGTCGGCGCCCTATTGGAAAACATACAGAAAGGACAGGACGCGGGCCTGCTTAGGCGCCAGCGGGGGAGCGGAAAGGACGCGGAGAGCAGGTCTCTTAAAACGTAGTGATTTAGTACTCTGTGGCCGGGAAAAGCCCAGTGTGCACCGACCGTCACGCCCGTTCCTTGTCTTTTCTATATGTTTTAACGGCGCCTTGTCTGCGACGGGTCAGAGCCCCGTCTTCGTCTTACGTCTTTTCTGTGTGGCCCGCGCCTATCTAGACCAGAGATATGATGAGATTATATATGTATTGTATTCCAATGCAGCACCTGTAATTTTGCAGGTTATCTCATATATCATCGTTCGACACGGTTTAGCTTTAATTATCGTATCTATTAACCAAAATTAGCTTACATCAAAGGATCACCAATACAGTACAGTACAACACAGTACAATACAGTATCTGCCATCTTGCATAGAATATTATTCAGGCATAATATGTACGCTAAGACAAATTAGGAGGTGGGCTTGGTTTATGTAATGTGTTTCTGTGGTGATTAGGTTTAAGCAGGATTTTGGTAAAATAATTGTCAATATAGATTAAGGATTAATGTTTAAGGTTACTTCAGTTACACATGCAAATATGTATGTATATAGCAACAAAACATGGTCATCCTCACCTGTGATTGAATTTTCTCATATTATTGTAATTATTGCAACTACTGAAAAACGCACTAAGTTGCCATAGAAATTACTTAAGTTAACTGAAATACAATGATGGATGTATGGGAAAATGAGCCGTTAGTTACACTATCGCTAGTATATCTACTAGTATCTTTCAACTTTTCATTTAATAGTTTCGTTCGTACGTGTGCGATTACTTATTTCAGCGAAGTGTACCCGGCAGTATTCCCTGATTTTAAAGGAATAATTTACAAATACTACTTTGTTAGCGTGTAGCAAGCTTGTTAAAATTATAGAGATCAAATCCCTCCATTGTCGGGATTGCCTTTCAAACTGTCAGACAATACCAACATTCAATTGTGCTGCTGTCACAAACAGAAATCCGTGCATGCCTATGATTACAATTGCATTCGGAATATTCGGTAATGATTTCCCGTAATACGCTTTGGACCAAAGCAATTAATATTGCTAACTTATGTAAACCCTGATGGGTTTACATAAGATGTTTGACACTAAATATGCCACTAAAATTATGTGATAGAGGTATTACAATATAAAGTTTGATATCGATTTATTTCAGTGGCAATGTAGTCATGGATCGTTAAGCGCACTAACTTAGTAAACGCCAATTCACTCTTGAGTTGAAGTCATCCACATTATGATCGAACGGAATCACCGAATATTTGTATTTCAGACTCTGAACATTTCATTGCATTGCGTTAGCACGCACAAGAGTCTACTTACCGTGTCACGAACGTAAAAAAGCGAACCTTAACCTAGCCTAACTTTCCTTATATTTGGGTCATGTAGGTCATGTCTTGGCGTAGGGATTCGTCCCCCTAACCCTCCTTCATAGAGGGCCTCCGGGCTTCCCCCACCTTCTCTCTGTTTCGAGTAAGATATAGTAACTATAAAAAATAAAAACTGGTATCTTTCATAGCACTTTATTTAAGTCCCAATAACAAAGTAATTTGTTGATAAGATGTGGTGTAATTTGTACCAGTAAGAATGTTGATAAATAAAATGATTATTAAGTATTAAGTATTAATTATTAATAAATTAATTATAAATTAATAAAATGATTAAGAATGTTGATTGATAAGTTAAATGAGTCGAAAAAACTTGTGTTTCTCTCGCTTGAAAAACTTAAACTATTATAAAAAAGCGTGCACTAATAGAATATTATGTTAAAATTACTTACTTACTTGTCTTAATTATATAATACAATTTAAATTGTAAAATAATAATATTGGAGTCTTCATAAAATAAAACTTTCGTGTAACATTTCGTGTAAAATAATAATTATGATAGCGGCCAGCGACTCTAGTTGTAGGCAAAAAAAATCGATTCTTCAATCCATGCGAAGCCGAGGGTACTTGAAATAAAGAAGTAAAAATAAATAAATTATTTCGATGCTTGATTTCTTCTCTTACGAACAACGCGTTTTGCCTCATTATGCATTCCTGGAATGGGTTTTCAATACGAGAGAATAAGCTTATAGCTATTGTTACGCTACTATTGTTACACTTAAAAGCTGCTGTGAAGAATTGACTTATAAAAAGCAAAAAAGTCGCTGGTCAGAGAAGATAATCAAAATAATACATGTTATTGTTACCTCAATTCAAGTTGTTAAAAAAAGGATGAAGTCCTCATTATGACGGGATATTAGTTTTTTTAACATCAAAATAATAAATAATACTGAATTAATAACGCTTCACACTTATAGCCCTACGCTAAAAATCGTGTCGTGGGTGCCATGAACACACAAAGACAAAGACACACACACAACTTCAGTTCGTTGAAAGGCTTTAGAAAGATGACAGAAACTACCCTTGAGCGTGTTAATACCGGCCATAGACAAATTAATTACCAATCTTTACCACAAATAAATTGTTTAGGAGGAAACTAATAATGTCATTATTATATATTTATATATTATTTATTATATATTTATGTTATTATAGGTATTTATGTACGTCCGTGTATTTGTATGTATTTTTGATATGTAATATATCTATATCTCATGTTAACACCTGTCATCAGCTATTTCCACATCCACCCAGGATTGACTGGTGGACAATGCCATTAGGCATTAAGTTTGCCCTTTGTTTTTTCTTTCTAAGAGGTGACATAAACATGTAAATAAATAAATAAATAAATAATGTCCTAAATTCAATCGGCTTACAAAAATGTGTGTGTAATATAGTGCGGTCTATACATATTTATATTATTGGTGATATTTTAAACTTTTCGATGAATTATCAATTTAACCGCTTCCGACAAGAAGAACGTATCTTAAAAGCATTGTCTAGGAATTCCTACTTTGTTTAATGAAGCTATGCGTTCAATTACCTCGTTACTGTTTTGAAGGATCCTTGAAATATACTGAGGGCCGCTAGTTTCTAGATTCTAGGAATTACGATCTCCACGTACTTTGTTCTGATGGTTCGTTATATTGAGTAAAATATAGACCAATCGATATAATTGCAAAGGTTGCTGTATTATTTATCACCGGGACTGCCTGTGATAAATTGCTTTCTATAAAAGTTCAAGTACTGCAAGGTCTTTTGAAATCTTCGTTACATTAAAAAAACACGTTTTCATGACACACGGAGGCATCTGACATGGCTTAATGACTGATAACAAACCGGGACCGACGGCGTTACAAGCTCCCCGAAACACACTACTCTATAATATCTTACTATTGTGTATCTATTTTACGCATATACACTCCTACCATAAATATGATGTCACAAATACCCACGACATAAGAGAGCCCCAAAGAACAAACATATTTTATCTATCACATGTCTGCCCTTGTCAGAAATGTAACCTGACAAGTCCCGGTCAGGGTCATTGCCAATTGGGTTACGGGGTCTGGATCAGGGTCAATGGCACCCCAAAAGATTCGTTCGGGTTTACTCGACTAGTCTCGCTTTCGAACTTAGCGAGTATTGCCCTCTTTGTTATAAAGACCTGCTCTGCAGACAATATTCGACTATATTGCAATTCGTCAAGGGATTACTTTACATTGTCATTTTTTAAGTGTTCTGTTTTCAGGCTAATAAACGTGAATGTACGTTAGTATATTAGTAAATTGCGTGAAAGTTTGTATTGATGTTTATTACTCTTTCACACATAAACTACTGAATTCAGGAAAATCACATATGGGGCCGTCCATTAATCACGTGAGGCTTGAAAGGGGGGGGAGGGGTTTGACAAAAATCACGAAAATATCACGAAGGGGGAGGGGGGGGGGTGTAGTAAGATATCACGTGTATTTATTTTTTCGTCAAACGCGAAATTTTTAAATAGAAAAGCAGCTTGTAGTGTGACTTTGACTTGCTGTTGCCAGGCAACGAACGAAGGCCTCTCGCGCCGCCTCCGACTGCCCGGCTCGGCATGTTTTGGATTAAGACAATGTCGGAAGTAGGTGATCTGTATAAAGACCTTTTTGCAGAGTATAAGAAAGGAAAAATACACGTGATGTTGGGGAAGGGGGGGGGGGGGTAGTCTTAAACCTCACTATATATCACCAAGGGGGAGGGGGGGGTCAAAAAATGCTAAAAAAAGATCACGTGATTAATGGACGGCCCCTATGTAGACCATGATTTAGGATAAGGCATGGGGTACTTATTCCGGAAAACGGGGGAGAAACCGCGGACAGAGCGTTATTCTAATAAATGTATTTGTAATCTATACTAATATGAAGCTGAGTAGTTTGTTTGTTTGGTTGAACGCGCTAATCTCAGGAATTACAGGTCCAAATTGAAAAATTTTTGTGTTTGATAGTCCATTTATCGAGGAAGGCTATAGGCGATATAACATCATATATTTTAATAGTTAGTTTTTTCCACAAATTAACGCAGATGAAACCGCGAGGCACAGCTAGTACAAATTATAAAATAAATAAATAAATAATTTGTACACTTCTCCATGATACTATACCACGTCTCAGATTATTCTGAAATAGGGGTATAAAGTATTTTCTGTAGGTATATTTGGATACTGAACCCTGTCTTCTTAATTCTCTCCTTTAGTGATTTATTGTAAGGCAATCATGAAATTCTGTACGAAACCGTGCATTCAATCGGACTTCCACGAATCCACGAATAAATAAAATCGTCGATAGGATTTAATTTTTCCAATCGTCGTAACTATTCACTCAGTAGGGGAAGGGGGGGCATAACGGGGACGTTAAAGGAAATAGCCAATAACAGAATAAACAAAATATATTAAGTAATTATTATAATCATAACACTTTGGTTACATATGAGGGTTATCATTTGGCATAGAATTTGGAGAAGTAACTAATCAAATAATGCTTAAATTTTAATTTTACGAAACCCTTATGAAAACCCCATTGTGCCCCGTGGTAGGGGCAGTATGGGGTACATGGTTATTTTATTCACAATATGTGCAGATGTGAATTTCTTCTGGGTTCTCGTCGTCAACACGAGCACAGGCTGTATGAAACCATCGTCTGCATAGCCACCAACCCTCCACAGACTTTAAATATGTATGTTTCTCATCAAGGCAATACAGGCATGAAGTATCCTCGTCTAAGTTTTGTATAATGTATGTATTGCCTCTCGAACTTTTCTTTTTGTACGTTCGTACCATATGTAATACCTAAAACAAAATTAAAATTCCAATATCAAATATTCACATCATTCCTTTAGGCTACCTTACATAATGGGGTACCTCGTCATGCCCCATAGCCGTGACCCCGTCATGCCCCTACTGGTAACATTATGTGAAATAATTGACAAAAAAAAACAAATCTACAGTTAGAGTGATTTTGCTTAAAACATATCAATAAATAATATCTCTACAAAAACACAACAAATAAAGAATAATAGTAATGAAAACACTTACCTTTTTACATGTATTTCCGTATTCACTCAAAATTAGATGAAATCACATCAAAAAATATTTATTTTCGTAAAAACCAAACGACTGCAGACTAGTCGCCGGTCACTGTCGGATTAAATACTCATACAAAATGGTCATTTATTAGTGAAAACAACAAAAGTCTAGTGTGCATCGTTACTTGTTTTTTTGGGTGACCCCGTCATGCCCCGTGACCCCGTTTTGCCCCCCCTTCCCTTAATATCGAATATTATCGACAGTCATATTTTTATTTATTTATTGCTAACAAAGGATTATATTATACAATTCCACATTTGCGTTTCTGCCACAGAAGACATAATAGTACATTTCTGCCAATCTGAAAGCCAGTTTGTCGGCAGGCATAATATACATGTAAACATAATAGGTATGTACAGTATGATTATTCCGAACCGATATAAATCCATAACATAATATCATTTGAATGGGAGCGTTTGATTTGTGGAATCAATACAAATTATAATTTTTTATTGATTCCATTAATTAATTTTAATTAGTATTTGCTAAAAAAAACTCCAAATAATCGTCTTTGAAGTGTTTAATAATCACAGAATAAGATTTCATTTTATTTCTTACTGAAGCGCTATAATTAAAAGTTTTTTGTAAGTTACTCGTCTAAATCTATAACAGTGTTGAGGTACTTGAGACGTTACGTACTTCAAACTTACTAGAAATCTCAAGTCTTCCTCGAGTTGCGAAGTATTTATCTTTGTAGTGGCTTGTTAGATCAAATGATCCTTGTATCTACATTGCATTTGTTATTTTCATCTTGCTTGCCATTTTATATTTGCGGCCTTTTTCATAAACCTATTTTAACTATAGAAATGGTTGTCTGTAAAGTCGGTTTACAGACGGTAGTTTAACGTGACAACGTCATGACAAAACATTGATGAAATGATTGCATACTTTTATAGATAAAATTGAATCATTTTAATTAAATTACCATTATTTTGTATAGGAAAAAGAGTGAAATGAAATCTACATTTTGATTCATAAATTAACTTTTATTTGCACTAAATAATTAAAATATGTTTATTACTTCGATGAACAGATTATTTACAAGTAACAATATGAAGGAAGAGAGATACATGCGGCACGAACCGAGCGCTTCGACAGATCGAGCCGATCGTGCCTCTCTATCGCTTGTTCCGCTCTCTCGCTCGCGGAACGTGACAGTGAGTCATGCTTTTTCGTGCGTGCACCCAGCGTTCATAGTTTTAATAGACGTTGTCTCGTCAAAAATATTATATGTTTTACCCACTTTATCGTTTCTTATAAGATTGAAAGAAACCTATCACTTTATAAGCCTTATAGAACTTTGCTTGTTTTAATGAATACGGGGTTAATTTGTGAAGTTTTTTAATGATGATGATGCATTGTACAATACTTTACTTTGATACAAGTAGGTACATATTTTCTCATAATTCTTATTTGGTTCAGAATGCCCCTACATGTCATGTAGATTAATTATTACAAACAGCCCCAAAAACAAAATACCACAAAGGAGTCATATAAATATCACTGAGCTGCAAAAGCCTATCACATAGTCATTGTGTCGTCTCATTTCAATCCATTACATGAATTGACTCATTGATAGAAGTCGCACGACACGGCAATGTATACGAGATCCCTATTGAATTTATGTTACACCAAATAAGCTTGTATGACGTGTACACGTACAATCACGGCTCTCGGCATCGCTTTACGCCCTAGATTAATTTGAATAGCATTAGTGTAAAGAATACTGTACAAGTTACTTCTTTTATTACTTTAATTTTATTATATTTAAACTAGTTAATATACGGCGTGTGCTACAACGCAAAAAAAATTGTATGGGAACAGTCGAAAATGAGCTTAATGCATTGTTTTAGTGGTCTCAAACCATCTTCGCAATATTGCCTTTCAAATGTGACCAGTTTGGGGCACATCGGTTGAATGGTTTCAAAATCTATAAAGTACATCCGTACAAACATGTTCTGTGTTTTATATTTTAGAAGATAGATTAGCTTAAATTAGAATTTAGTAATACTACTCTTTAATCAAAATAGTATAAATATTAGCATGGTTGCTTTTAGGATTCATTCAGGAATTACAATAATGTGTAATTAAAGTAAACCTCTTCAGAAGAAACCAATTCAGATATAATAAACTTAGAGGCATGCACTTTCGTCATGCGTAAAACGATTTAATCTTTGACTACAAAAGAAATCGAATCACGGAGCGGAGATATAGGTACATCCCGGATGTGCTAAAGGAAATTCGTCATTTCCGACTAGTAAGTAAATGGAATCATAGTCGTTGAAATCGAACTTCCGTAGCTATTTGGAGCGTTTAAATTTTTCCCACAACCAAAGAACCGAATTTTTACATACAGGGTCAATTTACACTAACATGAAACTCCTTAAAGAGGCCAGCAGCTCGAAATACGTATCGTGAAATTATAAAATAACAATAAATAAATAAGGCTACACACTAATAGAACCCTAGGATTTAAAGTGTCATGGGTGTCGTGTACAACTCACAACAAGAACACACACTCAGATCGAGAACAGAAATTCAAACATAGCATTCAAATCTCCTCGCTGGAAATCGAACCCAGGACACCGGCGTGGCGATGCAGCATAGTAACCATTGTGCCACACGGGTCGTTTTCAAATTGCGGCCTCAGGGGCTTCTGTCTGCCTCCTCCTCGAATGTCAGTGAAACGTACGATCCGACGCCGCGGGGTAAAGCTGCACAGTCGATGTAAATTGTTTGGCGCCACTTTCCCGTTATCGATGAACAATGTACTTATGTACCAATGAACAAGGTCTTAATTTTATTGCCGTTCAAAAATACTGTGCGTCACGAGTCAGTGTGAATTGACTTAAACTATCACTCCTCTTTTTTCTAGAAGAATACATAATCTTGATAAGAAGACTCATGCCTACATTTGCCAATGGGATAGTAATGATTTTATTAAAGAAATTACGAAAAATAACAGTGATATTCTAGAAAATTTAATGTTGGTCTCCCGAAAGAGAGAGCCTAAATTCAAATTTTGCATACACCTCTAATTTACAAAAGTTATGTGCGTATTACAAGAAGTTAATTATCATATTCTTCGGTGATGAAAAATATCATTAGGAAATAATAATGTTCTGAAAAGTGTGTGAATCCTGGTAATTCTAACTCGGCCTGCATGGTGGACTATGACTCCCCACTTCCCTTCACATTGAGAGAGGAGACACGAGCCCAACAGTGGGAGAGTTAATTGTGATGTTGATTATCACTAGACTGACTACAGGGCCACAATTACAAGCGGAGTGACGGACATGAAGCACAATTAGTGTAGAAAACAACACCACAAAATAAATATATAACAAGTAATAGATAAGAAGTAACTCGATAACCAACGTGTTTGAGATACGCACACATAGACAACAGATCAACACATAGACAACAATAGGTTATATTAAGTGGAACACAAGAAATGTGCACCTAAGCTGTTTTCTGTGTTAACCAGCTGAATACGCTTATCACTCTAGACTGAGATAGTGCCTAAATCTTGGAAGCCTGCCAACATGCAACCCGTACCTAAAAAGGCATTTGTGTTGTACCAAGCAATTATCGGTTAAATTCAATTACAAGTTCATAAGACAAAACGATCTTCTGAACGACCGAAAGCACGGGATCCACTAAAAATGTGTAAAAAAGATATGAAATCTTCTAGTGACCGCCACTAAAGTCTGGGGCGAGGTCGTCAAAAAAACTAGCCACTTGCTTGCTTCCATTACATCTCAAAGGTCTTAAACAGGCAAGCCTTATAAGCAAGCTATGTATGGTTTATCTCCTTTTCCATAATCCATAATCCAGTTGATCGGATTAGATACTCTTCGAGTAAATGTTCGTTTCGAATTGTTATTAGAAATGGCACGTCGGCAGCAATGACAACCGATGCTGGAGTTCTTCAGGGGTCTGTTCTCTCCAGAAATCTATTCCTATTGCGTTTCAACAAACTGCTCATTCTCGGTGTCAATGAATTGGCAGACAATAGCACAGTTGAGGAAAAATATTGTAGCTGCCTAGGGCTTGAACAAGCAAATATCAAATACAGTCTAAAAGATTGTAAGGGCGAGCAAAGTTAAGAGTGAATAGGCTTTTTAAAGTAACTTTATTACCAAGGACTACTTCATCGCTTACCATCAGATGGGTTTGTTCAAGCTTTGCACTTATAATTAATAGAAAAAAAGTTTTTTTCTTAAATTATTAATATGATTAAATAATTGAGATGACATTGTGTGTATTATTAACCATGAAATGCATGTTCTGTTAGACGTAGCATCATCGTAGCAGCAACGTAGCACTATCGCGTAGCACTACGAGAATACAAGTTCATGATTCGCTACCACTAAACGATATCTTTAATGCATGGCTGACTCCATTAAATGCAAGCTCAACATAATTTTTGCCAATTTGATGCATTTGGTTAGAACATACATAAGAAATTGGTCACTCTTATTTTGATTATAAAAACTAAATTAACAGTTTTAAAAATACTTTTAAAAACAAGCTTTTAAAATTTTGTGTTTGTGCAGTTGGCCCTCGTCTGGAGCCAATTCACCATTATCATCGGAACCAAATCAATTTGTGAAATTAAATCTGTAGATTGAGATGTATATCTAATTCAGCTTACAAGATTTAACCTATACATTACATGCTAAAAAACTAACAAACAAAGCAAGTTAAATAATAGGTCTTTACTTATGAAATTGGAGATTTTATAACCAGCGTTTCTAGATTTAACTATCTATGGATTGGTGCCCAATTCGAAGTTCAAACTAATTTTATTCGAAAGCCGTGTTATTTTATTTTCAAATTCAGTCATTTGTTTTTAGATAGTGTTTTGTTTTTGTGAAATTGTGGTAGTTTTTGGCGCCATGAATAAACTGAAAATTCGTACAATTTTCGAATATGAAGAAGATGTTCAATCGTTTTAAATCTGGAAATTTTGAGTTGAAGAACGAGCCTCGCCGTCAGTCGGTAACCATTGTTGACAACGACGAATTGAAGGCGATACTGGAAGCGGATCCAACTCAATCTATGGCTGAGCTTGCTGTGGGTTTTGGAGTTAGTGCCAAAACAACAAGTGGGTGCCACACGAACTAAGCGAGTGACAACGAGACTTGCGCGTCGAAACATGCATAGCACTACTGAATCCGCATAGAAACGAGGGAATTATAAATTGAATTATTACCTGCAATGAAAAGTGAATCTTGTACGACAACATTAAGCGTTCGTCTCAGTGGGTGGACCCCGGTGCAACACCTAATCAGCACGCTAAAAAAAGTTTACTCATAGGAAGATGATGGTGGTGTCAGTGCTGGACATGTACATCACAGCTTCTTACCGAATATCACAGTAGTGACGTCAAATGTCTATTGCCAAGAATTGCAAACAACGATGGAGAAGCTCGCAATTCAACAACTAAGACTGGTCAATCGCTCTTCCCCGTTGCTTCTCCACGACAACGCACGAGCTCACACTTCACGACAGAGCATCGCAAAGCTACAAGAGTTATAGCTGGAAGTTCTCCGTCATCGCCACTCACCGGACCTTACCCCAATAGATTTCTCCTTTTTTTTAAATGCAGACAATTTTTTAAGTAGGAAAAAGTTCAACTCCTGGCAGGTAGTACAAAACGCTCTCGCTGACTTCATCGCCTCCCATCCGGTAGACTTCTACAGTAAAGGATTAAACATACTACCATCAAAATAGCAAAATTGTAGAGATAATTTGAGCAAGTACTTTGATTGGCTATAATAAAGAAAACTAAAGGAGAATGCCCATAGCCAGTACTCTTAAAAAAATAATTGTGTCACAATGATTTTTGGACAAAAAATTTAATTAAAATATTTCAAGTATTTTACCCTATTTCCTAAAAAATTCTTATTGGGAATAATTTTCTGAAATTAATAAGTAACTTTACTTCCGTTTTACAAAATAAAACCATTGGGCCATTTATGTTTGGATAAGGGCCAATCAGGAATCTTTTAAGATCCTTCGGGCCAATAGGTAGCATTGATTCGATTATAATTATGATACAACAGTTATAGTATAATATATCCATGACAACAAACTAGATGACGTAAGGGGACTGTCAAATGAATTATTTTTTTATAGAAAATTATTATAATCAGCCAGGAGTAATAGTGTTCTGTGATTATAATACATTACAAACTTCATGGTGTTTGGGGACTGTCAAATGAATTTGAAACTGAAAAGATCGACATTACATATGCAATCGACTTTAATACGCCCGCGTAGTGTCCATATTACTGTGAGTTTACTATAACCTAAATACAAATTAGTTTTGTTTAAAATCTCTTATTTCCTAATATTATCATTAACTGAAGTTAGTATGTATAATTTATTAAGATAACATAATCAAATAAAGGTATTTTTATCAAGACACAAAAATGTTAAAGTCAGTACATTTCTCCATACTAAATGGGCATTCTCCTTTTTATATTTTAAATTTTTCATACAAATCTCCAATTTAATAGGTAAAGACCTAATACAAGCTTGAAGTCTTATTTAAAAATATCAATAAGTAAATATTTGCTATTGTTTGATTGTTTAGCTGTTATTTTATTTTTTATCTTTAATTTATTGTTATTTAGAATTAAAAAAATATTTAGATAATATATCTATTTATCGGATAATAATACAAATTATACATATTAAAATTATTTCTCTGATCGGTATCCTCACGCCGCTTCCAAAAAACAAATTGAAATGTCAGAAACGTTAAAATCGCATTTGGCTTTTACTGAATGAACAAACAATTTTTTGTTGAAAACAATTAAATTATGTTTTGTTTTTCAGTTTGGTATAGCGTGTTACACGCTTTTATTCATAAATGCAGGGAATATTTTTTCATGTGAAGGCACTCCCCTGAAACCCAAGACCCCATCAGAAAATTATAAAACTGTGTTTATAAACACATACCTGAGAAGTAAGTCTTTATTTCGTTTTACGTGAATGTTATGAGAACCAACATGAAAGACATGTTATGCTTTTTAGACATAAGATGGTGGTGGTTACCCAGAGTGATAAAATATTCTATATTAATACCGTCGGGATAAAGCTAGGTGCCAAACTTTTAAATGATGAAACCTAAAATTTGTTCAGCTGAGTTTTCCGACACCAGATTATTTTATCATGACCTTGGAAGTGCAAAACAGTGTTTGCTATATGTATGCATGTCTGTGTTTGAGTAAAGTTTTATGCTGTAGTCAGTGTATGTATGGATAGATATTTTTAAATTAAAATAATTTAAAGAACTAGGAATACGAATGTGTTGCTCTTCAGTAATAAACACTGATAGAGGAATTTAAAATGTAAAGAATACAGTTTTATAGTAGGTATTAATGTAGTTTCCAGTATCTACTACGAAGTGATACTACGTGTTGAATCGCCTAAAAACCCTGTTTTTTCCGTTAATTCAGGTATAAACAGTTGCGGTGTTCAAATCGCCATCAAGCCGACGATGCGTTATTTAGGCATCGTCCTTGATGGCAGATGGAACTTCGGCGCCCACTTTGTGGCGCTAGTGCCGCGTGTGATTGCGGCGGCTGGTGCGTTGACGCGGCTCCTACCGAATCTGGCCGGAGGTGTCCTGCAGGCGCTTGTACCTGGGGGTCGTGCGATCAATGGCCCTTTATGGTGCCCCTGTTTGGGCAGAGGCCCTGAGCAATCAAAATATCGCCCTCTTGCGACGACCGCAGAGGTTGATGGCAATCAGGGCCGCTCGGGGATATCGCACGATCTCATGTGAGGCAGCATGCGTGCTGGCCGGTAGCATACCCTGGGACTTGGAAGCCGGGATCCTCGCGTCCCTATTTACTTGGCGCGAGGAGGCACTAGACCGGGGTGACCGACCGGCACCGAGTGAGATAGCAGGACGCCGCAACGAGCTGTGTCAGCGCACCATCCTACAGTGGAGCCAGAGGCTGGAGCAGCCCACTGCTGGGCGTAGGACCGTCGAAGCGATCCGTCCAGTTTTAGGCCGATGGTTGGCGAGGCGACACGGCTCCCTGACATTCCGTTTGACACAGATACTATCCGGGCATGGTTGCTTCGGGGGGTATCTGTGCCGAATGGTGGGCCGGGAGCCGACAGCTGTTTGCCACCACTGTGACGGATGCCAGGACGAGGACGCCCAGCACACCTCGGAGGACTGCCCAGCCTGGGCGGAAGACCGCGCACAATTACGTGCGGTCGTTGGGGACGACCTCTCGCTGCCGACCGTGATCAAATGCATGGTAGACAGTGAGACGTCGTGGACAGCGGTGCAGGCCTTTGCGGAGTGCGTCATGCTCCGCAAAGAGGCGGCGGAGAGAGAGCGCGAGGACTCTACAGACGTCGCTATCCGCCGCCGGCGCACAGGGCGAAGAAGGCGGGCTTACGGCCTGCACCTCTTGGCCCCATAACAACAGCCGGCCGGGTGACGGATACGGGAATTCGTCGTCCGGCGTAACGGCTCGGGTTGAAAGGCGCGCCGGTGTCGAGCGCGCCTTTACCCTAGCGGGAAATAGCAGGCGGACGGGCCATCCCGCTGGCCGCTCCAACCCTCTCGACAAGGAGAGGGGCTAGAGAGCGCGCCGTGCCGAGGCCGCCGTGGTAGCGGCCGCCGCGCCGGGGCAGTGGAGTGAGAATAGCACACAGTCCCGGCACCAATGCGGTAGGCGTCGACACCGTGTGGTTTTGGTGGGTTCAAGTCCCACATACCTGTCCGGCTTCCCGTGGCCGGATGGACGAGACGAAGGTCTTTCCACACGTTAAAAAAAAAGGTATAAACAGTTGACCTATGTTATTTTTCATTTTTAAAATACATTATCAACAATGTTTACAGATACTTTTAAAATTCTAACCTTGATGCAGTGGGTGTACGGGTAAACAAGAATAAAGGTCGATGTATACGTAACGTGTTTTTACCCCGCACGGGAAGGGACGTGAAATTTTGGAAACATCGTTCCATAGGAAATGTTAACGATAACGCATACCCCACGGAGGCACGTACGGGACGGTAAGGGGGCACGCACGACCCCGTCCCGTCCACGTCCCTTCCCCGTCCCATATTGTTGTTTTAATGTTAATGTTGTAATAAAAAAGAGCGGGGCATCCTGACATAGGTATATATTGACTTCAAAGGATGCTTCCCCCCCCCCCCCCCCCCAATGTGTATAACTATAAATGTAATGTAATCTGAAAGAAATAAAGTATTTTTTTTTGCTCGTGTGACAGCTATCAATACTAAAAACCTAATAAGAATACCTGACACTTTTACATACAAACATGCAAAACAGAATATGAATAACCGAAATAATTACAGCCTGTCCTATTGTAAGGTCTATAATAATAAACCGATCGCAGCTCAAGAGCACGATCTCAGATCTCACAAATGGCACTTTTTCATAATGGTGTGACATTTTTCATCACGTCAAACATTATCTTGACATCGCAGAGATCTTAAGATCCGTTTATTAATACAGACCGAAGTGATTCTTCGAATAAGCAACAGTGGGCGCGGTCGGAGTGGGATGAGTAACCGCTAGGATAGAATAAAAATTTCCAAACTTGCACTGGGTGATTAGGGTACACCAAGGAAACTGCTCTAAGCATCCTCAATTATATCAAATATCCTCAATATGTGTATGTTACCGGAAGTCTGTATAATCCGGTATTCTATACAATACTTCAGCTTGGGTAACACTTTGGTGAGACAGTCTGTCATCATAGATTGTCTGTGTTGATCTCAGATTATAGAACAATTTAATTTATATTTTTGACAAGTATGATACGAACAAATTGCTTATAACTCCATTATAGCTATTCAAGTTTACTTTACCACAACCATTCACTGTCGTCAGCTATTTTGATGGTAGTTACCGGAGCGGAGCCATAATCACATATCCAGTCATTATTTGTCATTTATTTAATTTAATTTGATTTATTTAATTCACTGGCTTAAAACTAACATCACAGGTGTTGTCATGTGCATCAGCTTCGTGGTGCTGGTACCAGCATCCTCTCTTAAGTCTGGGGATGCAGCAAAGGCTTAATGAATTTCATTATTTCATCATAGGTTTTCTTATTCTGATTTTGCCTTGAGTAATGACTTTAGCGACAATTTTTGGATAATAATGTGTTATATTTATTACACAGAAAGCAATGAGGATCTTTTTCTAATGGCTTTATTATCCCTTGTGATGAATTTGAATAAAATACTCCAGAATCAACTACATTGTATGACAAGATCCATAGTCACACCCAAGAGCTCTCTCTATTGCCATTGTATAGGCTTATAGGATTCGATATACATATGTATATAAGATATATCCGGAAGTAATATCATATTATCATACCTCAAATTAAAGGTTAAAGGCCAAAGGCTTATAGAGTTCCGGTATTCCCGAGAATAAGTGTACGTAGCCACTCAACACTGACTACGAACCCATTAATATTAGTTTGCTTTATTTAAAAAAAAAAAAAAATTATAAGCCTTTCGTAAATGTAACGCGGAAAAGAGCATTTATCATTGTTATGTACTGTACAATTCAATTAATTTATACTTACATTATTCAACAGATGGAACTTCGTTTGTATTTGTTTTAATCTCATCCTTGATAAATATAACGGTATGAAATGTACTCAAAGCTTATTTTTTAATAACTTTTACATGCCATCATACTCCTTTTGCTGATTTATAAATGAATAAAGTTACACGTGAAAATTATTCGTTATGAAAGGATATGGCCAACATCTGTATAGGTATTTGCCCCACTTGTGAAATATAATGTACACATTTTAATTTTACCTTACATTAAAGCTTACAATATCTACTTTGATAATTTCGTCAATAAAAATCTTCAGAACTTGAGATTCTCCTTTTACGGGGAGTTTTAGCTTTTGTAGTTTGACATTCTGCAAAACATAAGTAATTGTGGAAAAGTGTTTGAAAGAGAGATTTTTTTTGTAAAAATAGCGAGATATTCTATGAGTAATATTGCAATAAAAACATAGTAATATTGTACATACATTGCCACGTGAACCTAGTCTTAGCTGTAAGCGCTACTTACTTAATAGTTAAGAAAAATGCCATACCTGTATTGCAGTGATCCATTCTACCAATATGGATTGAAGGTTTCTTGCTAGCGAAGATATTGAGTGACGCGCCATGCGCTCAATATCAACCGCGCAATTAATGCATCTCACGGCAAAAAATTAAACACAATTATTATTTTGCAGAAATCAAACTCAAAAATCAAATGTCAATATAGCAGACATTTGCATTTATGTCAGCCAATTGTCAACCTCCAGTATTAGCAATGGAGGAAGTAGAAGATTATACAACTTATTTTTATTGTTAATTTATTATGACTACTAATGGCGGAGTTCAGAAGAAAATTAAAATTCTAGTTATGTTTTAATAAATGGAAAACATGTCTTTTCAAGGGACTAAAACCTTGTACAAATAAGAGTATTTTAACCATTTCCGGGGTAAATGTTGGCCACCTCCTTTCTAGGAACATGTTCAGAAAAATGTTACACGGTTTCCCCTATTAATTTCTTAGTATTCCCTCCAACATCACCATACTCATTCGTTACTTATTTGGGTCTATCGCTTATATTATAGCTTGCTAGTTGCTTTAGAACTCTTCTAGAATATGAGGGATGAATTATGCTAGACCGTGCCGAGCACGAACCGTGCCCCGAACGAGGAACTTTATTTTACGATGCTCGAAGGCGGACGTCGCCGTCGCACGGTATAGCATCAACGCTCGATGTCCGCGGTATATAAAATGTTAGTGAAGTTTTGAATCCGACTCTCGTTCGTGCCTCGTACGGGGCACGGCTCGTGCCCGGCACGGTTTAACATAATTTATCCCTTTTGAAACAGAAAATGGACATGCCATTACCAAACACGTTTTACATCTGCTGAGTTCACAATGTTTAAACATTCATACTCCTATATTACGAGCATTGTGAAATCATAACTAGATAACGTATTTATCCACTGTCCAAGACAGGAATGAAACATAGTGAACTTAAACACTACGTTAATCGACAGTCTGTTTCACAGACTGTCTGTGTGACAGCTGTCAAAATTTAATGTATTGTTTGTCGCATAAATGTGGATATTAGCCGCGACATTAAAGAAAGGAATCAAAAATGGCGAATCAAAAGTTCCCCCTCACTCGCACGCTAAAGACAGGAATAACGTGCAAGTGAGGGAGAATGATAATTTCCACCATTTTAGATTCGTTTTTTAATGGCACGGCTTATACATGTAAAATGTAAATAAACTCATAAGATTAGGTAGAGAAACACTCTTATTTGTATGTAATAGAGTAAATCTGGTCATACACGATCAAATGTACTTGTCAAGTTTGCAGTTTGACTTGATGCGGCATTCAGTTTGCATGAGATACATCGTCAAGATACTGGATTCCGCGTCAAGTCCGCTGCAAACTTGACAAGGAAACTTGATCGTGTGTGGCAACCAATATTTGTAATAGAGTAAGAAAGGTATGTCATTTGCTGTAGTATTTATCGTATCTGTCGTATTTTGCTCCGACATACCCTTCTTTAGATAAGAATGTTGCCCAATCTGATTTTTAATATTTATTTGACATATATATACGTTTACCCGACGAATAATTATTCTTTCTGTCTTTTCAGAACCTCAATGCGGTGCACGTTCAGCAATATTTAAGACTGCTGAATTAACCAACCAATATACATTCATCTTTTTTACCGGTTTGGCGACGAGCAGCACATTATTGTGTGCCATATCCTGTATAATCATCGTACTATGTAAGTATTTACATACTTAAGCCAACATCTCTAATAATTAAAACAAAAACGTATACATAGTCATAATTGTTGGTTAAATTCAAATCACAGTGTTTGTGTTACTTTTTTTAAATAAAATAACCGCTTTCAAACAAATGGTCTTCGAAAAAGAACCACTTAAACTATCGCTGAACATATTACATCAAAATTATATTCGAGGAGTTACATTAATTTAGAAACATTCTTGCAAAACTAACATTAATTTAGAAATATTATTCCACACTGAAAATGACTTGTTTATTGATTTTCATTGACCCTGAACCCTAACCTTTTAACTGTTTTGGTCTTAAGGCTGTAAAAATGAATCTATCGCGGTCTCAGATTATACAAATGTTACTTTTACCAGGCCTGGTGCACTCCGCATTTTAGCTATAACGTTACAAGTACATGCCGCGTTCGACATGTCTGGCTAATTCAGAAAATTCATAATGGCTGTGACAAGTACGTAATCTATCACACATATAAAAAATTAAAGTTTCAGAAAAAACAAAATTAATTAATTTTTATAAATGTCACTTTTCTTCATGTCATCACACATGTCATACGTTGGTTCGATACAACACGCTGTGTCGCGCTACTCCTACGATAAGAACTAAAATGAAGGCAAAAGCATATTGCATAGCATTCCGCTGTTCAAACAATAACAAAGATCCGAATCTCACATGTTTTGTCGTATGATATTACAGATTTGATACGCATACCTGCTTAAAAATAAAAACATAAGAGATAATATTTGTTTCATAGACAAGGTAAGTACATACCAACAGAATGCCGTATGGCCATCTTCTTAGGTCAGAGTACCTATAGCGACATTGTCAAATAAAATAGTTTTTGATCTACATACTATTAAGTACATACCTACTTACTTAGCCTATATTTATTTGAAACGGCATAAACTGGTAATTAATCTTTCAGATTAATTTTATCTTTTCAAAAAAGACAACTTTGATATTGCTAGAGAGGATAAGAGATAGCGTTAGAAAGGAAGGCAACTCATTACGCGTTTTTGATTAGTTCTGTGCTATCTGAATTACACTTTATTGCGTCGGAGCTAGAGTCGCTATTTATTTAAATGATTTTGTGGAGTCCGCCTTCTGTACTATTATATATGTACTATTATTTTTTCTCTACTTTTACCATAGAAGACATACGAGTAAGTAGTATGTAGATCAAAACTATTTTATTTGACAATATCTGTGTAACTTTAACCTAAGAAGATGGCCATACGGCATTATGTAGGTGTATACTTACCTTGTCTATGAAGCAAATATTATGTCTTAGGTTTTTAAGCAAGTATCAAATCTGAAATGACATACGACAGAACAACTGAGATTTGGATGCTCGTTATTCTATGGATAGCCGAATGCGATGCAATATGCTTTTGCCTTCATTTTAGTTAATATCGCTTAGTACGACCCAACGCGTTGTATCTAACTAACGTGTGACATGTGTGATGACGTCATGTGTAATAGATTACGAATACGTGTGATAGTCCTTATGAATTTTATGAATTAGCCCGACACGTCGAACGCGGCATATATTGTACTTACGAGTATAACTTCATACCGAAAGTGCGGAATGCCCCAACAAGCATGCTTTTACATAGATCTGACATAAGTCAGTATCTCATATTGAATCTTGAGATAGCTGAGATCTTAAGATCGGTTTCACAGAGTACTTAATTACTACGTTTTATCGGTTTAATAGAGGATTAGATAGAGGAGATAGAGGAGGTCTTAGAGGATGTCCTGGGTCTAATGTTAAAGCCGCATGATATGATAGAGTGTTTATATTTTTAAACGACCTAATTCTTTGTTTCAGTTCTGTTCTTAAAGCCCCACAAGGCCGATTATATTGAAATAATAATTTATGGATATTACACGTCGCTAGCATTCTGTGTAGTATCAGATTTTGCTTTAAAAATTCTCTATCTTATATCTTATTTAAAGTTGAATACATTTTTGGTAAGTATGTAGTTTTATTAATTTTATTTACATAATAATAACTTTATGTAGTTTTTATCCCTTGATTGTTTGGTAAAAATAATGATTGAAAATAATTTTAACGCCCACGTTCTCGTCCGTTGAAGAAAACAGTTTAGTTAATGTTAGTTGATTTTAATTCTTGTAAGCACGGGAATTAGCTTTAATTAGATTTAGCTTTTTAGCTGAATAGCAGATCCATGCGAATACCTATTTTCTGTTATTTGGGTAGCTATATTTAGTAGCAGTAATTTACGTAAACTTTTTAAATTTTCATGGACAACAAAGTCCAGGATCCCCGGTACATTTTTTCACTTGATTACTATTAAGCTAAGTTTTCGTGACTAGCTTCATTTTGATGAGACGCCCAACAATTTCCTGTAAGAAACTCTCGATTGTGGTAGCTAACAGAGATATCGAGGATACAATATGTCGATTTGATAATTCTCAAATATTTATTACTAACTGTTTTTTTTGTTAAATCTCAAGATAATTATGTAATTTATTTATGAACCTATCCTTTTATTTGGTAAGATCTTGTACCGCGCGGTACTGTGCGGTCATGAAAACCTAGCCTAAGTTTAGGTTCTTATGACGCACTTCGAACATCAGTTTGTAATAAGTTGATAGAAATTTGAACTACTACTAACAACTAAAAGGCGATGGTCTTAATCAGCTTGTATATTTTAGGACGGCGATTTGAACGACGCTGAAATCTATGAAGTTGATAGCGCCCACCAGAGTGCTTTATTATTTTTCTGGATAACCAACTGTTATACTGCATGTCACGTAATTAGTGGACTACTTGTATATAACATTATAAAGTACTATACTGATAACAAGAGGAGAATTACGGCAATTCAGGTGAGTACCTACATATTCGAATAATCAAAAAATATTCTTACCGACATGTTCGAAACTAGGTATTATATTAATTCCAATATTGTAATTGATTAGGAATTGTCATTTAGAGAAAAAAACATTGAATAAAAAAATACACGAAATATTTATTTATTTCTGACATTAAGGCTAAATTCCAATTTTCGTAAAATTTTCTTGATGAACGATCTAAAAACGTCAACATTTACAATGATGATTTTCCAAAAACGCTTAATGGTCGTAGCACACATATCAACTCGGAAAGGGATCGTCACCGAGCCTCGCCGTCAACCAAGCATCAACCTAACCGTAAAACATCAACCGTAAGCGCGTTACCAACCGACCAGCAGCATCGAGTCGACTTGGCTACGGCTAGGCGACGCCGCGCTTACAGCTCGCCGGCCACCTCGTTGCCTCGTGAATGACAGCAGCTCGCCGACGCAGCGGTAGCCGCGGGGCGGGGCGTGCACGAGGAAACGGAAAGTCGAAGGATAGCGTACGGTGAGACGTAAGCGCGGGTACGGCAAGTCGTCCACACACCGTACCGCGGTTCGTGAGCTTGTCTCGAGGCGATTACGTTACGAATCTGATAAGTGTGCTTTACAGTAGGGAGTTTCATACAGAGAATACTGAAATGCAAGACTTGATACGTTTACGTTCCGTTTACGAGTTGATATGTGTGTTACGACCATAAAGACTCATTATATTTATTTTAACCCAAAAAAATTTTTTTCAGGCGATACAAGAACACTCTATTCATCAAAGGGGGCCTATTGCGGGTTACAGGTACATGTTTTTATATTTATGAATAAATCGACCTCGAGCGTGCTGTAAATTTATATAATGACATAAATCGATATATGCTATCTACATATATACAGTGTATCCAGTGACCAACTAGCGATAATTTAAGGGCATGAACCTAATTTTATCGACAAAAATACCCACAAGGGGGTCTAGCCCTCTTTTTTTTTAATGCAGACCGCTATTTTTTTATTATGTTAGACGACTTTGCCGAAAGACTTCGATTTCTTTAGACTTAAAGGTTCCATAGATGCGGAAAATCTATTCATTGAAAGGCAATAATACCATCTATTCATTACAAGAAAGATTAGATGAAGTTTCAAGTTATAAAGGTCATTAAAAATTATGATACTCAATGTAGTCACAATTTTCACTAGTTTTTTTAGGTTTTCTAACATACTCAAACACTAGCACATTAACGCACCTTTTTTAGTGCATGCATTGGTTAAAAGGATATTACGACAATACAATACGACATCAAAATCATTGCTCTATGTTGCAAGACTTATTGCTGTTTGAATATGAGCCTTATGCGAGTTTCCATATTTCTTGCGTCCAGGTACGTGCTACATTAAATTTTTTTTTAAATCCAAACGTATGGTGCTTGATATGCCTATTGTTGACGCCCTTTATGCCGATGATTTCTGCTTGATGGCTGACGATATTCACAAACTGCAATTATTTCTGGACCACCTCGATCAATCCTGCAAAAAATTTGGACTAGTAATCAGCGTCACCAAAACCCAAATTCTAAAACAGCCCGCACGCAGTACCATAGCTGATTCCACACCAATAATACTAGGTGGCAACGTTCTGGAAGAAGTGACATTATTTCGGTACCTAGGTAGCTTCATTCGCAACGATAACCGCCTTGAGACTGAAATCTCTTCTCGTATTGCCAGGGCATCAACAAAGTTTGGACAACTAAGAGAGCGAGTTTGGGATTCGCATGATTTAAAATTGCACACTAAGATCTTTGTGTACAAGGCCATTATTCTTCCAGTTCTACTCTATGCCACTGAGACCTGGTGTCTCTACACAGGCGATATAAGGCGTCTAGACATTTTTCACATGAGATGCCTTCGTAAAATCCTTAGAGTGAGATGGCACGATAGAATCCCAAACTCAGAGATACTAAGGCGCACCAAGCTATCTGGCATAGAGTCTATGCTTATTAAGGGCCAACTCACATGGTGCGGACATCTCGTTCGTATGGCTGACTCCAGGCTGCCTAAATCTGTGTTTTACTCACAGTTGAAAGAGGGCAAGCGCAATCCCGACGGTCAATACCTACGCTATAGAGATGTATTGAAGCGTCATCTCTCCGCGTGCAACATTCCACCTAACAACTGGGAAGTGCTGGCACAAGAGCGAACCAAGTGGCACAGGACAATCAATAGGGCTATTACCAACTACGAAAAAAATCGTTTGCAGGACCTCGACGCAAAACGCCTTATAAGAAAGACACGTCCTAAAGACACATATATTTACACATACCTACAACTCCATGGGTCAGTTATACTGCCAACCATGCAACAGACCATTTAAAACTAAATTTGGTTTTTCAAGTCATATTCGCTCCCATCACGCCCATCCAAACTAAGGTATTTCATAATACTAGCCAGATTTTCGCCATTGACGGACACGTCAAGGAGGACATCATCATCATCACATTGAAAAAAAATATGGCTAAACACTCGCATTGGGGTGTTTTTGTCGATAAAATTAGGTATATTTCATCCACTTAAGTTATCGCTAGTTGGTCGCTGGACATACTTTATATCTATACTAATATTATAAATGCGAAAGTAACTCTGTCTGCTACTCAATAACGCCTAAACCACTGAACGGATATTGATGAAATTTGGTACAGATATAAAATTGAGCTCGGGAATGATCATAGGATACTTTATCCCGGAAAATAGACCTGTTCCTGAGGGATAACTCTTTCACGCCTAAACCACTGAACGATTTTAATGAAATTTAGTACAGATATAGAATTGAGCTCGGGAATGAACATAGGATACTTTAATCCCGGAAAATAGACCTGTTCCTGAGGATAACTCTTTCACGCCTAAATCACTGAACCGATTTTGATGTTTGGTACAGATATAGAATTGAGCTCGGGAAAGGACAAATGATACTTTTTATCCCGGAAAATAGACCTGTCCCTGAGGGATAACTCTTTCATGCCTAAATCACTGAACCGATTTTGAGGTTTAGTACAGATATAGAATTGAGCTCGGGAAAGGACATAATATATACTTTTCATCCCGGAAAATATACCTGTTCCTGAGGGATAACTCTTTCAAGCCACTGAACCGATTTTGATGAAATTTGGTACATATATAGGATTGAGCTCGGGAAAGGACATATGATACTTTTTATCCCGGAAAATAGACCTGTTCCTGAAGGATAACTCTTTCAAGCCACTGAACCAATTTTAATGAAATTTAGTACAGATATAGAATTGAGCTCGGGAATGAACATAGGATACTTTTTATCCCGGAAAATAGACCTGTTCCTGAGGGATAACTCTTTCACGCCTAAATCACTGAACCGATTTTGATGTTTGGTACAGATATAGAATTGAGCTCGGGAAAGGACAAATGATACTTTTCATCCCGGAAAATAGACCTGTTCCTGAGGGATAACTCTTTCAAGCCACTGAACCGATTTTGATGTTTGGTACAGATATAGAATTGAGGTCGGGAAAGGACATATGATACTTTTCATCCCGGAAAATAGACCTGTTCCTGAGGGATAACTCTTTCAAGCTACTGAACTGATTTTGATGAAATTTAGTACTGATATAGAATTGAGCTCGGGAAAGGACATATGATACTTTTTATCCCGGAAAATAGACCTGTTCCTGAGGGATAACTCTTTCAAGCCACTGAACCGATTTTGATGAAATTTAGTACTGATATAGAACTGAGCTCGGGAAAGAACATATGATTCTTTTTATCCCGGTTAATAGACCTGTTCCTGAGGGATAACTCTTTCACGCCTAAATCACTGAACCGATTTTGATGTTTGGTACAGATATAGAATTGAGCTCGGGAAAGGACATAAGATACTTTTTATCCCGGAAAATACACCTGTTCCTGAGAGATAAGGTCAAAATTTGCTATATGTAGTTGATAGATTCGTTATTTATGAAGCGCCTTTTATGACTCTGTTTAGGGTTCCAAAGTCAAAACAGAATTCTCATAGTTTCGTCATACCCGTCCGTCCGTCCATCCATCCATCCGTCCGTAGCATATCGCAGATACCCTTAGTGCTAGAAAGCTGTAATTTAGCAGGGATATACATGTTTACTTAAATTTTAAATTGGTAGAATAACATTTTTAAAAATATCCTTTTAGGGTACCTACCTCTCCTAGAGGTATTATGGGGATAATTTTTTCCCCCATAGTGCGCGGTATCGTTGAAAAGGTCTCTCAAAAATAATATGGGTCTGCTAAGTCCATTTTTCGATTGAGTGGTCTGTTTGCAAACTATTCGTAAGTCAATTTACGAAAAACATGTCATGAAGGGATCTTTATCTTCGGCGTACGAAGTCGCGGGTAACAGCTAGTTATGTATATATTTTAAACGAATACGCTTGCCATTCTACATTTTATCTTCACTAAGTAAGAGTCAACAATAATTTTGTAGGGGATGTTCTTACCATACCTTCTAAAACCCAGATGCATTGCTCAAAGTTGATTGGGCAGTTCTCAGATTATAAAACAAGTTCGACTGATTTTTAACAAAAATTTTATTGACTAGACATTTGACAGATTAGCATTTCCATATGAAAAATGTTATTTCGTGCTTATCATTTTTGACATGAGATAGTAGTGATTCGATACACTGCACATCATTAACATATTTTACCTGTTTGTTTTGTAAAGCATGAGTCGGGATAACATGGAAGGACGGCGTCACCTAGGGAGGCGAGAGCGCCCAGGGTATGTGGACCCGCGCAACCCAAGGTAAGCTGTAGTAAAATTATAATTAGGGGTGCAGTCGTTACTCATCCTTAATTTTATGAATTTCTCTCTCAAGACTATGAATCTATACGTAGCTTGCTCGGGTCATACAGTCACTTCGTTCAGAATATAGTTTGTCGTATAAATGTGAAGACTGAAAATATGAATAGGGTAGATGTAAAGTAAAAGGGTAGATGAATGAGATTTGCACTAGTATTTATGTAGTATTATGTCTTCTGTGCTAGTATTTGTATTATCTTATCTGTCATGTTTTGATCCGAACTACCCAATTTATTTATTTATTTATTTATTTATTTATTTATTTTATTTATTTATTTTATTGTGAAAATAAAACAGTTACAATTCCTTACTATTATCTAGGTTAACAAAATGTAGCTTAATAAATATTACAAAGAAGGTGTTATAAACTTATTAGTTACGTACATTGTATACTTAGGGAATAAAAGGAGATTATAACTGTGCAAGAATCAATTCACACTACCCTCCGTACTAGTAAAAACTGTATGACGGTCGGATAGTATTCCTCGCTACCCACAACAGCTACCTCACAACATTGTACAGTAAAAGTAAATAATTTAGATGCAACATCAAGTGTTTATATTTATACTACTTTGTCACTACATAAACAGCAAGGATTAATATATCAAGGCTTTAATTATTTGTTTTAACATACATACATTTTGGTGCTGTGTTTTTTTTTTTTTTTTTTTTTTTAATACAAATATAATTAAAAATTAAATGAAGAAAACATAAAACTACTTTTAAAGAACCGCATAATATCCGTGTAAATTTGTATATATTTATGAGTGAGTGAGAATTTGTGAGTGTGTGTGTTTGGAAGTGATCTCTGTGTGTGTGTGTGTGTGTGAGTTAGGAAGTTATGTGTGTGTGTGCATGCGTGTGTTTGTGTGTGTGCACGTGTGTGCGCGTGTGTGTTATGTATAATGGTGTGTGTATGGGCATATGTTTACTATATTTTTTATATATTATAGAAGTACAAATAAGATTTTTTTTTTTTGACTAAGTTACGCTGTAGTTGCTTAAGTATTGCTTTATTCATGTACCTATTTCACTATAACAATCTTTTTAATTATTCACGATTTACTAAATTCTGTTCTGTTTATTAATTCTACTTTTTTATTATTTAATTTATTAGTATCAGTTTTCTTATCTTATACTAGGAAATCGCCCTCGCTTCGCTTCGGCAAAATAGTAAAAAAAAATATAATATAGCCTATGTCACCCGGGGATAATGTAGCTTCCCAACAGTGAAAGAATTTTTCAAATCGGTTCGGTAGTTTCGGAGCCTATTCAATGCAAACAATCAAATCTTTCCTCTTTATATATTAGTATAGATGTTTTAATAAATTTTCAGTATCTTCGTATGATAGTGCCTTTAAATATAGATGTAGTTCTTTTTTTAGATTGTATTTAGTAGCGCTTTTCGGACTTATAATTTTAAATACTTTATTATATAAATATGGCCCTAAATAAGAAAAGAATGATTGGGCAAATGAAGTTCTGCATGACGGTACTTCATAAATTCTATCCTTACGACGTTTATCCCTTACTACTTGATGACTAGAATGTTGCTTGAGTAACAAGTGTTTTATAAAAAGTTGTCTAACTGAGAGTATTGGAATATCCGAGTATAATGATGACGTAGGATACAAAAATGGTTTAGATAACATGACTTTTAAGATTGTTCTTTGGGCCCTTTCAATTATTAACATTGTGCTTTTGTGTGTCCCACCCCATCCTATTAAACCATACGATATCAGAGATTGACAAAATGCGTAATAAATTGTTATCAATAGTTTATAATTACAAACATAACGAAGGGTTTTGAAAATATGTATCAGTCTTCTAAGTCTTCCAGCAAGTTCAGTTATATGTGTTTTCCAGTTGAGATGACTATCTATTGTTAGCCCTAAGTATCGGATACTTTTAGTTTCTGTCAAGTAATAACATTCACATGAAGATTGGGATTCCTGCGGTCTGCAATAATGTGCCTTTAAGGTGACTGTGTTTACTAGGGGTTGGGATGTGCTACTTATACTGAAATTAATATATTTAGTTTTAGAAACATTGAGTGTTAATAAATTATCATCCAACCACTGCATTAAAATTCTAAAGTTATTTTCTGCCGTTTTACTAGCTTCATTCCAGGTTTTACCGTATGTAACCAGTACTGTGTCATCTGCAAAAGTTATGATTTTTGTGTTGCTTAGTTTCAATAGACATAAGTTGTTTATATAAATTAGAAATAGAGTTGGGCCGAGCACACTACCTTGTGGTACTCCGAACGTTATGTCTGCTTCATCACTTATTATATCTCCAACTTTTAAGTATTGCTTTCTGTCAGTCATATAATCTCGAAAAAGTTGGAGCGGTAGGCCCCGTATTCCTATGGTTTCTAATTTAGTTAGTAACAGGGGCACAGAAACAGTATCAAATGCTTTCGCAATATCTAGGAAAATCCCTATACACTTGTTGTTATTATCTAGATTATTTACTATTGTGGATATTAAACAGTTTATCGCATCTGATGTAGATATTTTATTTCTGAACCCATATTGATTTGCAGCTAAAATATTATATTTTTCAAGGAATGATTTTAGCCGAATATTAATACACTTCTCAATAACCTTAGAAATTGCTGGCAATATAGATATAGGTCTATAATTGGTGATACTGCTTTTGTCTCCCGACTTATGAATAGGTATAATCATAGATTTTTTAAGTGATTTGGGGAATGATCCTTGTTCAAAACATAAATTACAAATAATCGTTATCGGTTTAACAACGGCGTCTACAGCTAGTTTTAGAAATGAAGATGTGATTCCATCCCATCCACATGCTCCGCTATTTTTTAAGGACTGAATAATTTGTTTTATTTCTATTTCATCTGTAGGAATTAGTACAAAAGAATTTTCAATTAACGATGAAGTGGATTGCATAGTTCGTAATTTACATTCAGAGGTTTGGTTTCTATTAAGAATTTTAATTGCGTGTTGTTTACCAACATTTGCGAGATAGTTATTAGCAAAATTTAATGAGTCTTTCGAATTTGATTTTAGTTGCAAAATTTCAATAGGTATATCTTTATGTTTGTCCATGTTGCATATTTGTTTAATAGAATTCCATTGTTTACTAGGGTTGCCTTGATCTTTTGTTAATTTATTACTGTAATAGTTGTTTTTTAGACTTTTTAAAACATTTCGACATGTATTGCGGTATCTTAAATAGCTTATTTTTAAAATAACGTTATCTGGATCTTTCTTATGTTTCTTATGTAACCTATCCCTATGTCTCATACACCTTATGAGGCCTGGCGTGATCCAAGGTTTAAGGTTTTGTTTTTTACGTGATATTTTAATTTTAGTGGAATATTTATCAATTGATTCTGTAATTACTTTAATAAGTATTTTAGTAGCAGATTCAGCATCTTGGTTCCAAAATAGTTTGACCCAATCGATACCTAATAAATATTTTATAACTAAATTATAATTTGTTTTGGTCATGTTACTCGATTCTAGTTTCTTGTAGGTTTTTAGTGGAGTAATAGACACAAGCACACATGAATGATCTGTAATCCTTGAGTGACAGACTATTGTGGTGATTTCATCTTTAGTTTTCGCAAAACAATGATCGATACAAGTTTTATCGGTCGTTAAAAAATTATGGGTTAAATAGAGGCCATGTATTGCTAGTACGTCTAAATAATCATTAGATTTGTTATCGGAGCAATCAATTTGTATGTCAATATTAATATCACCCATCAAAATGACGTTACAGTTTTTATATTGGCTTAAAATAATATCTAACGATTTTAAAAATGGTTCAATATTGTATTCTGGTGGTCGGTAGATTCCGATGATAGTATAATCTTTCAGACAAGCAATTAGACACGTTAAATTCTGAGTATCATCTGGTTCAATTATTTTTACATCAATGGATTCTTTTATATAAAATACTACTCCATCATTCTGGTTAAAATTATTTTTGGTGCTAAAGCAACGATAATGTATTAGTTTTGGTAAAAAATTTACTTTAGAAAGCCAACACTCAGTCAAAATTATAATTTCTTGTTCGATAGCTATACGTTCCAGTAGAACCAATAATGAGTCAAAATTTTTATTTATACTTCTTATATTTTGATGTAAAATGCGCAAATTTTTACTGTTTCGATTAAATATTCTTTTACAGTCCTCAGCATCTGTAACCTCCACCGCTGTACCGATTTTGATGTTTTCATCAATATCGGTTTGTACTTTTTTAATATCAGCCATATTGAATAATCATCAACAAGTTAAATGAACATTTGAAGGTGGATGGAGAAACAAATGAAGAAGAGAGACTGTGATGAATAAATGTTTTAAGAAACAATCTGCCCACTATTGACAAACAATGGTACTGTGTGTGAATTTTAAGATTGATGTGTGTACATGAAAAAGTGTAATTGTATGTAAATGAGTTTATATGTGTGTCAGTGTTTGAATGAAATATTATTTTGTGTAATATGTATATTAAATGAATCGTGAAAATGGAATAATTATGCGGTATAATAAACTTACTATTATGTTTGTCATCGACTGACAACAAATGATGTTTGTATCTTTTATATAGTTCATATAGTCATTCTGGATGAACTGAGTCTTCACTCTTCAATTTGTGAATTTGTTCTTCAGTATTTATAAGGATAGCTGGTTGACCTTCGGTTTTTCGTACGTAGACTCTTCCATTACTGATCCAGCAGAATTTGAAATTGAAGTGTTTGGTTAGTGCCCTTGCTAGGAAGAATAATTTCCTGGCTTTTGGTGTTAAAGTCTCACTTATATACAGCGGTTCCTCTTTCCAATCATTATTAATAAATTTGCTGTTAGAGAACTGTGGCTTATTCTTCTTATTGTAATCCCTCACCGCTTTTATAACTTCATTTCGAGATTTGGTGGTACGGTATTGAACCACAATGGCCTGTTTTTTGCTTCCTTTTATTCTATATACCTGATTTATGTCCTCATCTGTTATATTGATTCCCAAGGATGTATGAAGTTTATTTAAAATGTCATTTAAATTTTCATTATCTTCTTTAGGTACATTTACAATCTCCAGGGTAGAGGCAAGCTGTTGCCGTTGAACTTGCTCAAGTTGTAATTCAAGTTGATTTATTTTAAGTCTTGATTCGTTTTGCTCCATTGTCGTTTTTTGCACTGTCTGTTTCAGCTCCTCATAAATATTCATAGTGTTTTGCATCATTTTTTCAATATTTTTATTAGATTCAAGAATTTCTTTTTTGAAATTCATCATTTCTTGAATGGTATCATTAATCATATTAAATTTTTTGTCCTGATCTGATTTAAGCTCCTTAAGTATTTTCATCACATCGTCGCGAAGCGCAGCAATTTCTTCAGCATCTGGATTCTGTTTACGTTTCCTTTCTTTATTAGATTGCGTTAAATCTGGGTCGGAAGAACATTTGATCGTTGCTTGGCGTAATTTGCGGTCCATGTTTTCTCTAGTAATGTGCGTATACTATGCGCCTTATCTTTTGCTGAGCGGCGTAGACGAACGGAACGTCAGTAGATGATTTAAAGTTGCAGGATAAAATCAACTGTTTAGTCACTATGTTAAGAGTGCTTTTGGCAGATCACTGGTAGCAAATAATTTTATTAACTTCGAGTACAGGTCCGTCACAAACGGCTGTCGAGCGAGGAATGAATTTTCAGGTAAAGCTGGCCATACACGATCAAGGGTACTTGTCAAGTTTGCAGTTTGACTTGATGCGGCGTCCAGTTTGCATGAGATAGCTATATGGTCAGATATCCATACCGTGGCCATACAACGTCAAGTTTACTGGATGCCGCGTCAAGTTCGCTGCAAACTTGACAAGTATACTTGATCGTGTACGGCCAGCAAAACAGTGTTGCCCTATCTAATTTTTTATGTTTATTAAGATTTGACATGTCTTCGCAATTACTCCGCAATTAATATACATGATAATAGAAAAGATAATCAGATTTGTTTCAGTTGATGCTTAAAATGTCAAAGTGCGGTCGCTTATAAGTTTTGCTATGTGAAACAAAATTGGTTGTTGTCGCTGGTTGATATTAATAATTGTCTGTCCTACGTCCCTATTACTAAAATAAGTGACTCAATTCGAGGACTGTTATCTAATGTAATATACTATTATTTCTTCTGTGGTTTTAATGACTATCCGAACGGATCACGAAGTAAAGTGTAAATATATGTTCTTGGTTTGAGGGCGTTTGTAAATGCCAATTGTAAAACAGATTAATAGGGTGGATGCAAGTGTGTGTGAATATTTAGTATCGTTTTTAATATTGATATTGATTGGTAAAACTGGCCTCAAAAATTCAAAGTTAAATATTATTTATTCTTGTTGATGTATTTATTGATGTAGTTGTTGAAATATTATTTATTATTTATCATTGATATACTTATGCACGTAGAATTGAAGTTAGACCCACAACTATACGCTTAAAATGTTCTACGAAGCGTGGAAGCACTCGAGGAAGGGTTTAGCAGACTTGCTGTAGGGAAATGGCACTGACGTCTTTAGACATAGTTTAACCTTTTAAATATTACTTCTTCACCCAAAGTACCTATACCTGACAGCTTTACGTGCCCTCCGAAGCACGGAAATGTTCAAGATTTTTTTACCACTAGCGGTCACCCATCCAACTACCGACCGCGCCCGCTGTTGCTTAACTTTGTCGATCACTTAGGATCGACGCAAGCCTCTGGGCTATTAGCGCTTCATTATTTTTAATTATGTTCCACCAAATGCAAAATTTTGTAATTATTATATGTTGCAGTAGACTTTGAGATAATTGTATAATATTTTTTTGGTATCTCCAGTAGTTCATATAAAAAACCACCCTCATATAATAAATATTGTTTTTACACTTCTGAAAATTAATCAAAAAATATAAAAAACAAAATATAAATAGCTCATTGATATATATTTTTTCGCGTTGGATTCATTTAAATATCTGTCATAGTTTCTGAGAAAAAAAATAAAACAGTAAGGGGCTGTTACCCCCATATCTCCCATAAAAGTGAAAGCAGGGATATAAAATCACAGGTATAAGTACTTTGGGTGAAGAAGTAATATTTAAAAAGTTAAATTATGTCTAAAGACGTCAGTGCCATTTCCCTATAGTAAATCTGCTAGACCCTTTTGAATTTTTTTAGGCCTTTTGTCCACTTAGACCTTCTGTCCACTGACGCACGTCAAGCGCACGCTATAGTCAATTGTCGCTTGATTGCTGCTTTATACTTGCAGCTTGCTTGCATCTTGCTTAGTTGTGGCATCGTCACGTTTTTATTTGTTGAATACGTAAACACGACGATGCCACTGCTGCACCGCTCTGTGGACAGATTTCGTACTTGTTTACGAAAGAAAAGATGTAAGCAAGCTTCAAGCTAGCTACAAGCAAGCGACAATTGGCGATAGTATGTGTATGACGTGCGTCTAACTGGATAGAAGGCCTTAATGGACAGTAGGCCCACAATCGTTGGTTTATTATAATACTATTATGTTACTGATGTGAGCAAAAAATATTTATATATACATACATTGTTTGACAGAATGGGAGGCATTTTTAATAATGAACATAATGAAATTATTGCGTACCACTGCCCAATTTATAATCCAACAACTGACCGCCAATCACGTCTTAGATTTCTAAGGAATTTAAGGTAAAAAAAAGATAGAAAAATATTTTTGATATTTAGCTATTAGGGCAGTTGACTTTATTTACTTGCCCACAGACAATTAATTTGAAATAACCCTAACAAGAAAATGTAAAGTAATTAAAAACTTAGATGGCCCTTCGTTCTCTGGACATCGTGTCATTTCATCAAGGCACACAACTGAAAATATTTAATGTAACCTTCCCAAAACGTCGGAGTTTTGGGAACGGTGATTTTTTCCCACCGGGCTAGCTACCATCCCTCTTTCCAAAGCGATCGTGAATTGTTTTGATGAATTTAAGTAGTAGTGTCGTAGAGCTATGACACGGGTCCGTTGCTTCCTTCATGGCCGGCAACGCATTGCTGATGCCTCTGGTATTACTGATCTCCATGAGTCACTGTGACCACTCACCATCAGATACCTTCTGCACGTTTGTCAGACATTCACACAAAAAATATAATTAGATTTAATAATGTTCCCTATTTTCTCAGAATAAATAAAATTAATTCATGATAAAAATTGCGAGTCTAATATAGAAATCCAGGCCCCGAATTAAGAAAAAAGGCAAGTCCTGCGGTATGGAGCTTAATTTGTTTTTACGAATAGCTTCTAGTTTTTGTCTTTTCACTTAACTTAGTAACTTAAGTTTAACTAAACTTTAGAACTAGGTACGAATATTTATTTTGTGGGGTGTGAAATTAACAGACACACATTAACTATTATTCCAGAGACGTTCCTTTGTATACCTACGAATTCCGACGACCAACCTTTCGAGGTTCAACGATTTCCTCTATTCTAATGCCCAATGAGTCCTGCAGGTTTATATTATTTTTAATAATACAACTTCACTTCATCTCATTGTGGTGTTGCCAGCTCATCGTAAAGGGATTAGCTATTCCCTTTCTTGTTCATCGTCAGTTTCTTGGAATGTCCTTCTATGTGGATCTTTGTTATGAGGAAAATGGAGTGAGGAAATCACATAATCACTCGTATCATTTTGTACTGAGTGATGATGATCAGTGATCGAAACCGGGTTTAATGATAAAATAACCAGGTGTTAACGTAATATATAAATATGTTCCTCTTAATTTTCTTCAGTTTCGATGGGGATTTCTTAATGTTTGCACATACCTATAGATACTTTTTTCTTTCTGCACTATTGCACCCTATCATAAACTCATTCATAATTTTTATTCGTATCAGTAGAAAAATTTAAATGCTTCTAGGAGGCTTTGCGTAGTTCAACTAATCTGTTAAGTCTCCACACCAAAAAGGAGTCCAGGTCTATTATTAAGCTTAAGTAACGCGGGTAGTTGCGTAAAGTAGAAATTGTGGATTTTACTTGTTGACAATGTGTAGTAGATAGGAGTAATATTTAGTATGTGTAATTATTGCATGTTTGTTTCTGTACTATGTATCTATGTTAGAAGATAGGTTTTATCTGATCTGAATATATTTATCTGATCGAAAAGTTTCGAATAATTTTGATGTTTTAAAATATTTATTATTTTTCCTATACTGCTAATCAAAAAGAGTAGATGTAAATAATATTTTTAAAATATTCTCATATCATAACAATAATAAATAAAAAATATTATTTACCTACTGGTGACTTGTAAGTTGTAACATAAGTACTCAAACCTACATCAGATATCAGGCTATTTTACTTTGTACGCAAAGAGAGACCAAAGCCCTTCTACTCGTACACTTACAACTCGATTGGTGAACTGTACTGTATACCATGTGATTGAGTTTTCAAAACAAAATTTGGTCTAACTAGCCATATTAGAGCTCACAATAGGAAATAGCGGCATTCAATCTGTCGCACTCGAATAAGTTGGGGTCGCCGTCATCGAAATCGATGAGAAGGACTATATATCAGATATAAAAACTACTATATATCAAATATATATATATATAGGACAGGGCTCTGTGGAGGTACTCATTCGTATGTTCAGATCATCTGAGTTCAGTACTATGAACATAGATCTCTCTCTGTGGGCGTAATCCTGACACATAAGGATTACCAGGATACTAAATAAAACCCATAATTCGACAGGCACAAGGATACTATCCGTTTATTGCCTGATAACACCCGATTTTATCAATTCAACGTTATTTAGTTGTTTACTTTGATTCGCGATACTCTCAATCTGTCTGTTCCCTTTTTCTTAATTTCAACGATTATTACGAACTTATTTTAGACTGCACCGATACGGCCATACTGACAAAACACACGTCCTCGTGTGTAAATGGTACTAAATCGCGTCATATTTAACAAACGTTACATAAAGAAGGATCTCCAAGAGCAATTACGAATTTGGAATAATTATCCTGAGCCACGTGCCATAGTCGTTAACTTCAATTATCAAAAGCAATAACAAACATTCTCAATGATCTCGAGTAAGTCCTTCAATCTCCACGGCTTTCAAAGCCAACCAGCAATCTCCGTTGCTACCATACACATATCATACCAGAGCAAAACACGAATCGCACTTCGATCGCAATTGCCACTGGCGCTACAAAGTTACTGACTCGAGTTCCCATCTTATCTTATTCATCAGCAAAATCATTATTAATATCAACATCGACTGGTACATGACCTACAGGCATTCTCATAAACTTTCCTTTACTTTACTGCCAAAGGTTACAACAAAGCTCTTTGTTGCCCGAAATCCCGCAAAAATAGCATCAGTTCATTTTTTAGCATTACCACTGCTTCGCAATGTGTTCTCGTAATGGAGAAGAAGCAGCGCAAGAAACTCCATTACAACACTTTTTTTGTTACGGAACTACCAAATTATTATTTGCACGATTTTAAAGTCTTTACGTTTCGCGTTGATCGTTTGGTACGTCGCGGCGTCGTCACCAAATATAAGAATCCGTTTCTCTCACTGTTGCGGCCATCGCTGACGACTCACACGTCCTCGTGTGATCATTCTGTAAAGACAAAATCAGCACAGTATTTCGTTCGGCTATTCTGACTTCATGAAGTGAGGGAAGTGTATGTGTGTGTATGTTTTGTATGTGCTCGTAATCCCCGATAAAATTTCACAACTTCCATATCAACTATATTCAATAAACTCAATCATTCCTCAATAAATTAACGGAAGGGCGTTTAACCCTCTCGTCTCCGTATTATACTGCTCTACTTTCATTTTAAAGATAAACCACAATTAACATAACATCAAATTATAACGTCAAAATCACCTTCAAGATATTTTAAATCGCTCTTATTAACCAGAATTAAGATACTTTTTGTTATTGTCTAACCAGTATTTACACAATTTAAGCAATATCCAACCTAGATTTGTACACTTAATGTCACAAAATGGCTGAAGGTTGATCATCATCATCTAATTATTTTTAAATCAACAAATTAATCACTTTGCTTGGTACACTTATATCACTGATCTCTCTTAAATCCACATACGCCTCACTCGAGCGTGCTCACACGGGACACGCCTTTTTTTTGCGTTCCCAACCCAGTGTCACTAAGCATTGTGTTGGCCCAACTGCCTCAACACCATCATGCGAAATACTGCATTGATCTCTACTTTAACAGTTTGACCTTCAGACAATTTAAACAGTCACGGCTGTTACAGATAAAGAGCCCTTATTAAGCCAAGCTTAATACGAAGTCAACTAAGCATACTGGTTAAACAATTTATCTCATAACATAACAAGTTAGAACCCTACATTTGACTGATTAGTCCGCAGCGTGGTTTATTAATTCATCGTTAAATTTCAATTCAATCAACAAATAATCATCAGCACCACATCAATTAATCAATTTACTTTTGCATTAATAAAAAGAAAGATATAAAGCTTGACGTCGTATCAACAACTCATCTCGTCATCATACCAACAAATCCTGTTTCAACATTTTACCCTTTTTAGAATTTAAGAAACGGCACCGGTCATTAGCGAGAAAGTAAGAAACACAATGATTTGAAATGTATTTTTGAATTTAGGATCCAATCTGATTTTACTGCATTCATTATATATTATCACATTTAATCTAACGCTAATTTAATCATATCCGAATTTTATTTGTAGTACGAATCAAACATAACATTCAAATTCAACTCTTTTAAAGTGAGTAAGTCTGTAAGAGAGTGGTCTGTAGTCAACACGACAGGAGAATGACATTTCATTTATTTTTCATCATATTTGTCGTCAGTTGTCACTTCGACAGATTTTAATACTTACGTCAAAACATGTGACATATCAAATCATAGGGATGGCAATTTTATAATAACCCAATCTCTATCAAAATATTGTCACAAAACATGAAATGAAATAATGTTACTATTTAAATATGCAGTTACTGTTACTCATGAAGATATTAAGTTATCATTCAGTCTACTTTGCAACAATCTGCAATCATACACGCGATCATTGAAGTTCGCAGTAAAACTTTAAAAGCACTAAAGGGTTTCAACTACGTAGGAAACGCCAATGTTATATTCAAGGATTTTACATGCCCATCTTAACACGTATGAAAAACAGAATGTAGTAATATAATGTAATGATAAGATTCATATGCTAGAGTGACCACTTGGTTATATTACTTGACTCAGCGGCACGGGTAGGTTAGTTGTTATGATGCACTATATTATTTCACGTATAGTAAACCAGGAGATTACTTCATTTAGTACAATATACAATTGCATCTTTACCAACCCTAGCATAATTATCTTAAGTTTTTAAGTATTGGGTTCTCTAAAGGTAAATGAAATGTTAACGATTGAAAGCTTTATGCCTATTAAGCCATGTAATTAGCGCGAAACACAGCGCTCACAACAGCAGCGCCGCCTCGCCGCTAGGAGCATCAACAACTCGTTGCAATTTAGACGAAACCAGCCCCGCTCTACACTCGCAGCAAATAGATACACAGATTCAAATCTCGCCGTTTTTTCTTTAGCTGAAAAATTTAAGATAGGTTACTTTCAGTTGCATGATATCAAACATCATATTCACTGTGGCTACTCATCTTGCATTCCTTTTGTGAAAAACCTGAAACCAAATTCTCATTTCCATTTATTTCTCGGATTTTTAAATAAAGCCCAACTTTAGTATCACACTCCATGATCTCATCATCTCCTTTATGTTTGATTGATTTTGTATCGTATCCCGTAAAATTTTCCTTCAAGCTTATTTCAAAAGTCATTCAAACTTCATTTATTTTCTGAAATTTACTTCTCAAATTCTCATGAAAATTATCTCACCATCTGGGTTTCTGGGCCACTTCTGATATAGGACAGGGCTCTGTGGAGGTACTCATTCGTATGTTCAGATCATCTGAGTTCAGTACTATGAACATAGATCTCTCTCTGTGGGCGTACTTATGTGTCAGGATTACCAGGATACTAAATAAAACCCATAATTCGACAGGCACAAGGATACTATCCGTTTATTGCCTGATAACACCCGATTTTATCAATTCAACGTTATTTAGTTGTTTACTTTGATTCGCGATACTCTCAATCTGTCTGTCTTCTTGACAGTTCCCTTTTTCTTAATTTCAACGATTATTACGAACTTATTTTAGACTGCACCGATATATATATATATATATTACTTTGTGTACTCACACGCATTTGTATTGTGAGGTTATCATTAGTTTGTTTTACCCATATCCATATCCAAAATTTCATATCTATAACATCCCTCAAAAGTAACATAATGCGAACGTGACACAACATCGTAACAATAAAATTCCACTCGCGCGCGCGAATTTTTAAAAATGCTTATGTTTATTTACACGGACAATATTTTGTGGTCCAAAATATTAGTTGCTGTGGTGTCGACGACATCAATGTCGTCGAGGTTAATGCGAGGTTAACCTAGCAACGACAAATGCATGGCGTACGACATTTTGTCTTTTTGATGTCTTCTTGCTGTTGTATATATCTTAACAGAATAAGTTGAATCCTAAAAAAATTTTTTTTTAAACGCTTTTATTTCAATGTTTAGTTTATAAAATTAGCTACAAGTTGTGAAAATTTCAAGTCTCTACGTAAAATAGAACATATAGAATTATGCGTCTAAAGTCTGAAAATCGTTTTTTTTAATTTAACAACAAATAAACAATGAAAATTAGTTTAAAATATGATTTTCGTGTATTGTCATCGGAAATACACATGTCTGCCAAATTTCATCAATTTTCATTAAAGGGAAGTCATTCAAATTAACGTTACAAGATTTGATGCTTTGAAGATTTGATGCTTTGATGCTCCGAAGTGAAGCTAAATAAAAGCGTTTAAAAATATGAACTACATCTGTAAGAGATTTAGACTAACTTATTGCTAGGCCACAAATAAAGTCAATTACTATAGTGAAATGCTTGTAATGTTAGATAATCAATTAATGTTTTAATTGCATAGTGTGATGAAAACAGTTTTCCGCTTAAGGGATTTGGCATTTAACTTCCCATTGTAACGTAATACCCATTTTGTTAATGTCATTCTTAACCGTGGCCTATATAAATTTGTATAACAATCTCATGAAAAAAGCCCAAAAGTTTTTTTTCCCGAAAATAAAACCTGAATTTCTCAACTACATCATAATTGTTTTTTTTCGCAGGGTGGAAATCCATCCACCAGGGACGTATGAAAATAGAGAAACAATGCAGTTTCCGATGAGGGACAGGTCAGTTCCCAGGAATGACGCAAGCGTCCTAGCAACTGAGTGGTCACGCGTGCAGACGCCTAACGACTCTTGGCCACGTGATCAGTGGTCGCGTGCTCAATGGTCACGTGATCAATGGCCGCCGCATCCAGTCCCTAAACCAGACTACAGTCCTCAGCCACGGAAACTCAAGTCAGCACTTAAGACTGGATATGCGTAATTTCAATATAATTATGTAGTTCCATTATATTCTATGACAAGAATATAATTTGTATCACGGACAAGAATAATGTCCGTCATATAAATTACGATATACGTACTCGTACATATTATTGTAGAGGATAGTTTTTATTAGAGATCGTCTAATTTAAAAATAAACGTGCCCCCACTTAATATTATTCTTACAACCTGTAAGTGGAAATATTAATTTTTATTTATTTAATATAAATTCAATTCAATTTCCTAAATATTGCCATTTACATGTTATAACTATAATATTTCGCGTCCCCACGTTCATTTTAAAAGTTGACGACTTTTACAGACCTATCAAATCTCGCCGAAGTGAGTTTAGATTTCGGTAAAAGACTAAGTAGATTTTTAAAACAATTAGATTTTCATGCTAGGCTATCTAAAATGTAGGATACATTGAAAATTAAAAACAATTTCAATATCCTAAAATGGAGGTATAATTTAATTTTATTCATGTTTTGTAACTTTCATTTATAATTTTTATAACACAAATATTATAAACTTGTTGTTTGTGGTTACGTTCAGTTTGTTTATAATTTTATGTTGTTTAAATAATTTTTGTTATTTTTATTGTTTTGTATTTCTATTGTTTTTACATTTTTTTAAGTATATTATAATACATATTAATTTATTAATCAGAAATAAATATTTTTTATTATGTTTTTTTTTTGTTTTTTTTCCACCTTGATCACTAAAAGTAATGTATAGAAGCAGTTAGGTAAGTAAAGGCGATGGGAAGATTCATTAAATTGACAAAAAAGTGATCACCACTTCTTTTAATCCTTTAAGCACGATTTTTAGCCAGAGGACTTCTGTATCAGAATGAGCACTTAGCAAAATAAGCATTATTTAATGTAATATGTAATAATATACAGGGTGAATTTTCCAAGTACGCGTGGAGGGCCAAATCTAAAACTACGAGGAATAGCGAAAAATGCTCAAGAATTTGATACTTGTTAGCAGAACTATCAAATGATGTAATAATACAGGTTGAGTTAATTTTTCAAAATCAACGGAATCGATGCTGGCCAGCAGTCTAATTCACGTAATTTAACAAGTTCGATTGCAGTGCAGTTGCAGTTACGTTCCGATCAAAATGAAACTTTCCGTATTCTCTTAGCTTTCGTGAGCGCTGTCAAACACGCTCACGTCACGCGAGCGCTTGTAAAAATGCTCACGTCACAAAAAGGTATTCTGTTGATGCGTGTCAAGATTTTTTTTACTAATTTCATTATGACTTACGAGGCAAAGTGAAGACCTTCATTCTGCCATATTGAAATAACATATGACGTTTTTTGTGAACTGAAGCACACATTTTTACTTTTTTTTATAAGAAATATCATTAAAATCCTTACTGGGATAATAAGTAAATATTCTTCAACGTTTTTTAATGGAAACATAATAAATTGTATTAGATTAATGAATACAATATGAATTGAAGTGCAGGAATGCAGTTTTAGTTTCCATTTAAATCGGCCCCGAGATTCCTTTGACCATTATTCGCTATTCCTCATAATTTAGAATTTGGCCATCCATGCACACTTAAAAATTCGCCCTGTATATCTCGGAGAAGACGGTTGGATGGTTTGGGAAATAATAAAACAGTGGGCGTTAATATCACTTTACTCATAAACTATTTTTAACACAGGTTTACATACGTTACAATTTAATACGCGATACGCTGATACTCTTTTAACAGATTAGTATGCAACTCGAATAAGATCTAAAATCACACTAATGGAACGCGGTGAAGTCGGACAACGCGGTACGGCATTTTGAATACAACAATAATTCACACGTTGAGTTCCTCTCATCCCGGAGGCTGTCTCCAGAATATCCGATGGTGGTTGGCAACTCAATAGCTTTCCTCAATTATGCCCGCTACCGCCACTAACGCATGTTTACAAAATGACAGTAGACAATTATTTGCACAGTGCTGCCATCTTCAACTTCCATCCAAACATACCCAAGATTGTTACGGCTTAACGTTCCATTTTATGATCTCCGACATATATTATAAAAATTTAAAATATATTATAACAAATTATTATAAAACAAAGCAGATTTTAATTTACTTACTAAGTTTTTACAGCGACATTATTATTATATATTATTATAATATATTTAATTTTATAAACAGGATTTTTGTCGGTAAATATAGGAAAGTATATAATATAACATATATTATTTTGTCAAAATGTAACCCACTATAAAGATATTAACATAGTTTGGGGCACGCATTTCATACGGGGAAACTTGGTATATTTGTTACAGCTTGAAATCTGTTTACCAATGTCATCACTTCAGAGAGCCAAGTACCTCAAGATATGGTGGAACCCAAGTAGAAACCGTAGTACAGTCGTTATCGTTACCTGTATTGAATCATCTCAGAGGTGAGATGCGGTATGTATTTCATTTTTTATTTACTTATCACAAGAATTTTAAACAGCACATATGGTATGAAAGGTTATACACATTTACCGCAGCACATATAGCGGTCATTGATATCTTACTTTAAAATGTAAAATCTGCGAATGAGCGGTGATTCCTTTGTTGATATTAATGTCCTGGCGACGATGGCCAATTGCCATCAGAAGGATTGTGAATTCGTCCGCCAACTAGTTAAAATACTTATTTAGTATACTCATTAGATATACATTAATCAGTAGAAGCGCTCATAGCCCGGCGGCTTGCGTCGATCCTAAGAGATCGACAAAGTTAAGCAACAGCGGGCACGGTTGGTAGTTAGATGGGGTACCGCTAGTGGCAAAAAAAAATTTGAGCATTTCCGTGCTTCGGAGGGCACGTAAAGCCGTCGGTCCCGATTGTTATCATAAGATAACAGTCTTTAAACCATGTCGGAGGCCCTGGGGCGGTTTGAAAACTTCCGACACTCGGATTGGCCACTAACCCCTCCACCAATCTGCACTGGAGCAGCGTGGTGGAGTGTGCTCTAGGCCTCCTCAAGCGGAGAGACCCGTGCCCAGTAGTGGGCCATTAATGGGTTGAAGCCATACTCATTAGATATCTGATATCTATCGACTTACTGAGTTTTTTATAAAAAATATTTTTTACAGTAAAGCGACTAAGAATACAAGAGATGTTGGAACGGAAATTGATTATCAGTACATTGGCTACGATACGTAAGTAAAATTATGTGATTTTTTTTGTGGAATAATCTAATTTCACGTTTCGTAAGTTTAGTAAATAGTGCTGTACCGCAACTGGTGAGATTCCATAAATATTTTCTGAAATGAGCGTGAACGATTTACTTTTCCTTTTGTCGGTAACACTTTACCATGCAATACACATCGAGTTCTAATCTTGCGTAATTTTTGGAACAGCCTATACTATTATATAATACGTAAATCTTATAAGTCAATTTAGGTTTAAAAGCAGAGCTTCTCTTAACGTGCACCACTCTGACCGGTCCTGAGCCTTTGAATCCAGCGGATACCCGCTATCTTCTTCAGTCCATCCGAGTTAGATTATACGACTGATTGATTTCTAGAAATTAGAACCCTTGTCTTGGGTAGTCTATAATTCCAGCGCCGTCAACAACAATCGGTACGGGTGTGACATAGACATTAGACATGATTTTCATCTTCTCCATATTAATTTTATGACCCACCCGTTTTGGGACGCTATTCAAGTCTCCGAGTATAGCACTAAGTTCCTACGGGGACCCTCCATGATGCTTATATCAACGGCATATCGTATGCATGTGATTTATTCACCATTGATAATAACGCCTCACGACTTATCCACTCCATCAGATTGAATTTTTTTTCCAACGTAACGTTGAACAGTTTCGGTGGTATTACATCGTCCGTCTAAGACCTCACAACAATCGGATTCGTCACTGTAACTAGTCCAGCCATAAGTTCTGTTACAAATGAAAATGTTTTTTTTTAAATGAAGTAATGTAATATTAATAAAATTTATACCTACATATTTATTAAAGTCTCAGCAAAAAATAAAAAAAATATTCTATTCGAAATGGCCACCTTTGGCTTTTATACAGGCCTTTAATCTGTTTGGCCACGAATCTATGGATTTACGCACTGTTTCCAAGGGAAATTTCGCCACTGCTTGCTCCAAAGATTTTTTAAGAGACTCAATGTCGCCGTGTCGTTTAGAGCAGGCCATGTCCTCTAAAACTGACCATAATTTGAAGTCTAAAGGGTTGAGGTCTGGGCTAGAAGGGCCAGTCTTCAGCTCTTATAAAGTCCGGAACATTGGTTTCAAGCCAGGCTTGGGTAGTTCGTGCCTTGTGACCAGGTGCAGAGTCCTGTTGGAAAGTCCACGGTATATTTTTAAAAAGAGTATTGCTGAGAGGTTTCACAACACGATCCAAGACTGTATCTTGATACACTTTGGCTGAAGTTTTCACTTCTTTTTCACAAAAATGCAGTTTTGTGACTCCTTGATAAGACACGCCTCACCAAACCATCACTGACGCAGGATGATGACCACGTTGTACACTTTATCATTTTGCTTATTGTAGTGTTCTTCAATCGTGAAATTTTTTTCATCGGTAAAGAGGATATTTCTGTGCCTTTCACAGACAGAAGTCGTTTTGATCGATCCACTCTCTTTAATTGTAAAGATTGATTTAGGGCACGTCCTGTATATCGACGATAAGCACCGAGCTTCAGCACTTCAATTCACGTAACTTTAACACGCATCGATTAAGTTGCAGTGACGCTGCAATGAAGTTGCGGTGACGCTGCAATCATGTTGAACTTTAGCGTCTAAACCGTATTCTCGTAATTTTTGAACTGCGCGTCAACTGCCACGCATCCTGCGCGCCTGCCAAAGTCTGCCAAACTTTTCTTCGACTATTTAGTACTCTGTGTTTGTGTTGTCATATGAGAAAACAAATAAAATTATTCATTAATCAAATACAATTTATTATGTTTCCATTAAAAAACGTTGAAGAATATTTACTTATTATCCCAATAAGGATTTTAATGATATTTCTTATAAAAAAAGTAAAAATGTGTGCTTCAGTTCACAAAAAACGTCATATGTTATTTCAATCCCACCAAAAACATAAATGTAAAAAAGGAGAGCCAAGTTCAATACAAAAATTATGCTTGGTTGTGGGCTTCGCCGCAAAAAGAAAGGAGATCTAAATGAGTGCCAAGTTCTATGCAAAATCTAAATATGTATTTATAGGAACAAAATAACATTATGAACAAGTATTAAACTCTATTTCTTTGCTTTATTGGATGCCTATAACAATTGCTGTTATTTAAAAAAGTGAGATCTTAAAGTAGGTTAGATTTGACTTGGCCAGTTTTTATCAGAATTAAAATGTTGAATAACTTTATAAAATCACTGATGTAATGAAAACTGGCCAAGTCAAATCTAACCTACTTTAAGATCTCACTTTTTTAAATAACAGCAATTGTTATAGGCATCCAATAAAGCAAAGAAATAGAGTTTAATACTTGTTCATAGTGTTATTTTGTTCCTATAAATACATATTTAGATTTTGCATAGAACTTGGCACTCATTTAGATCTCCTTTCTTTTTGCGGCGAAGCCCACAACCAAGCATAATTTTTGTATTGAACTTGGCTCTCCTTTTTTACATTTATGTTTTTGGTGGGATATCATTAATTTTTGTAAAGAAAAATATACGGTGTTCACAAATATTAGAGACTAAATTGACGTTTCATGGGTGGAAACGCGTAAAATTACGGGTGGGGCTGCGGTGCGGTCTACAACAGCTATGTTCGAATATCTATTTGGCGGACACTAGCGCCATTGATTAGGGTGGCATAACTCAGCAAACTTCACTCCGTTTACAACAGCCATGTTCATATACACAACAAAGGTCATATTGAAAATCAGTAGCCGTGGTTACCCTTTTTTTCCCCGGGGGGAAAAATGCATTACGCATACCACCCGGGCGCAGGGGGTACTCGAGTGGTTATGTGGGACTCCCGTATAGGCTAATGAGACCCACGGTATACCCACTAAAAACCCCCCCATCTTCCTTCTCGCCGCCTTGTTACGGGGTTACGGGAACGCTTTCGCACACATCCGCGACCCCGCCAGCGGCAGCCGCCCACAAGCGGCTCCATCGCGAAAGCCCTCCACGATGGGTGCACCAGTTGGTAAGGTGCGCCTCCCCCCTCGGCCTCCACCAGTACTGTAGCAGACTCCCCCCGAGTCTGCTACAAGGAGGCCATGGAAACCAGATAACTGGTACCCGGTGGAAGATTAAGTCTGTGGTTTTTCCACCGACCACACCTCGGCCGCAGAGGATAGGGCAAGCGGCGCACCGTAATACCGACATACCTCTTCTTCTGCAGCCCCACCAGTGCCGTTTTGGCGGAACGGCCCCGCCAGCTCGCAGGGGGTAGGGGGAGTGACGCGCCGTAATACCAACACGCCTCTCGCCCTGCGATCCCTCCACGGCCGCAGAAGATAGGAAGAACGGCGCACCGTAATACCGGCACTCCTCTTCTTCTGCGGTCCCACATCCACGCGCGTCCGCAGCGAACTTGTTCAGCCCGCTGGGAGCGCCCTTCTCGGGCCAACCGGCGGCCCAAACTGGCCGGCCCTGGTTGCCTCTTAGCTTCACCGTGGGTGACCAGTCCACGGTTACTAAGCCCCCCCGCCACGACAAGGCGGGCAACCCCCGGGGGGGAGCCCGCGGCATATGCTGAGTGCGTACCTTTTTTGTTGAGCAGTGCTGCAGCAGGTTATGTCGATTTTATAACTTATAATATTTTGTAAATGATTTATTTAGTGTAAATTTTATAACTTGTTGCAGTGCTTAGCAAAATAGATAATTTCTTTCTTTCTTTCGCATATCTATTTGTCACACACTAACGCCATTTAGATATGGCCATTATTGAAACCTCTATTTTTTGTAAACAGCTGGAAACTTTTTCAACTTTCCCTTCATATGAGATGGCCCTCGTTCTACCTCAATACTCCATGCGCTGAAGTATGTCATATTGAGCCCCGCGTGCACAGAGGCCTTAGTGCGAGTTTTACGTGACATAACGGGCTCACAATGTAAATGCGAGTTGGCTAAGATTTGTATGGGGCCGAAGCTTTTCTTTTCACTGCCGCTAGATGGCTCTGCTTCGGTATCATACAAATTTTGTATGGGGACACCACTTATTTTTCGACTTTTTCTAATTTTTTGATTTTTTCCTACGCTTACACACAATTACGAAGCTGGATTCCAAATTTCATCCTTCTAGGTTACCTGGAAGTAGGTTAGATTTAGGTACTATATGTCAGTCAGTCAGTCAGTACTAAAATTTACGACTTTTTGACCTCCATATCTTTATAACCGTTTGAGCTAGCTTCATGAAATTTGGGCTTCTACATGTCCTTATGTATATAATTAAACACACGTAGTTTTATGTGTTTACGTTAAAGAGGTTTTGAGTTATAGAAGGGTCAAAAGTGGCACCAAGTGGTTCGTGTAATATTACACTCGGCGCTGGCTAGCCAGTTCCTTTGCTTGAACTTGGCTTGACACGCTGCCGCGTGTCTAGATATGGCAGAATGAAGGTCTTCACTTTGCCTCTTAAGTCATAATGAAATTAGTAAAAACAATCTTGACACGCATCAACAGAATACCTTTTTGTGACGTGAGCGTTTTTACAAGCGCTCGCGTGACGTGAGCGTGTTTGACAGCGCTCACGAAAGCTTAGAGAATACGGAAAGTGTCATTTTGATCGGAACGTAACTGCAACTGCACTGCAATCGAACTTGTTAAATTACGTGAATTAGACTGCAGGTCTTGTTTTATAATACGCGACAGAGTCCTAGCGGGAATCTTAATTTCTCGCGATAAAATTTTTTGCTTCCTAATGGGGTTTCGACGAATTCTGGCTTTAACAGCATTAACAGCCTTTGTAGTTCTAACAGCACGCGGCCGCCCCGATCTTTTCTGGTCTTCGACAGACGAAGTGTTGTTGTATCTGTTGATTGTACGATATACGAACATACGGCTGATATCAAGCTTTTGAAGTGTCTGGAATATGACCGACGGCTCCATACCCACTTTGTGCAAGGTGATCACTGCAATCCTACTTTCTTTAACACCCCATTCCATATTGTAATTTGATAATGAACACGAAAAAGTATGTGAAATGGCGCGAAATCGAAAGAAGTTTTTAAAATAACGTGTTCCAAATTCAAAATAATTAAAAAGCTGAAAAAAGAAAAGTTTTTATGTAACAGTCTTTATGGCCAGATCAGGTATTTTGTATTTTGTCGAATAAAGCCAATCCAGCGTCGCTGAAAAAATCATTGCCGCTTATATCTCGGTATAGACAACAAATAATGTCAGATTATACTCCTTGGTCTGCTGCATAATTAGCCATAGCCTTTTCGGAGTCACTTTGATCTATACACCAGATCGGTCAGAAGTTGCTCAGTTTTTGGAGAGACAAATATCTGGGATATTTTCGATAGGTAACTATAGTGCAAGTATATAGATATCTGATGTATATTGACTGCCGGGCTTTTCATAAAACTTATTTGTTACAGTGAAGCTGCTAAGGAAACAAGAGACGGTGTACTTGAAACTCATTTCGGCTGCGACGCCGATACGTAAGTAAAATTATGTATAATATTTTTAGTGGAATAATCTAATTTCACATTTCGTATGTTTAGCAAATAATACCGTACGGCAATCGGTGAGATTCGATAAATATTTTATGAAATGAGCTTGGAACTAATTTCACCTTCAGCAATAGCTGCTATCAGTAAAATTTTACCTCGCTAATAGTTAGTAAATATAAAATTTGTTTCGAGAGGTATCATATGACACTTGTGACTCGGCTTGAATAAAGAGCGTCGACATATTACAGAATTGATTGTGTAAGGAAACTAAAACAATTCTCCACGCCAAAACAGTAGCCACTTCAAACACTGCATTAGAAACTGCGGACCCTTATAATAACAGCACCAAGCACACTAAAACCGTTCCAAATATAGACCTTGATCAATCCACAAGCACACCAGAAGATGACGAGCGACACAAGAAGCGTACAGACTCACGATCATCACCATTAACCATCAAAAGCTGCGTGCCAGTATGCTACTCACAACACCGAGTTGAATAATATTATGTTTGTTACATATTATTACGAAACGATTAAGACTTAACCAAAAATTTATTTGAGCTTGAGACATCAACCAGTAAAAGGTCACGACAAGTAAAACTATTAGTTATTGACATTTTGAGAATTTGTGATGGATTTTTGAATAGTTTAACGAAACAAGATCTTAATGTAGAATTAGGTTATAATGCTAAAAATGTTAAGAATTATAACAGTTCACACTCAAAATATTTACTTAATCAGATAAACTATAAACTAAACATGCAAATTGACTACATTAATCTATATCAAACTCTTAACATTATGATATGATTGAAACACATTTAATGAAAAAATAATCTTGGAACAAAAACACAGTATTTAACCAAACATATAAATCTGGAATCATTAAAGAATGCACTAAATCAATCTAAGCATTGACTTGTAAGATTTACGTATTAAATAATGTAAAGGCTGTCCTATAAATTAGGGAAGATTTGAACTCGATGTCTATTGCATGGTAAAGTGTTCCTGACAAAAGGAGAAAAGCAGTTTAGTAATTAATCAGGGTTAATAAATAATTGGGGAACAGAGAACCACTCACTTTAATTCTTGAAACATACTAAAAAAATAAAAATAAAAAATTGCTATACCTATACTCAAAATTATCTAAGAACGCATTAATGATAGCTGCCATTTATTAATATGAACCAACCTTGTACGTACGTCTTTGAGCAAAATGGAATTATCATTTAATTGACATGAATAGTTGGTTACTTACGAACAAAGGATTTTGCCAAAATTTGTTAAAAATCCCTATTCGTATTGTATCGTATTCGTATTGACGTTATTTATAAATCATATTAAACATTATAATCTAGTAAAAATCCCATCACATCATAATTTATGCAAAATTGAATAAAAAAATAAGGCGTTGAATCAATGTTTTATGAAGATGACAAAATCTACACTGACGTTAAGTGATGTGACGGCATGAAGCCACTTATAAAACCATAATAATCGATACATTACAATAATCGAAACTTAAAATAAAAATGAATTTATTTTATTTCTTTCTTTGTGTTTAACAATTAAACAATTTAATTTCTTCTCTTCTATAAGAACATGACCAAAAGTGTTTATTACGATAATCTCTAACCGCAGCCATTTGAACTGATTAAAATACGGTTAGAATATTCATTATTCAACCGAAACCCAAATTTCATACGCTGGATGCTGCGCGGACGAATTAACAGTGAGTTTTTTAGGAAAAAAAATATTTTATTATAGTCGTAAATACATAATTATTGAGCGTATAGGTATGGTAAAGTAACTTAAGTAGCTCAATGGAGGCAGTATCATTCCAATTACTTGTGGATATCTAAGTGTTTCGGTTTTTAGAATTTACAATTTAATTATTGAATCGATTAGAAAGTCTTACAATTTTGAATCGATTTGTTGCAAAAATTGGTTCTTTCGTGAATCGATTTTTTTGTACATCTCTAGTGTCACTGCGATGACAAACGACAAATATGCATTCTTAGTTCGTGCGGACTATAGTTGGCATGTTTCGGACAAGATATGATAGAAATATTGATTGCCCAACTTTTTTTAACGTAAGGCTGGTCATAACTTGGACTTGCCATAAACAATTAAATTAATACATAATATAAATAATTGTCTATGAACACTCTAAATATTATTTATTAGTTACAACCTGAAAGTGGAAACATTTATTACTATTTAAATATTGAAAAGAACTTTGAAGTGGAAATGTTTAATTATATGTATAGGATATAAATTTTTTCTTAAATATTGCCACTTACAAGATATAAGAATAATATAACGCGTCCACACGTTCATTTTTAAATTGTCTATGATAAATAATGTAATGTAGAAATGCAATAAAATATAATATATGTCATTAATCATTGATGTTTTATCATCTATGGTTAAAAAAATAAAAGATGTTCAGAAATCAATACGCGTTGTTAATTAATATATAAATTTATTATACTTAATATTTTTAGCAACAAGAGCGTCGTCACCATAAAGCCGTTGGACTCAGATTCACCGACCTCTAACGAGTGAGTAAATTATGTATATAACCATTTAATTATTAATCACTGCCCATATTTTTGATATTAATCACTACAAATTATTTATTATTTATTAATATTTGACATTCGTGTAATTTAATTAATATTTAACATAGAAATTTTAATTTATTTAATAATAGGTATTAATGTAAACTCTCAGATTTTTAATATTAATATTTCAATTTTTTTGTTTGTTAATTATGCTAACACATTAGGCTTTGTCTGTAATGTTAGTGTAACTTTGGAGTAAATAAATAAATAAATAAATACATAAATAAATAAATAAATAAATACATTATTATAAAAAATATAAATAATAAAATATAACTAATAATAAGCGCTATAATCAAGATACAATCGCCGATGACAGGAAAATGTAGCCTTCATAAAATTGTAAGTACAAATTAAATATTAACCTCCGCTCGTCATCAGATTGTACTGTTGAATTATGGCGCCAAGAATATGTATTTTACGGTTTTTCAACTTGATTTGATGATGGCATCAGCCTTGTATAAAGTAATACCTCAGGATGGAACAGTGCATCACCGACATGTTGATCAATTTCATAAGACAATGTCACCTACATAAGACATCCATAAATATTATAACAACAACAACAACTCTTTATTGTACACCAATATACAGTAACATCTTATACAATTAATAGATATAATGGTACAACAGGCGGCCTTATCGCTTAAGAAGCGATTTCTTCCAGGCAACCTTAGGGAAGAGGACACTTTAATAAAGAGACAAAGTAGTGGTGTACGAGTGCTAGTGAATGAATGAAGTTAATATACAGAATGTTATAAAATTAGAAAGAAGGTAATATAATAGCAATTATAGCGAAGTTGTCTTCAAGCTAACCCTATCCTACGTGAGTTATATTCCAATAGTAAAATTATGGCATTAAAAATAATGTCTGTATTTTATAATTAATTCAAATCTTGTGTTATTTTTGAAACATCCTATATATATATATACAATAAGATAGTTGGACTTGCCATAAACAATAAAATTAATACATAATATAAATAATTGTCTATGAACACTCTGAATATTATTTATTAGTTACAACCTGAAAGTGGAAACATTTATTAATATTTAAATATTGAAAAGAACTTTGAAGTGGAAATGTTTAATTATATGTATAGGATATAAAATGTTTCTTAAATATTGCCACTTATTTACAAGATATAAGAATAATATAAAGCGTCCACACGTTCATTTTTAAATTCTCTATGATAAAAATACTTAATGTAATGCAGAAATGTCTATGATTTTTAAAATATAATATATGTCATTGATCATAGATGTTTTATCATCTATGGTTAAAAAAATATAAGATGTTGTTCAGAAATCAATACGCGTTGTTAATTAATATATAAATTTATTATACTTAATATTTTTAGCAACAAGAGCGTCGTCACCAAAAAGCCGTCGGATTCAGATTCGTCAACCTCTAACGAGTGAGTAAATTATGTATATAACCATTTAATTATTAATCACTGCACATATTTTTGATGTTAATCACTACATTATTATAAAAATATAAATAATAAATATAAATAATAAGCGCTTTAATTAATATACAATCGCCGATGACAGGAAAATGTAGACTTCATGAAATTGTAAGTACAAATTAAATATTAACCTCCGCTCGTCATCAGATTGTACTGTTGAATTATGGCGCCAAGAATATGTATTTTACGGTTTTTCAACTTGATTTGATGATGGCATCAGCCTTGTATAAAGTAAAACCTCAGGATGGAACAGTGCATCACCGACATGTTAATCAATTTCATAAGACAAGGCCACCTACATTAGACATCTATAAATATTATAACCCTATCCTACGTGAGTTATATTCCAATAGTAAAATTATGATATTAAAAATAATGTCTGTATTTTATAACTAATTCAACTCTTGTGTTATTTTTGGAACACCCTATATATATAATAGATAGTTGGACTTGCCATAAGCAATAAAATTAATACATAATATAGATAACAAACTAAATATGAACACTCTAAATATTGGAACGAAGTTCCTTATCGCGCGTTGTGAAAGGGGGCTAGACAGAAAAAATTCTTACGAAAAGTTGTCACGACACTTTTTGATTCTTACGATAAGTTATCACGGCACTTTTTGCTATTTTACTTATGTTAGGGCCAAAGAATCTCAACAGCGTGATTCAGAAAGTTGTACAGCGCGATCTAGCTTCATATTACTGAATCACACTGCTGAGCGCGTAAAAAATACTTTTTTACATAATAAGAGTGCATATTTATATATATATACGATATATATATCGTATATATATCGAAAGGAACTTCGTTCCATCCGGGTGTCCCTTGACACCTCTCAAGTTTTTATATTTTATTTATTAGTTACAACCTGAAAGTGGAAACATTTATTATTAATTAAATATTTAAAAGAACTTTGAAGTGGAAATGTTTAATTATATGTATAGGATATAAAATGTTTCTTAAATATTGCCACTTACAAGATATAAGAATAATGTAACGCGTCCACACTTTCATTTTTAAATTGTCTACGATAATTAATAATACTTAATGTCATGTAGAAATGTCTATGATTAATAAAATAATATCCGGATGACCGAGCTTAGCTCGGTTTAGTATTGCTTAACAACGCCATCTGCTTTAGCTTTAGTGTAGCTACTCGCCAATAGATGTCAGGAAGAGTCTATTGTAGCCGTTTTTCATTGCCTGAAAACACGGATAAAACGACATTTTTTAAAAATGAATCCTAGCTAGATCGATTTATTGCCCCCGAAACCCCCTGCATACTAAATTTTATGAAAATCGTTGGAGCCGTTTCCGAGATTCAGAATATATATATATACAAGAATTGCTCGTTTAAAGATATTAGATAATAATTATGTCATTGATCGTTGATATTCTATCATCTTTGGTTAAAAAAATAAAAGATGATGTTCAGAAATCAATACGCGTTGTTAATTAATATATAAATTTATTATACTTAATATTTTTAGCAACAAGAGCGTCGTCACAAAAAAGCCGTTGGACTCAGATTCGTCGACCTCTAACGAGTGAGTAAATTATGTATATAACCATTTAATTATTGATCACTGCACATATTATTGATATTAATCACTACATTATTATAAAAATATAAATAATAAATATAAATAATAAGCGCTATAATTAATATACAATCGCCCCGATGACAGGAAAATGTAGACTTCATGAAATTGTAAGTACAAATTAAATATTAACCTCCGCTCGTCATCAGATTGTACTGTTGAATTATGGCGCCAAGAATATGTATTTTACGGTTTTTCAACTTGATTTGATGATGGCATCAGCCTTGTATAAAGTAAAACCTCAGGATGGAACAGTGCATCGCCGACATGTTGATCAATTTCATAAGACAATGTCACCTACATAAGACATCCCTAAATATTATAACCCTATCCTACGTGAGTTATATTCCAATAGTAAAATTATGATATTAAAAATAATGTCTGTATTTTATAATTAATTCAAATCTTGTGTTATTTTTGGAACACCTTATATATAGAAAAGATAGTTGGACTTGCCATAAACAATAAAATTAATACATAATACAGATAACAATGTAAATATGAACACTCTAAATATTATTTATTAGTTACAACCTGAAAGTGGAAACCTTTATTACTATTTAAATATTTAAAAGAACTTTGAAGTGGAAATGTTTAATTATATGTGTAGGATATAAAATGTTTCTTAAATTTTGCCACTTACAAGATATAATAATAATATAACGCATCCACACGTTCATTTTTAAATTCTCTATGATAAATAATACTTAACGTAATGTAGAAATGTCTATAATTAATAAAAATATAATATATGTCATTGATCATTGACGTTTTATCATCTATGGTTAAAAACATAAAAGATGTTGTTCAGAAATCAGTAGGCGTTGTTAATTAATATATAAATTTATTATACTTAATATTTTTAGCAACAAGAGCGTCGTCACCATAAAGCCGTTGGACTCAGATTCACCGACCTCTAACGAGTGAGTAAATTATGTATATAACTATTTAATTATTAATCACTGCACATATTTTTGATATTAATCACTACATTATTATAAAAAATATAAATATAAATAATAAGCGCTATTATCAATATACAATCGCCGATGACAGGAAAATGTAGCCTTCATAAAATTGTAAGTACAATTTGATCATGGCATCAGCCTTATATACAGGGTGTCCCAGCGCGAAGTGACCGCCCGGCGTCTATTGATTATGTGGACAAAACTATCGACAAAAACCATTAAAGTAAAGGTCTTATCGGTTCGGTTTATTTTTTATTAGCTTTTTAAATTTTTTTTATAAAAACCTGACTTGTTGCACTATTTTCAATATATTTTTTTTGTTTTTACATTTATTTTCATTCTGTTTTTTGTATTTAGTAGCTGTTTTCATAGTTTATCTATTCGAGGTATAAAATCTACCTTAAACTGAAAACGACATTTTTTAAAAACAAATTAAGTAAATTTTTTTTGAAAAAAATTACCCTTTTTCATTGAATTTCGCTAAAAAGTTAGAAAAATGCCCTATGAATATTATTTTTTTATTATTTATTATTAAATAACATGATATTACCTACAAAATCTCATTAAAATGTTTGTAGTTATCTCAGTCATTTACCGAACTACAAACTCTTGAAGTATGCACCCTATTTTCGATAATAAGAAGAGTAGACTTTTAAAACCAGGCTAGTGGATCATTTAAGTGTCTTACTATCAAAAATACCTTTTGCCCTTTGATATAATAATTTAAAGGTAAGGAAACAATAAAAACAAATGGAAATTTTAATCATTTATTTAAAAAAAATCAGTAATTCATTCATAACGTTTTCGAAACGACCGCCATTGGCATTAATACAAGCTAAGGCTCAAAATGACATCCTTTGAGTGGTTTGAGTGGATAGTAAGACACTTAAATGATCCACTAGCCTGGTTTTAAAAGTCTACTCTTCTTATTATCGAAAATAGGGTGCATACTTCAAGAGTTTGTAGTTCGGTAAATGACTGAGATAACTACAAACATTTTAATGAGATTTTGTAGGTAATATCATGTTATTTAATAATAAATAATAAAAAAATAATATTCATAGAGCATTTTTCTAACTTTTTAGCGAAATTCAATGAAAAAGGGTAATTTTTTTCAAAAAAAAATTACTTAATTTGTTTTTTAAAAATGTCGTATTCAATTTAAGGTAGATTTTACACCTCGAATAGATAAACTATGAAAACAGCTACTAAATACAAAAAACAGAATGAAAATAAATGTAAAAACAAAAAAAATATTTTGAAAATAGTGCAACAAGTCAGGTTTTTCTAAAAAAAAATTAAAAAGCTAATAAAAAATAAACCGAACCGATAAGACCTTTACTTTAATGGTTTTTGTCGATAGTTTTGTCCACATAATCAATAGACGCCGGGCGGTCACTTCGCGCTGGGACACCCTGTATATAAAGTAAAACCTCAGGATGGAACAGTGCATCGCCGACATGTTGATCAATTTCATAAGACAATGTCACCTACATAAGACAACAGATCTCAAGCAATGACTATGACTATGACAGTAATGGAGATGATGAGTTGATTATAGCACCGCCAGAAGAATAGGCAGAAATTATTAGGGTTTAAGCAGTACCGAATTAACCACGTAGCAAGAGTAGCAATTGCTACGGGCCCCGCGCGAAAGGCGGCCCCGCATTATTTTAGACTTTACATTTAAGAATCACTTTATACCTACTTAGTAACTTAAGAACATATAATAGATCAAGGGCTCTTTGAAAGAATTTGCTACGGGCCCCGCGCTTGCTTAATCCGGCATTGGGTTTAAGCAATTAATGTAAAGTTGAATTAAAAAGATTGTTTGTATCAACTTGTAAGGGAGGTGTAATTTAAAAATTTCTATGATTAATAAAATATAATCTATGCCATTAATTATTGATGTTCTATGATCTGTGGTTAAAAAATAAAAGGTGATATTCAGAAATCATTTTAATTTAAATGTATATTTATAGCAACAAGAGCGTCGTCACCAAAAAGCCGTCGGACTCTGATAGCGAGATAAAAATCATTGAAGTGGAACACGACTCTCGGTCGTCGACCTCTAACGAGTGAGTAAATTATGCCTATAAACACTTAATTATTAATCACTGTACATATTATTAATATTAATCACTAGATTATTATAAAAAATATAAAATAATAAGCGCTACGATCAATATACAATCGCTGATGACAGGGAAATATTGCCTTCATAAAATTGAAAGTACAAATGATTGTACTGTTGAATTATAGCGCCAAGAATATGTATTTGAAGGATTTTCAACTTGATTTGATGATGTTGGTATATCAGAATCTCGTGGCACAATTTGGGTTTTGTTCTCTAAATTAGTAACCTAAATAATTAAGTAGTTAAAACACTTGTAGTTTTACCATTGCATTTGAGAATAAATAAAACTATTTTTAGTGTTCTTTCTTTTTCCGTGGCTAGTAGCACATCATTCGGTCTAGTGGCAGTAGTTCGGTTATTAGTCCGGTTAACCGAACTAATGCAACTTTTTAGTGTCAGTAGTTCGGTTAACCGGACTAACCCAACTGCCACCTGTCATTCACGTTTTAACTGTAAACCATTTTTCTCAACCCGCGACACAGGTAAAAATCTATTGCAGGGGGGACAGGTATAAATGTGTAAGCGTTGCAAAATTAGACTGCTATAAGAAAAATTTGCTTATTCCGTGATTATCGAATCAGTCAAAGCTTTTCACGAATTTAACTCGTTGCAAAGTTAGACTTTGCAAAATTGATTTATTATAACTTTTTAATTTAGTATCATTAGGTACCTACCAATATGCGAGCATGTACGTTAGGATCTGTGATGGAGTTTACAAGGCCCATAACTAGCTGAAAACCGTATCAAAGGTGCATGACAATCAAATTAAATGTTTTCTGACACCATAACTAATGGGGGATAAAAATTAAGATAGAACTTCACGTACAGCTAAGTTCGTTGAACCTTTCATTATTTATTTATTCTCTTCATCAAATGAATAACAAATAACTAAAAACTTAATAATAATAATAACTTTTTAATATCTATTAATCTAAAATTAATAAACCACAGATTGATATCTGTGTTGCCTATGAAATAAATTTTAAGATAAAAATATCAACGATCAAGAAGATTTAATCTAATTTCCCGAGTGTCGCTGTCTCCAATTTAAAAGTTTCTTCCATTTTGCCATGAGATTCTGTTAGACCTACACCGCCCCCGATAATAAGCAAGACGTATCTAATAAAAAGTAAAAACATAGAAAAAAAAATTAAGTTGAAAAACGGGAATACCGATGCTGTGATTTAGTTTTTGCTTTTATCAAAATTCTGTAAATGTACAATTTTTTGGCCCATATCTTTGTTTCAGCAAAAAAATCTGTAAAATTACCTAGAATAGAAATAAGTAAGAAAACGAAAGGAAGTTAGACACCATATGCGCCGTTTTAATGTAGCACTACTAATTCACCAATTACAATAAAATGCGCATTTTATTATTTACGTTTATTGAAAGAAGTGGTATACTAAATTGAAAAGACGCAAACACCTACTTACCGTAGGTTCTATTCTCTTGGGTACTAGCCCAAAGTTTCAAATAAAATGAAAGGCGCAATAGCCAAGTTTCTGCTTTTAAATGTCACACGTGGAACCTAATGAAAAGATGCGCCTTTTTACTTCTCTGTCAAAGTAGTTATTCATTGAAAGGTCAGACTTTTCTACGCAAAATGTACGCAAATAAGTCTTTTTATTTAACTTCCAACAAAAGGTGGAATCACCTTTAAAAAAAATATAATGCAGAATAAACCTTCTTTACTGTGTTAAATCCGAAACTTAAAGAGATAGTGAAAATATAACATATTATAAAAATATCAGCAGATCATCTTTTCCTCTCATTCTCGCAATTTATATGTGTATAACTCAAATTTGGAAAAAAATAGATACGTCCTTTTTTACTATCGGGGCATTACATGTATCAAATAGCGAAAATCCATGAATGCTTCTGTATTTCAGATGTCTATTTAGGCATTGGGTCTTTGATATTATTGTAAAATTTTAAGCCTAAAAGGCCTACGAGCAATACAAAATATTTCGACACTTGGTCTGGTAGTTAACCTCTCGGCCTAACATCACACAGTGATGGCCTGAGGTCTAAATAATCTTCAATAAATTTATACAGAGGCTAATAGGTAAGTAGAGATCGTCAACTTTAAATGAAACCGCCCCCACTACGTAATAATATCATTGTAATTGGAATAACCTGTAAGTGGAAATATTTAATTATATTTATTTGCTCGCTGACCCGGTGAACTTCGTATCGCTTTAACAATCAATGAATGTATTGTTACATAACAAAACTTTCATAGTTTTGGTAGGTTTAACAAATCAGAGATCATTCTCTCCCTCTCCCTCTCCCTCTCCATCTCCCTCTCCCTCTCCATCTCCCTCTCCTTCCCCCTCTCCTTTTCCATCCCCTTCTCCTTCTCCCTCACCCTCTCCTTCTCCCTTTCCCTCTCCCTTTCCCCCACTTCTCCCACATTAGTCAACCATGAGCTAATCTATATTTAAAGGGTTAACTTCAGGGGATGATTTTTCAAACAAACTTGTCACTGCTAACTTATATACAAAATAACACATTACTAACTTTAAAATTGAACATTGTTACATACAAACTTTCAACCTCTATTTCACCCTTCTAAGGGTAGAATTTCCTCAAAGCTGAAAGAGATATTTACTCATTTTTTTAAAGTAGCCCAAAAATAAAGTTTCCCCGTTCCCGTAAAAAACGTTCATTTTAAAGTAAACGGTCTCTACTATATTATAAGGAAATGGTGCCCTCTAAATTTATATGTTGACTCAGTGAAGTTATATTTCTTATAGTAGACTAGTACCCTCGCTGTGCTGCGGGCACATAATACATTATAATACCTATCTGCGGATGTCATTAGTGCCCAATACTATTATTTCTGTGCCCAATCTTGAAAAGATTGACTTACGACTTGATTATTATAGACTGGAATTTTTAACAGACATCTTATTTATTTGTGAAGTGATGGAATTAAAGGAAATGCTAAACTTCTAAACCGACAAGAATACGTACCTAAGGGCTTATTTTCAAGTATTCTTCACAAAATACTATTAATATCATAAATATGAGGATATGATTCATGAGGATTTTGTTATTCTTTAATGTAATAAGTACTGGACGGATTTTCAAGAAAAGCATACAGATAGACCATGATGTATAGGGTTATTATCCCAGAAGACGCGGGCAAAGACGAGGGCAGAGCGCTAGTGAAATATAAAAAGTGACTACCGAATTGATATTTTATAACTATTGTACATTATACTAACATACATTCTAATGTGCTATTAAAATTTATTATTTAGTTATATTGATATTTAATGAATAAGTCCAACCAAAGAAATATAACTTCATTCTTTAAATATTTCAAAAACCTATAAAGTTGCTGATATTTCACATTAATGACTAATTGTAATCTATTTCGGTTTTAACATTAAATTTTTTTATTCAATGCACGAGTACTACGAGTATAACTTAGTTTTAAATCAATCTACTTAAGTAACTTAACAGCAGCTTTAATGGTACATATTTAATATTTTAAAATGTGTTAAATGTAAGAAAAAATATGTTTTAATATTTGTTTGTAATGTATAAACATTATAAATTCATATGTATAAATCTCCACCCAGTATATTATTTTATATTATATTTTAGTACATTTTTTAAAATAAATCTTGATATTCCTAAAAAAATATGTACGTTAGTAAACAAATTTATTAAAATAAGTAATTCTAAACGAATAACCAATTTTATTGTTTAAACATTAAATGGCGAAAGTAATATAATCGGTGGAGTGAAATAATTGTGACGCTTAATCATTACATTGTAGTTGTTGTTAACTAACTTTCGCTATCAAAATTAAACTACTTATCATTTGTTATCAATTACTTCTATATTCTTTCACTTCTACGTTACGCATTCTCATATTCTTGTGTTACTTTTAGTCTTACATTTCAAACATATCTTTTGACTAGTATGCTTTTGCTTCTTCATTATCCCACCATGCTTCGTATCCAAGTTAAAGTCAAAGTCAAAATATTTTATTCATAAAGGTATCATTGATACACTTATGCACGTCATTTTTTGGCTTTTCGGAAGGTGCTTTGTCATGGAGGAGAAGAAAAGCCTAAAGAAACTCCTCAGCACATCTTTTAAAAAAATATTACAAAAAAGATATTATCATACAAAAGTTTACTATTCTGAGTGGAACTGGTTGCAGAGCTAATCATTTCCATGCGTCTTTGTCATTTAAATACTCGTCTACACTATAATATCCCTTGCCTAACAATTGTGTTTTTACACGTTTTTTGAAAGATTCTATTGGCAAGTCACGTATTAATTTTGGGATTTTATTATAGAAATGTACACCAAGCCCTATGAAAGATCGTTGCACTTTACTTAGGCGGAACGAAGGCGTAATTAATTGATACATTCTTTTTGTTTGGCGATTATTAATATCAAAATTTTGTTTATACGCGTTTATATTCTTCCTTATAAAAACTACATTATTAAAGATATACTGGGAAGCTACTGTAAGTATACCTATTACCTTGAACTTTTCACGCAAAGATTCCCGTGACTTAAGTTTTTAGATAGCCTTAACAGCCCTTTTTGGAGTATGAAAATTTGTTCTATATTGGCTGCTTTGCCCCACAGCAAGATGGCATATGACATAACACTGTGGAAATAAGCAAAATAAACTATCCTAGCAGTTTCGACGTCAGTATACTGCCTTATTCTCCTATCAGCATAAGCAGCCCTACCAAGTTTTGTCGCGAGATTTGTTATATGTGGGCCCCATTGAAGTTTACTATCTAAGGTCACCCCTAAAAAGACCGTTGATTCCTCCATATGCAATGTTTCACTATTTAGTTTAAGAGATTTGCTGACTTTTTTAACATTAGGTAGCACAAACTCTATATAAGCTTAAGTGATTATTGAAAATTTACAAGTTTTAGGAAAAGTCATATTCAATTTTCAATTTTTTGTGACAAACGTAGTGGGTATATAATTATACACCTTACAATTTATTTTAGAAAGGCCACCGTATCCAATCCAAATATTGGCTACGTATTTATAAAATATAATATTATAAATATAATATATAAACGCTGGCAGTGTTGGGTTGTATCATTTTGATCTCAAAATAATATTAAGGGGTCAAGAAATATCTATAACACGAACATATAATATAATTTTGTGGCGTCATAAATATTACAACAAGGATCTCTGAGCTAGACTGCGAAAATGACGAAACTATGAACCCCGTATCTATGCTTTACTATGAACCTTAAAAAGATAACGTTGTATGACAGTTTCCCACTACAATTTTCTTATGTTGCCAATTAGCATGTTCATAATTTGCGAGCAATATAATATTGCTATTGTAATCATATTGCCATGTTTCCATGATTCATCATGATTTATCTACATGTAGTGTTGTCTCAAATCATTTATTTCATCTGCAAATAAACTTTTTACTTCATACTGATCGACATGAAGCTAATGAAAACCATCTCATGTTATAGGTGCCTATTGTTAAAATATGGTTGTTGCAGAATATCATAGATATCAAATGATATCAAGGTAATAATCACTGAAAACTAATAGTTAGTAATAGTTATTTTATTAATACACACTGGCAAAATCAGTGTAGGACCAATTTAAAACAGTGAGTTTAAAAATATGAACAAAATTATTAGACTTAAACGTAGTACCATAAAAGCAATCTTAAGCATTTGCATCCAATAAGGAGCACCTTAATTGAAATTATAATTCGATTATTATTACAAAATTGTAACCAGACTACTATGAATAAGACTATGTGCATGCCAAAAATAACACTTACTTTTTTAACTGTTTAAAAAGCAGGTTTAGTAAAAGCTTTATTTATAGAAAATTAGGACCCGGGTTCCCAAAAAGGACTGTAATAAATTTGAATAATCTCATTTATTTAGTTTTGATATTAATTTCTTATTAAACAGTTATTATATACTACCTTAGTCATACCGACTGACACTATGGGCTCGAAAGCACCGCGGTGCTCAAGCAGGATGGCGTGATTGCAATTTGTCTATGAGTGGTACTGGGCTACAGCCCATTGCACGCGAAGGTAGTTTTAAAATTTGCTACTGTTATTTTATACAGTAGTCTTTAATAGGAGCCAATACTTGTTGGGTGCAAAAGTTAGCTGTCCGTTATTCGTAACATTTGTACAAACAAAACTAATGTAGCAATGTTACCATAATAAAATGTCAAAATGTATCTTATAAAGTGCTCTGATTATTTGGTCGCAGCCTACGCTAATTTTACCGGTGTTAAAACATAATTAATATTATAATTATAGATATAGGTTTACACGATTCAGTCTCAAGTTGTCTCTGAAAAGATTAAAGGAGAACCCCAGTTTCCATAGAAACTCAGGCCTAAGTAGACAAGACTGGAAATTGGCTGTTAATTAGATTATTGCAAAAAGTTCAATTTCTCCAATTTTCACGGCTGCCAGCAATGGCCAACTAAGGAAATCCTAGATTTAATCACCTTAATTATAGGTTATGATTATGTCATACTCGTGTCACAGTGTTATTTAATATGTATGTTACACTTACGTTGGCGGGTGTCTATTATAATATCTACTACTTCAATGGTTTTCACCCAAAACGAATGTCATAAAAAGGTTGTATAATTTATTTTAATATTAATAATATATAAATGTAATAATATAAATTAATATTATAATTATAATCAATAAATAATACATAAAATATATTATTATGTTCCATCAATCGATTCAATCGATTATAAAATCGTATGTAATGAGATAAATACTGTGAAAACTTTTTTGCATTATTTAGTTCATTTGGCAACAGCAGCTGAAGATAAGATTTAAATATGTTTATCTTATAAATAAGACGATTTTTTTGGTATATAGTTTACTCTTGTCTAGTCCGATGTTCTAGCACAGATTACATATGCTTCGAGGCCGAAAATTGGGGTTCTCCTTTAGTTTTTAGCTCTCGAAGTTCTTTCCAAATTATAATATAATTAGCATGATATTATACTTCTTTACTAACTTTGCTGCGCACAATTGTCACTAAAATGAATGAAGGAGACAAAATTTTAACAAATAGCCAAATTAATGCTTTGTCTTTGTCCAACGACCAACTAGCGATAATTAAAGGGTATGAAATATACCTAATTTTATCGACAAAAACATCCACATGTAGGGGTTTATCCATATTTAATTCAATGTACCACGTAGCTGGACGCAAGAAGTATGGAAACTCGCATAAGGCTCATATTCAAACAGCAATAAGTCACCAGTCTTGCAACGAGCAATGATTTTGATGTAGTTTTGTACATAATATCCTTGTTAGTTAATGCATGTACTAAAAAAGGTGTGTTAATGTACTAGTTTTTGAAGTATGTTAGAAAAACTTAAAAGAAAAAGTGATGAAAATTTTGACTACATTGAGGATCATAATTTTTAATGACCTTTGTAACTTGAAACTTCATTCAATCTTTTTGTAATGAATAGATGGTATAATTACCTTTCAATTAATAGATTTTTCACATCTATGGGACCTTTAAATACAACAAAAAAATCGAAGTCTTGCGGCAGAGTCGTCTAACATAAAAAAATTAAGGTGGCCATTTGAAAAGGAAGAGGGCTAGACCCCCATATTTGTGTATTTTTGTCGATAAAGTTAGGTATATGTCATGCCCTTAAATTATCTTTAGTTGGTCGCTGGACACACTGTATATTTATGTATATGTATAGCCGACAAATGAGCAAATGTGCAATCTGATGTTTAGTGGCCGCCATTACCCAATGACATTAGTAATAACAAAGGTATCATCAGCTGGAACACAACAAGACCAGGCATGCTTCATGGAAAGATAAATAATACCAGTAGTCATAATAATTGCCAGTAATTATATTAATAAATAATTCGATTCTTATTCAAAGCCACTGAAGTTTTTAGACAATAATAAGTAGGTACCTCGTTGGTACATATAGGTGGCATTTTATAATTATTCGTAAGACTGAAGATAAATGTAAAGTCAACTTTATTTTAATTTCTGTTTTCAGCCCAACTTACTGCTGCTCAGAAAATTTGGAAGTCGAAAATAATATAATACCTCCTCCGAAAGAATTTGCTGATTAAATGGCCATGAGCGATGACCATGAGTCATTTAATCGGCAAATACAATGGAAATAAGCGAAACGCGAAACGGCAAAGACAATGGAGTTTCCATTATTAAAACATTCATAGTTTTTGAATAATAATTACATTTTTCTCTTCTTTAAAAATAACTTCTAAAAATGTTTCTATAAATAGTACTATTAGCTATTATAAATGTTAATTATTTTATTGTAAGTTATTTCTCTTTGGGATTTGTATTAATTTGCCAATGTAATGTTAAGTGCTAAGTTCCATTTCAAAAGTCTCATTTTTCAATTCATTGTGTTTATTTGTAAGACATGATATTCACAAATTATTCACCTAATGAAAGATTCAATTTTACAATATTTCTATGTCAATTAAATAACAAAAATATGTTATTTGAACTGTTTTGCTAATCTGGATCTAATTATTAACGTTGTATTAGTATTTATGATTGTGTAGACGCATAGCTATCGCTACAAGTTTATGGACTTTTTGTGTCTTTTGACAGTAGTGATGGCTTATAAAGGTGTAAACGTCAAGTTTTTCTTCCTACATACACTTGTAGCAATGGTTGCAAATAGTTTAATAATAGAATATTGATGTTGTTTAAAGTAGATAGACGTAGCGTTAAACATATTTGTGTGTGTATCGCATACGAAGTGGTCGTATATCTTAAATTAATATATTTTTACTCTTAGAGTTATAATTAATTAAAATATTAATATTTGATGTAAATGTATTTAATTCAGACGGCTTAACCTTTGAGGGAAGGCACTTTTTTCTGAGTATTCAATGATTTTAAATATAACTGTTTATGTAAATAATGCGGTAGGTTTAAATGAGGGAAAATTATGTATGTTACGTAATAACATAATAAAAGGGTTCATTTTTTGTTTTACGTGAAAACTAATATATTATAGATAGCCCTAAATGGTTTTAACCTATTAAGGGAAACTACATGGTTATTCTCTACTCTTCTACTATTCTGAATTTACAGTATATTTATGGTGAACAAAATACGGTAAACCAACTAAGAACTATGACAATGTATTTATTAAACGAAAGAGTTTCGATATCACTCCTCTAAACTTACATAACACAATTAATTAATTATTATGTCTATAATATAAAAAAGATCTCATTATTTGTTATTTGTTTAAATTTATTGTAATATATGTGGTAGAATGGAATATATCGGTGTTTCAAAAGTACAGTTTTTTATTGCATTTGACTTCATACTTGGTTTAATTGAAAGAACTAAAATCCGGCTGTTTCTATTATTCGCATAATTTATAGACATGGCCCAACAGACGTGATTAACTATTTGTAGGGTTTTATTTATCTAAGAGTATTATCTAATAACGTTTAGGGAATCTAAATGGGCTAAGTCATAATGAATAAATAAAATATGTTGATAGAACTGGAGAGCTATGTTTATTCGGCTTTTTAAGCTGTATATTTCGAGAAATTCTCTACTTCACTGAAAATGATATTCACCACATAATAAAGTTGTCAGAGTCTATCAGCAGATACCTATATTTGATACCAACGTTGTCACCGGGTTTTCATGGTCATGGTCAACCTGTTTGATAAATTTCATGAAAATCGGTTTAGTCTTTTTAGCGTGAAATAGAAACTAAAATCCTCACAAACTTTCACGTCTACATTTAATAAGAGTGGGACTGAAATTTTTATTAACAATTTATATGTCACTGTTATATTTAGTTATACAAAACCGGGCAAGTTCGTGTCAGGCCATGCGCAGTATGGGGTTCCGAAGTAGTAAGTTTATCCACTATTACTCATTACCTACTTATGATAACATAGCCGTGATAGTTTTCGCAAACATAATTCTAAAAATGGTCTCACCCAGATTACAGGGTGGACCAAAAGTCTTTTTACATTTCAAATGTTATTAAAAAGAAACTAGTTACATTATATATAAACTGTTTATTTATTAAGGTAGCAAATTTAAGGGATTTTAGTTTTTAAAAATTACATCACTCAAATGTGATCCTTGATTATTTTGACACTGCTGCAACCTAGAGCGGAAATTTTCAATAACGGACTGACAAGTAGTTTGTGAAATATTTTGCATTTCCTTGCGAATATGTTCCTTTAATTCCTCAAGAGACGCTGGGTTATGGTTAAAAACTTTACTTTTAAGGTATCCCCAAAGAAGATAACAATAATAAAATTGGGGATAAATCTGGGCTACGAGCTTTTTCTCGTTGATCTTCATAAAAGTATGGACCAATAATGCCACTTGCTGACAAATCTGCCCATACAGTAACCTTGTGAATGCAGTGGTTTTTGATGCTTCAATTTTGGATTACTTCAATACCTGCAGTTTTGTCTTTTTACATGCCCATTTAGGTGAAAGTGTGCCTCGTCTGATAAAAAACTGTTGTTAAAGCTGGTGAACCTCTCTAGTATTTCGTTAGCAAACTGCAGTCTGTGAACATGATCTTGAGGCTTTAATTCCTGTACCATTTGGATTTTGTATGGATGTAAACGTAAATCTTACGCTAGATCGCTTTCGAGTAGAGTCCAGGTTGTTCACAAACAGACACTCTTACACGCTCTTTTCGGGATCCCGTGATATTCTAGATCTTCCGGATCGTGGTTAAATTATTGCTGAACCTGTTTATTCGAAGTTCTATACCCATTTTTTTATCAACTGAATTGACGAAGCTTTATTTTTATGCCGTAAGTTATTGCGATTCATTGTTACGATAATACTCGCGTACACAGCACGCACGTTATTTCCCGCTGAATGACGCCATTGCACTAAATTCCCAATTGGCTTGGCTGCTCTAGCATCGCGTACCCCCCCCCCCCCCCCGCTCCACCTCGCCGAAGCTGCTCGACGCAGCTACCGATTCAAATGTAAACGGATTTTTGGTCCACCCTGTATTTTTAAAATACCTTTTCAACGACGATCCTTTTTTCAGACGGACAGACATACAGACGGACGGACGGACATGATAAAACTATAAGCGTTCCGGATTCACTTCGAAACCCTAAAATGGGGTGACAAAAGTTGACTGAAAGTTTTCGATGGAAAAAAATTCCTTTACATATTGTTGAAATATAAGTACAACACAAATTGTAACAGCTTTCTTACTATTTCTCAATTCGTAGTACGCCTTGTCGGCATAAATATTATGGCTGTTTTATGATGATAATTTAAATTAACAATAAATCTGCTGCCCAGTGAAAATTCATACTATCATTATTTATTATTATTGTATAATATATTTTTTATATCATTATTAAGTGTTTCCACATTAACAAAACAGTAAGTATAGTATTTTCGTATTTAGATATTCAGTTCAGTTCCTTTTGGACTGGAGGCATTTAGTGCGAGCGGCGACCGTCAGATCCACTACGTCATCTGATACTAAGATAAGCCCCTTGGCACATGTTCATAAAAGTGATGCTTAGTTCCGAAAAATTAGTGAAAAAAATTAGAATTGGCCGAAAGTACAAAATAAAGTACCACTTCCGGTGAAAAAAAATTAATGACACTCAAGTCATTTGATATCGAGAGAATACTTGTGGCATCAAATAGCATTATATTGGTAGTTACAGAAAAATCTTGTCTGCCAGTTCCTGTATGGCCGAAAGTGCTCGGCAGACTGTTTCAAAGGTAACAATTCAGACCCCCCAATATCTACGTTATTAGATACAAAGATGAAATAAGTTGCAAATGTTAGGTATTAGTCCTATATTTAATTATGTACCAGTCTGCCGAAGGTATTCTGGCCGAAACCCCTCCCCCCATACTTGAATAAAAATAGGTACAGTTGTGATAAAATCAGTTTTATTAGAAAAATATGTGAAATGTACGTACGACAATACGTCATTGGAAACAAAATCGGTATAACATGGCCTCTCGTAGTATCGAAACTCTCTAATAAGCTAGTTCAGCTCAGGCTTAAGTGTTTCCATTGACATAAAATCAATTAAAATAAAAAGCCTTAAATCTAATCACTGCTTTCGTCTGAAGATATCTCACTATCGATATCGTCACCACTGCTTTCATTGTCGCTTGTAATAATAATGTCTTTGAGGTGGTCAAGAGGTGTCGGATCCCCTTCAAACCAAAAAGGTACGTATTCATTTTTGTCGTTCCTATTCCAGCCATAATCGGTTGCACAAAGGTTAATACAGTGTTTGTCAGAAGCATTGCTCTACATGGAAGCCACAGAAACAGTTCTTAATATTTTTTACTTCAATGTTTTCTAACATGGCGGCATCGTGTTAGAATTGTATGAATTTATATGACTTTTAATTTTTTTTGTGCTATCTAAGTGAGAAAAGCTTTTTTGTAACAATGCCAGTCGAGCTGAATTCACAGTTTTGCGGATTTCGATGATGGTTTGAAGGGGTTCAAACCAAAAAGGTACCTATTCATTTATTATTTCATGTCTATTAGTTGTCAATTAATAAAAAAGTAATTCATTTTATGGAGCGTGGTGAGTGATTTCAACTCGAGGTGCTGAGCTTTCTGAATATTTTTATTGTCATTTACCTACCAAGATTTATCATTCATTATAATACTATTTTATTACGTACTGTGAAGTGTTTTTCGTGTCGTAAAAAACACAAAACGAATGAGTTTATAGACGAGGTGTTTAAAAAATGTGTGTATTTTTTGAAGATACGTAAAAGCAATCGCTTTAAATATAGTGAGATAAATTTGCCGGCCGCAACCAGAACTAAATTGGGCTATCACATTGAGTGTTACCGAAATTTTGTCGCGGTGAAGAGAAAATACATTGAAGCATTCCAAGAACAAACAGTAAATACCCATAAATTTTATTTAGTTATTAGTCATAGATGTAATTTATAATATTACTCTTTTTCTATTTATTATTACTCATTGGATTTTTTTTACGAAAATTCACTGTTTTGTCATATTTTAGGATGAACCTAGACCATTAGCCTCCACCGCTGGACTTGTAGAGCGAGCAGTTGCAGAGTCCGCACATGATTCAGCTGGACCTTCAGCTCAAACTATTCTTATAAGCAATCAGCCAAATTATGCTAGGTGGACTCTAAAGTATCTAGACAATTTGCTAAGTTGGAAAAGATCGAACCTTGAAATCGTCCAAGAGTTTGAAAGAGGTACCTTTGGGGTTAAATGAACGACTAATACCTTGGCGAGATCGCCAGTTGACCTGACTTTGGAGCAAACAATCAATGCTGATGCTGCAAACTCATTGACTGGAATTACACACTTAACAAATACAATATCAGCAAGACAGCGTTGGGCCCTTAGCCACAGCATCAGGACTAAAATCGTAACAGAATTACTCCACAGTATTGACTTAAAGAAAAAAGATGATGTCACCAAAGAACTTAATATCACAAGAAATTATGAAAGACCGCATTAGTCGTGAAAAGATTAATGAAAACATAAAAGCCACTATTAATCCATTCGATCAAAAAATCAAACCCGATCTACTTAATATTTCTACAGGTCGAACAGCAACCAAGCAATCCGAAGAATTCCTACTGAATGTAATTACATTACCAGAAAAACAAAAACTACAATTCATATATATCAACATTGGTTGCTCCCATTCACAAAAGTGGTCCACGTGGTCGAATTGATTGATTACCGCCCTATTTCTAAATTAAACTTATTCTCAAAAGTTTTTGAAAAATTAATATACCAATCTATAAGTTCGATAATACTCAATTCGATCCCTGGAGAACAACACGGTTTCATGAAGAAGCGCTCCACTGTATCCAATTTGATGGTATTCACGGAATATATCTTTCGCTCTATGGACTATGGGGACCAAGTCGATGCCATATATACAGATTTTGAAAAAGCGTTCGATAGAGTAGACCATATAATTCTGCTTCATAAGCTGCACGCATTAGGTATAAGAGGTGACCTTTTTAGATGGATAAGTTCATACATAACTAACAGGAGTCAAGCTGTCTCTTTAGGAAGTACGCAAAGTGCCTACGTTGCTATTTCTTCAGGTGTTCCTCAGGGGTCCATACTAGGACCATTACTGTACAACGCGTACCTTTATGATATTAGTTCATGTTTTACCTACTTTAATTTCTTAATGTGCAAACATTACGATAAAAAAATTTACTTAAAAATTAACAATATATTTGATTGTCACAAAATACAATCGGACTTAAATAATCTATACAAGTACTATGTAATAAATCGTATTACTGTAAATGCTGCTAAATGCCATCAAATAAGCTTCACTCGCAAAAAGAATCCCTTATTGTATACTTACAAAATGAACAATGTTCCCATTACCAAAGTGGATTTTGTTCGTGACTTAGGTGTTATATTGGATGACAAAATGACATTTGTAAATCATATAGATACAATAACTTCTAAAGCATAATTATAAGCAATTAGGTTTCATTAAACGTGTTTGCAGTTCTTTCAGCAACACAGCTTGCATCAAAGTTTTGTATTTCTGCTTTGTCCGAAGTATATTAGAATATGCTTGTAGCATATGGTCCCCTTATTACAAAGTCCATGTTGATAGGATTGAATCCATTAAAAAAAAATTTGTCACATTTTTGAATGCAAAATTTTACAAAACCCCTGTCTCCTATGTTGAAGCTTGTAAATATTATCGTATTGACTCTTTAGGCCAGCGCACAGTGGTTCCAATAGAACAAGCTAGCTAGACAAAATTATTTATTGGGTTTGTTTGCTTGGTACGGCTTTCTGATGATGTTTTATGACAGTTTAAGTGCAAAATATATACAGGTTGGTCCAAAAGTATGGAAACCCCTGAATAACTCCTCAGGAATGCATTTTGGAGGAAAATGTTTTATACAAACGTTGTACTAGTTGTACTCGATTAACCGATGATGACCTTGAATTTGACCTTGACTGTGATTTTGAAGGTCAAATCAAGGTCAACTTAATTTTTTCAAATGGTAACCCTTATTTTTTATTCCAGATTCGGAAAGGGCAGAAAATTTTACGCCAAATCCGACCTTAACCATGATCTTGAATGCTTAATCAAGGTCATTTTTCGAATTGAAAAGCCAATGTTCGAAGAATAATGCCAAACTTCTTAATTAAATTCACATCTAAAGCTGTAATATCTGCAACTAGTTCAAGATTCTCAAAAAACCGACGTTCGCCACAGTAGTTCCAATAGAAAAAGCTAGCTAGACAAAATTATTTATTGGGTTTGATTGCTTGGTATGGCTTTCTTATGATGGTTTATGACAATTTAAGTGCAAGATATATAAAAAAATGGAAGGTAGAATCACGGGTTCCAAGAAAACAAAAATTAATAATAGATATTTTGTATAATTGAGATACTTAAAAAATAACAATAGAAAAAGATTAACAACAGTCATAAAATACTTAACTAATGACTATTGCCATTTTTGTACTAAAATTGTTGATATTTTTGAAATTTTCATTTTAATTTCCGTCGCAGATTCATTTGTAATATTTACAAAATCATTTTTCAGTGATAGAAAATCATATAGTCTATTATTACGGTTCTCTTTCGGATGTTTCTGCCATTCATCAAAAAACTCGATTTTCAAAAATGGGCATCAATTGAAAGCTAACATATATGGCTATGACATATATAATTTCTAGCCCAGGTACATGAGGGTACAAGTACTTTCTGGTCCAATGAAAACAATAAACCGTCAAAAAACTACATATTTTTTTAAAATTGAGGTATTATAAAAAAACTGGGGATAAGTATATTTATATATTAATTATAAATAAAAAGTACATACCTTTAACTTGAAGATCCATCACTAATATTATTCAAAAAACTTAAAACTCACTGACATTAATGTTACTTCGGTAATCGCAAAAATGCAACTGATTTGTAATTTTTTCACCCTTTCTTTTTATACTGCCCTAATTACCTAATTAGTGGTTGACATTAGTGCAAAATAATTCTCGGATTTGAGATAGTTGGGGTATTGGTTAGGGGCTCAGGTATACAATTCCGGGAAATTCAAAATGACTTTTGTCCAGCTAGCTTGTTCTATTCGAACCACTGTGCAGCGTCGTAAACAATATGACATCGTTTTGTTATATGAAATATTAAATGGTAAAATAGACTGCAGCGAACTCTTGTCACGGATCGAATTTAGGGTCCCATCAAAGTGCCCTAGACACATTAAGCCGTTATTCTATGCCCCTCGAGCAAGAACCAATTATGCACATAACTCGGCCCTTTGCCGAATTGTCAACACATATAACAATCAGTACTCAAATTTAGACCTTTTTAACCTTAGTAAATCGTCACTAAAAAATGAAATTAAAAAGATGCACTTTTCGTAATAAACAACATACTTAGGTACATAAATGCACATGCAAATATGGGTAAATGCACATCCTTACACACACACACGCACACACACACACACACACAAACACACACACACGCATTAAATTAAACAACCGTTCGTAGAATATGTAAAAATATTTTTTTACTATGTAAAATAGCCCTTAATATATATATTTTAATATTGTTTCTATTGTACCTGTAACGCTGTTGGATTGCCTAATAAACGATTAAATAAATAAATAAATAATTGCAATGAGAATGAAAACAGATTCGAAAAACCCATTACACGAAACAAAATTAATAATTTTGCTTCAGAATCAGTAAAAAAGAAACAAACAAGTAGCGATGGAAAAAAGTGGTCTACTTAAAATGGAAAGAGATATTTTTGGACGGCTTCTGGCGATCGCCTTGAACAATAACATCGATATGCAAGAATGCTTGTCATATCCTCTAGCTCCGTTACCGCCAGCTTTGTGCCAAAATACTGGAGAAATGTTTAAAACCAACAAATCTGTTCTTGCCAACAAATTAAAATATAAAATAGTCTAAAATAGAAAAGGAGAAATGTTACTCATTCGAGCAAGAAGATCTGAAGGTTATAAAAAAAGAAGAGACAATATTTGAAACGTCACATGAAGAAGCCGACACAAGAGTGATTTATCACATTGCTCAACTAAATATAAGACAATGTGATAATATAGTTATAAATGCTACAGACACTGATATTTTGATTATTGTTGTCACTGCATAAATTGTACAAATCTGTATATCATATTAGGGGAAAGTTTTTGCCGTGGTCTTCCAGCACTGCATGCATTCACCGGCTGTGACTACACAGCCAGTTTTTATCGCATGGGTAAAATAAAAGCGTTAAATTTGTTCGAAAGAAACACAAACTTTCCAAACACATTTATGAATTTGAATGAAAATTTTGATATAACTGACATAGATACAGTCAATGCCATTGGAGAATTCACAGGTTTGTTATATGGCATCAAAAACTGCAAAACTGTGAATTCAGCTCGACTGGCATTGTTCCAAAAAAGTTTTTCTCACTTAGATTGTTCAAAAAAAATTAAAAGTCATATAAAATCATACAATTCTAACACCATGCCGCCATGTTGGAAAACATTGAAGCAAAAAATTTTAAGAACTGTTTTTGTGGCTTCCATGTGGAGCAATGCTTCTGACAAACACTGTATTAAACTTTGTGCAACCGATTATGGCTGGATTAGGAAGGACAAAAATAAATACGTACCTTTTTGGTTTGAAGATCCGACACCTCTTAATGTCAAAGACATTATTATCACAAGCGACAATGAAAGCAGTGGTAACGATATCGATAGCGAGATATCTTCAGACGAAAGCAGTGATTAGATTTAAGGCTTTTTATTAAAAGCCTTTGCTTTTTATTAAAAGCCTTAAATCTTATTTAATTCTCTTTTAATTTTAATTGATTTTATGTCAATAATTAATTAAATAATTGAATTATTGACATAAAATCAATTAAAATAAAAAGCCTTAGCCTTAGCCTTAGATTTAATTAATAATTGTGTAGAAATACTTTTACCTGAGCTGGATTAGCTTATTAAAGAGCTTCGATACTACGAGGCCAGGTTATACCGATTTTGTTTCCAATGACGTATTATCGTACGTACATTTCACATATTTTTCTAATAAAACTGATTTCCTCACAACTGTACCTATTTTTATTTAAGTACGGGGGGAGGGGTTTCGGCCAGAATACCTTTGGCAGACTAGTACATAATTAAATATAGGATTAACACCTAACATTTGCAACTTATTTCCTCTTTGTATCTAATAACGTAGATTGGGGGTTCCAAATTGTTACCTTTGAAACAGTCTGCCGAGCACTTTCGGCCATACAGGAACTGGCAGACAAGATTTTTCTGTAACTATCAATATAATGCTATTTGATGCCACAAGTATTCTCTCATTAATTTTTTTCACCGGAAGTGGTACTTTATTTTGTACTTTCGGCCAATTCTAATTTTTTTCACTAATTTTTCGGAACTAAGCATCACTTTTATGAACATGTGCCAAGGGGCTTATCTTAGTATCAGATGACGTAGTGGATCTGATGGTCGTCGCTCGCACTAATTGAATGCCACAGGGTAATTTTTACGTTTATGTTACAACGTTGCATTTATTAAATGTAATTCAATCGTATGTTCAATACATTTTTTTATTTGACTGAAATAATAAGTTTGATAAGTATTTATAATAACAACATAATATTTACACTACACAAAATTAAAATAAATACCTAAAAGCAACAGTAAAATAATAACTTATAATTTATTTCTTTATAATAACTTATAATTCATTATTGCATTATGGTTACGACACAAAGGCTCGAAAACTTCTGAAAAGTTTCTTATCACATCAATAACATTAATTGTGACAACAAATTTTGTCACAGTGTAATAATTACATCTTAGTATCATTTAAATTCAATAATGAGTGACTTAATTTACCTTTGAGTGTTACTGCACCCGAATGATTTGAATGTACTAAATGCGCTAGGTGGCTTACCTGAATGGGCGTAACTCATTAGTTGCTCCCTGAATACGGATTTCGCCTTACAACTGAAATAGTGTAGATATAGTACTAGCATATTCAGTACTGTAGTTCTAGACGACTTATTCCTGAATACTGAAATGGAACTAATTTGAAAGTCTCATTCATTAAGTAAATAGTAGTTTTAAGTTTTTCAAATCGTTTATTTATGCGTTACACTATGATAGTATGACCACCGAGAAACGCCCATGCTATTTGCTATTTGATAGCAATACTAATAATAGTAACAGTATCATAATAATGTACCTAATTTACAATATAGGTTCTTATCGAATTTGTGTATGTCGAATAAATATGTAGTTTGAAGCAGATATTTAAATTTTATTTATTCTTTATGTCTTTATTTATACTTATCGGTGCAGTCTAACATAAGTTCGTAATAATCGTTGAAATTAAGAAAAAGGGAACTGTCAAGAAGACAGACAGATTGAGAGTATCGCGAATGAAAGTAAAAACTAAATAGCGTTGAATTGATAAAATCGAGTGTTATCAGGCAATAAACGGATGGTATCCTTGTGCCTGTCGAATTGTGTGTTTTGTTTAGTATCCTGGTAATCCTGACATATATAACTGCGCGCACAGAGAAAGATCTATGTTCATAGTACTGCAGTGGTCTTTGATGCATGATTTGTAGAGATGATCAGAGTTCACACCATAGAATACCTTATTCTGCTAAATCAGAAGTGATGGAACAAACCTGCCCACAAATTGTAAAATAAATGAAGAACAATATAGTTTGTATGACATTTGAAATAAGCTTGAAGGAAAATTTTACATAGAGAAACGATATAAAATCAATCAAACATAAAGGAGATGATGAGATCATGGAGTGTGATAGCAAATCAAACATAACGGAGATGATGAGATCATGGAGTGTGATTACAAAGTTGGGCTTTATCTAAAAAACATGTTGGCACATTGGTACTTAGGACTAAAATCCGAGAAATAAATGGAAATGAGCGTTTGGTTTCAGGTTTTTCACAAAAGGAATGCAAGATAAGTAGTCGCAGTGAATATGATGCTTGATATCATGAAACTAAGAGTAACCTATCTTAAATGTTTCAGCTAAGGAAAAACGGCGAGATTTGAATCTGTGTAGCTATTTGCTGCAAGTGTGGAGCGAGGCTGGTTTCTTTCAAATTGAAACGGGTTGTTGATGCTCCTGCCGGCGCTGTTGTGAGCGCTGTCTCGCGCTGATTACTGACATGCATGGTCGAGCCCCTACAGGATTGGCATAAAGCTTTCAGTCGTTAATATTTTATTTATTTCAGTACCGAATACTCATTAATTAAGTAAAGAGAACTTTGTTAGGGTTGGGAACGCAAAAAAAAGGCGTGTCCCGTGTGAGAACGCTCGAGTGAGCATGTATGTGGATCCAAGAGAAATCAGTGATATAAGTGTACCAAGCAAAGTGATTATTTTGTTGATTTAAAAATAATTTGATGATGATGATCAACCTTCAGCCATTTTTCTGTATGTTGAACTGTGACATTAAGTGTACAAATCTAGGTTGAATATTGCTTGAACTGTGTAAATACTGGTTAGACAATAACAAAAAGTATCTTAATTCTGGTTAATAAGAGCGGTTTAAAATATCTTGAAGGTGATTTTGATGTTATAATTTGATGTTATGTTAATTGTGGTTTATCTTTAAAACGAAAGTTGAGCAGTATATACGGAGACGAGAGAGTTAAACGCCCTTCCGTTAATTTATTGAGGAATGATTGAGTTTATTGAATATAGTTGATATGGGAGTTGTGAAATTTTATCGGGGATTACGAGCACACACAAAACATACACACACATACACTTCCCTCACTTCATGAAGTCAGAATAGCCGAACGAAATACTGTGCTGATTTTGTCTTTACAGAATGATCACACGAGGACGTGTGAGTCGTCAGCGATGGCCGCAACAGTGAGAGAGACATACGACGAGATTCATAGATTCGGTGACGACGCCGCGACGTACCAAACGATCGACGCGAGACGTAAAGACTTTAAAATCGTGCAAATAATAATTTGGTAGTTCCGTAATAAAAAAAGTGTTGTTATGGAGTTTCTTGCGCTGCTTCTTCTCCATAACGAGAACACATTGCGAAGCAGTGGTAATGCTAAAAAATGAACTGATGCTATTTTTGCGGGATTTCGGGCAACAAAAAGCTTTGTTGTAACCTTTGGCAGTAAAGTAAAGGAAAGTTTATGAGAATGCCTGTAGGTCATGTACCAGTCGATGTTGATATTAATAATGATTTTGCTGGTGAATAAGATAAGATGGGACTCGAGTCAGTAACTTTGTAGCGCCAGTGGCAATTACGATCGAAGTGCGATGCGTGTTTTGCTCTGGTATGATATGTGTATGGTAGCAACGGAGATTGCTGGTTGGCTTTGAAAGCCGTGGAGATTGAAGGACTTACTCGAGATCATTGAGAATGTTTGTTATTGCTTTTGATAATTGAAGTTAACGACTATGGTACGTGGCTCAGGATAATTATTCCAAATTCGTAATTGCTCTTGGAGATCCTTGTTTATGTAACGTTTGTTAAATATGACGCGATTTAGTACCATTTACACACGAGGACGTGTGTCTTGTCAGTATGGCCGTATCGGTGCAGTCTAACATAAGTTCGTAATAATCGTTGAAATTAAGAAAAAGGGAACTGTCAAGAAGACAGACAGATTGAGAGTATCGCGAATGAAAGTAAAAACTAAATAGCGTTGAATTGATAAAATCGAGTGTTATCAGGCAATAAACGGATGGTATCCTTGTGCCTGTCGAATTGTGTGTTTTGTTTAGTATCCTGGTAATCCTGACATATATAACTGCGCGCACAGAGAAAGATCTATGTTCATAGTACTGCAGTGGTCTTTGATGCATGATTTGTAGAGATGATCAGAGTTCACACCATAGAATACCTTATTCTGCTAAATACTTATAAGTTTTAGTTATACTTTTAGTCAATAAGTTGTGTGAATATAATTGAAGCCCTCAGGTTATACGTCCAATAGTTAATTTTGGGTGAATATTATTATAATATTATCTTAATTAAATCTTGTTAACATAGGTAATATATTGTTTTAAGATGAATTTTGAAATCTTACGACCTGTAGCCTAGTTGGTCTGTAGCGACCCTGCCTGCGAGGCGAGGGGTCCCGGGTTCAATTTCTGGCCAGGGCAGATATTTATGTGACAGATAAATATTTGCACTCGGGGTGATTTCGATATGTAATATGTGTTGTTCATACCACCCAAGATACAGGTAATAACCTACTGCGGGGTTATGAGTGTGTTAGCGTTTATTATTATTATAGCAAGAATACTATATAGAAAATATGTAAGATTTAAATATTAAATAAATTGTTTGGTGGAATTTGTTTTTTTTCGTCGGTTGAAAACATTAAACTCCTAAAAAGTGATGATAACACAGAATTGTATTCGTTTGTCTAGTACCATTATCTAGAAATCAGTTGTAGTGAAAAATTTAATACACAATATAATTAATTCATCAATATATGATGGATATATTGGACATTATACTTCGATGTTGCTTCCTCAAGATTTAAATAACCATTCTTTCAAGACATCGTCACACATTTGGAGTTTATAAATATAAAAGAATAATAAGTGTCGATTATTTAGTCTGTGTTGTTGCCATCACATCACCATTTTACATATCCAGCCAGTATAGTATACCCACCCAGTGGACATAGTATTATTTCCCTTGAAAATGGATAGTGTCAATAATGTCATAATTATAATCATCGATTGATTGTCGATTATATGGACTGAAACCACGAGGCACAGCTAGTATAACTATATACAGGATGATTTTTCATGTGTGCGTGGATGGTCAAATTCGAAATTATGAGGAATAGCCAAAAGTAGTCAAAGAAGTCTCGGCGCCGATTTTGATAAAAACTAATGGTGGGCATACACGCAACGAGAAATCGTTACGATCAGACTGTACCGTTCGAACGATTCCAATAATCGCTACATGTATGTTATAAAAGTGTACAGTTTCGTCCAATTTTTTAAGACTGTGCAGTCGAACGGAACAGTACGAAAAATTCAATTGATAAACGGAATCGAAGAGCTGAGCTGACTGATCGTAACGTGTATGCGCTTGTTCAGTTTTCGTGTTCAGTTTTGTCGAAGCCATTTTTTTTTCTCGTTGCGTATACACGCCCACCATAAAACTGCATCAGAGATTTTTGAGTTTATAAACCTGACCAGGAATCTAACCCTTCGGATATATTTCAAATGAAACCAGTTTGATGCTCATAGGTTGGATGGTTTCAAATTCTATAAATGACTACAAACATATTTTGTGTTTTTTATACAGTGTTTTCTTAGTATATACGAAACCTGAAAGTAGTTTATTGAGAATCAGTTACTGAATCGATCGCAATAATTTTTACGCCATGTTATATCTTGTCCTAAATATTTAAAAAATGTTACAAGTTGTACACCAATGTCATTATTTGTGTCCACGTTTCAGCCAAAACGCCCATACAAAGTGGACATTGTCCTTTGCTACGACGCCAGTGAACACTTGACGTAGCAGCTGCCATTGTTGCTACGCCGTAGTAGCTACAGCAACCGACTGGCGTAGCAACACGGTTTATATGTACAGTACGGCCGACGTATCTTGGCGCGTCTGAACATAGACTTTGCGAACTTTAGCGCATGTAAGACAAATATAGTGACACGAACATGCTAACCTATGCTAACGTTTGACTGAGACATAATAGGCCGCGTACCGAGCATTGCCGAATTATGTTACTGCGCAGACTTCTGATGCGCCAAGATACGTCGGCCGTACTGTACATACATAACTAGTAACTCGGTTTGCTTCAGCTCAAAAACCGTATAGATCCCTAATTTTTTAAAATAAAATGTAGCTCGTTTCTTGAAACAATAGAGCATCCTATCGGTGAAAGAATTTTTAGAATCGGTCCAGTAGTTTTTGAAATTAGCCATTAAAAACAGACAAACAAAAAAATCTAAACTTTCTTTTAATATTTCTTTAGATGAATGTGAATGAATGACTTGAAGTCTAACGATATAATTATGAATCCTCATGGTTTCCAGCCTTCGTAGCGCAGAGGTTCGCTCGATCTTGAACCGAGAGATCGATGGTTCGAGTCCACCCAGAGGCATCCAAAACCTACCTAATTCCACAATATTTTTGTTATTTGTTTCACGAACAATTTGTTTACAGTTTCTATTTTCAGACGAATCTTATTTGAAAAACAATCTTGGCACTATACATATATGTACTTTTTATTGAAATATTAATTTGAATTAGTTTGTTAGTATCAATATATTTATGTATATCAATAGTTATCAATAGTAAACAGAAATCAGTTTTCGCATTAAATTTAAATGATTATCTTTAAATTACTTGCCTTTCAATTCTTTTCTTTATATGGAAGGATGGAATATCTAATTTTTAAATTATAATAAAATTACGTTTAAAAAAATCATTGACTATGTAAAAACACCACCCAATGTGGACCACCCAATTTTAATTTTATTCCTTTTCATTAATAACCATTCCTGACTTTTTTATGAGTGTCCGTAGTTAGTTATTTAGTATTATAAATATAGTTTATATAGAAATAAATTTAAATTGGAAAATTAAAAAAAAAACTTAATTTATTGTTTTAGGAGAAGAATAAATTGTATTTTTCGATATTGTCGCAAACACAATTTATTAAATGCAAATTCCACGTATTCATCAAAGTTGCAAAAGCGTTGTCTTGCTAAGATACAAAAAGTTTATTTTACAGGCTCGACAAATTCCAACATTCAATTCGCATAAAACTATGACAAGGACATTAAACGCCATCTAGTGTCGAGTAGATTTCATAAATTCGATGTTATGAGAATGCAATGAGTCCCCGTACTTGTTATAGCTTTTTTTTTTCATTTTTTTATTAGTAGTAGTAGGTACTAAAAACATTAAATTTAATACCAGCATGATAACTGAAAAGTGAATTAGGTGCGAGCCATCGATCGGTGCATTTTATAGGGCGAGGATGGCCAGCACAAGGGAAAATAAATCTGCGCCGTTGGTCATTTTTTATACGGTGTGTCACAACTTTTACTTGTTATTTTTTATGATTAACCCTCAATGCATGTTGTTTTACGCTTGACTCGGATACAAACTTAATATAACGTCTCATTAAGTTGAACGCACATAATCGGCATCGTCCGCGCCGGACGCTCCGTATGCCGATACCCTCGCACATATTATGTCCGGATTCGCCGTACGCATTTTTTTGTATTGCCAACAATTTTTGCAGTTTTTCCCAACCTCTAGTGTAAAACGGTGCGATGTCATTCGTTTATTCCCACTCGTCTTGTTGAGTCCTGTTGACAGTACTAGTAGGAAAAAATCCCACTAGTTCTGTGTCAATTTATTTCCGTGTATATGTATAGAAATGAGTGGTGAAGACGTCGCGGACGCGCGGCGAATTCGCTGCGCACCCGTTCCGCTTTGAATCCGCTCGGAAACCGTCAGTGTGATAAGGCTCTAAAGTATGAAATAAATACTTTGGTCTTAACATAGTCTTTCCCTTTTTTTCGATAATCGCGACAATATTCTGCATTCCTTTTCGGCATATTTCAAAAATTTTATTTTAAAAAGAAAACAGTGGTAACTAACGCCATCTCTTAACATAATATGGAGGGTAAAATGAGCAGCTAGCGCCATCTATCTAGCAATAAAATTCATCTTCTATCTTGTTCCTCGCGCCATCTATGAATACAACTTAGCACTTTTTAACGTAACTCAGAGAGAACCACGAACATATGAAATACCACTTGAGTTAAATAAAAATAGATTAAATACTTCAAGTTTGAAGGCAGTTTTTGTTATTCTAAAGTTTTTATTTTTCAATTTTTAGTTTTTCATAAAAAACCTTTTTTCGGTTGGTTAAAACCTTATTTAGATACTCTGTATTTCTTTAATATTGGACTTTTCACCTCAGAGTTATCATCATAGGGTGCATTGATAACCTCGATAATTAATAAGGTTATTTGATGTGCAGCTGTCACATTCGAAATGATCTGACTTGGATGTACAGTCTCTGAGGTCGAGGTGGTCGGGCAATATGTGAAGTTTGGGAGCGAACTTCTGGCTTCCGTATTCACGAAATGAAGCTGTCCAGGTATCACGTTCGATTCGAACATTGTAGTATTTTGTACTAGTATTGGCGGCAAGGTAAAGGGCCTAGAATTAGCATCCTTTTCATTAAGAATTTCCAATTCTGCGTAATGCACTAATTCAAATAGTTTACCTTTGATGTACAGTTGTTGTTTTTTTATCGAATCCTTGTACAGTTCTAGTCATACTAATGAAAAAATCTATTAAGGGATCTTTGTTTTCATTAGTATTATTTTGCGTAGTAGTCTTTGGCAGGTTTTTTGTTCGGTCAAATACTCTTTTAATAATGTTGCAACACTAGTGGTAGGATTGTCTGTAGATCTGTGCGATGACGTACGACTATAGGGGCGAGTTGAAATGTACCTCAATAATGGTTCTGAATGTCGAAAATCATCTTCAGGAGAATTGACATGTGAATTCGAAACACGTGAAGAGGGCGTTTCTCGTGCAATTTCACGTACTGGTACTGATATATTGGAAAGTCTATGTTCTTTATCGTTTATATGGGGAATGAGGAAGCTTAACTCGTGGCTATATTTAGGTGGTTTTATATTGCTTGTGGCTTGACCACTTTTTGTCTTTCTTAAAGTCGTCGCCTTTCTATAGTTATCTCGTATTCTATTCCATCTTTCTTTGCATACTGACCCTGGGAAAAAAATGTTACTTTTTTTGTTTTTAAATAAATCAAGAAAATAATATAAAATGTTTTTTTTCAGATATTTAAGAACAGGCAATTCTTTTACATCACTGTCGGATAACTTTCGTATGGGCGAGAGCACAATTCGTGCAATAATTTATTCAACATGTGAAGTAATATGGCAAATACTACAACCAATTGTTATGCCCATGCCAGATGAAAATTTGTGGATATCATCAGAAATGAAATTCCGCGAAAAGTGGAATTTTCCTAATGGTAAACATATACTAATTCAAGCTCCAGCACACAGTGGCTCTATGTTTTATTGCTATAAAAACACTTTAGTACTGTGTTACTGGTACTGGTAGACGCAAATTACAAATTTATTACCATAGATGTTGGCGCTTGTGGTAAGAATTCAGATGCAAATATATTCAAAAATTCTAATTTGGGAAAGTGTCTAAGTAACGGAAGTTTAAACATGCCTGCACCAACGACATTTCCAGGAGGAAACACACCGTTACCTCATGTAATCATTGCAGACGAAGCATTTGGATTAAGTACGTATTTAATGAGACATTATTCACGTGACGACACCAGAGGAGATGAAAGGAAAAAAATATTTAACTACCGCCTAAGCCGAGCTCGAAATACAGTTGAAGATACTTTTGGGATTTTAGTGAAAAAATTCAGATTATTTGAACGGAGATTACTTATGACTCACGATCATACTGTTTCAGTGTTAACGGCAATATGTTGCATACATAACTTTTTAAGAAATGATACATGCTATTGGTCAGAAAGAGATCAAACGATAACGTTAAGAGACATGAATGCATTGGAAAATTTCAGGGACATTGGAGGACATTCAACTTCTGATGCTTTAACAGTTAGGAATGCCTTTAAAGAATATTTTAATTCAGAAAGTGGAGCAATTCCGTGACAAAGGCACACTGTGCGCGCAGGAAGACGGCAAACGTGATTTTATAAACAAGATAAAAACCGGCCAAGTGCGAGTCGGACGCACACACATAGGATTTGGTACTATACTCAAAATTATCTAAGGACGCATTAATGATAGCTGCCATTTATTACTATGAACCAACCTTGTACGTACGTCTTTGAGCAAAATAGAATAATCATTTAATTGACATGAATAGTTGGATACTTACGGACAAAGGAATTTGCCAAAATTTGTTAAAATTCCCTACTCGTTTTCATTTTCGTTGATTGTAAATCAAATTAAACGTTATAATCTAGTAAAAATCCCATCACATCATGATTTATGCAAAATTGAATAAAAAATAAGGCGTCAAATCAATGTTATATGAAGGTACCTAAACCTACACTGACGTTAAGCGATGTGTCGGCTTGAAACCTCTTAAACAACAAATCATAATCGATACATTACTATAATCGATACTTAAAAATAAAAATGAATTTATTATATTTCTTTCTTTGTGTTTAACAATTATACAATTTAATTTCTTCTCTTCTATAAGAACATTACCAAAGGTGTTTATTACGATAATCTCTAATCGCAGTCATTTGAACTAATTAGAATAGGGTTAGAATATTCATTATTCAACCGAAACCCAAATATCATACGCTGGATGCGGCGCGGACGAATTTTTCAAAGTTGCAAATCATACATGCATAATATCAAGTTCACTTCCCGCCAAAAATGTGAAAATTGCTATCTCAAGTTATTTTCTAGGTCACTGTGATACACATATAATTGTCATGTTAGACACTTTATTTATAGAGTATAGAGGTAGTTGAATTTTTGTAGGAATGTGTTTACGAGTACTTTACTATGTATGGTCTATAGTTGACGTTTTGATATCCGCGCAGTCTCTCGCAATCTTGGAAGCTGACTGTGCGCTCTGTGTTTTGGTGACATTTGAAGGCTTTTATCATTGCTATAACGTTGCATTGCTATAACTTCGGCTATTCTATTCTGGATTTTGACTGAACTTTGTGATTTGGATTCCGTTGTTGTTATTATTATTATTACGTTGAACTTGGTGATTCTTTTCTGGACTTTGATTGTGCATTCGGATTGGTGTAACATGGCAAAAAGAGGGCATACTATGAATAGCCAATCGCGCGAACTAGTTATAAAATTACATGAATACTTTGAACGCGAATCTCAAAATGGTGTTCCTTTAATACCGGTAACAAAAGTGCAAGATCGAGTAGCGGAAGCGCTCGGTATAGGTAAAAGAAACATTTCGACTATCATAAAAGAGAAGTATGGCCCTTCCGGAAGAGAAAAAAATTTACTACAGGCGCCTAAACAGAGAAAATAGGGACAAACCCATAACGGGAATTGATACGTTCGATGCAGACGCTATTCGAAATCATATTTATGCGTATTATGGAAATAACGAATATCCCACTGTTGATAAATTGTTAATATCGCTAAGAAATGCTGATTTATTTACTGGTAGTCATTCATCACTAATTTTGATTCTACAAAAAATCGGTTTTCAATATAAAAAAGTGACACAAGAAAAATTATTATGGAAAGAAAAGATATCATATTAAAGAGAGTATCATTTTTGCGAGAAATGAATAATATTTCAAATTGGGATAATGTGATATTCTTAGATGAGACATGGTTGAATTCTAACCATACATTATCCAAGACGTGGACGGACGATACCAAAGCATCTTGCTCAAAGGTGCCAATGGGAAAAGGTAGCCGCCTAAAATTTTGCCATGCCGGATCTGCCGGGGGAGGTTTTGTTAATAACGCTTTATTGGCATTTGAATCAAAAAGTACCAAATATTACCACGAAGAAATGGATGCTAACAAATTTAAAGAGTGGTTTAAAACATTATTGCAAAACCTTCCCGAACATAATACAATAATTATGGATAATGCACCTTATCACTCCACGCAAGTAGACCGAGCATCAACTCAGGCAAATAAGAAGGCAGATTTGGTAGCATGGTTACAAAGGAATGGCGTTCAAGCTGATATGAATTTATTAAAAGTTGAATTAGTGAATCTAGTAAGGGAAAATAAACCTTCGAGAGTAAGACATGAAATAGATGAAATGGCACCTGAGCAAGGTCACACAATTATTAGAACACCGCCCTATTATTGTCACTATAACGCAATTGAGTTAATTTGGGCTCAAGTAAAAGGTCAGTATTATAGTGTTTCTTCTTTTTTATCTTAAAACATTTTAGTATCTAGTAAATCATACGCAGAAAGGAAATAATAAAACTTTATTTTTTTGACAGATTATGCTGCACGGAAAAACACAGAGCCACCATTTACCTCAAAAAAAATGATGATATTATTAAAAGATGCTTGTAAAAAAGTTACTAAGGAGAACTGGACAAGTGTGGTGGAAGGAACAAAAAAAATTATAAAAGAAGATTTCATTAGAGATGTCCATAAGACAATATAACGGAAAATGAATTAATTATATACACGGGTGAGGATAGCTCAACTGATGACTCTGAAAATTAATAAATATGTAATGATAAGATACGATATCTTACCTCATTATCTTCTATATGATAAAAGTGATTTGTAAAGTAAACAGATACAAAATACAAGATACAAAATACACGTCAATAAAACATGAATCACTGTACTCGGAAAAATTATAATAATCTCTTATTTTGGTAATTTGCATAAGCCGCCAAGATCGCCCGTTAACGCCGGAAGTTCTGGCAAGAGTGATGGAAAATGCTACAAATCAGGCCCGCATGGTTATCAATTCTGGCAGTGATCATCAATACTTGGCTGATATATTTTTTTATAAAATACGTTATAGAAAAAAAATTAAGACATCAAATAAACACAATCCAATAGCAAAACTAAAGATTTTCATTTATTAAAAAAAATACAGTCAAAGAACATGAGATGACAACTTTTGCGCCACCCTATAGATTGTTTTGGTGGCTGCACTTTCGTGTACTGCACGCTCTATTTGTTATAGACCGTTCTCAATTATTTTATCCCTGGCTTATTTATAGCTTCAACCCATTAATGGCCCACAACATAGTATGGGTCTCTCCTCTTGAGGAGGCCTAGAACATACTCCGCCACGCTCTAGTGCGGATTGGTAGAGGGGTTAGTGGCCAACCCAAGTGTCGGAAGTTTTCAAGCCACCCGAGGGCCTTCGACATGGCAACTTACCTTACGATCACAACCGAGACCGACGATCTTATGTGCCCTCCAAAGCACGGAAGCACTTAATAAATTTTTGCCACTATCCACATCCAACTACCGACCACGCTCGCTGTTGCTTAACTTTGTCGGTCACATAGGATCAACACAAGCCGCTGGCTATGAGCGGTTGCAAGTTATAGTCTGGATATAATTTTCAAATGGCTGTATGGCTGGTAGGTAGTAGATAAGGTCTTAAAATTGTTAAAATAAATATTATGATTATTATTCACCAGTGTCATTCATTTGTTCCCCTATATCTTCCCATATGTTGTCCCGCCTTTGCTGATTCATATAGTGGGAATGTTTCATATTGTACAACTCGTCATATTGTTGTACAAACAATATTAAAGCTACTTCGTCCATTATGTAGAGATAACTTCTACGTCAGATTAAAGAAATAAAAGGACTACTACGTATAGGCGATTGAAGTAGCGAGTGAAAAAGTCGAGAAAATTTTTACTACAGCCATGACGTTCGCGCGCTCAAATTCGACTGTCAAACTATTCAATTTATTATCACGTATAACATTAACTGCCAGTACTTAGATACATATGCCGACGCATATGTCATCCGCATCGTCCGGCATCGCATTTCTGAAAATGCGGAAGGTATCCAAAATGCCGATGACGTCATACGTAGGGCGTGTGCTGGTACTCAGTGTTGCCATGCTACTAATTGCTGGTAATTTTTCCATAGCTGGATCAATCTTAACCGTCTTCACCGTTTTTCACTAGAGGTTGGGAAAAACTGCAAAAATTGTTGGCAATACTAAAAAATGCGTACGGCGAATCCGGACATACCTAATATGTGCGAGGGTATCGGGGAGCGTCCGGCGCGGACGATGCCGATGTGCGTTCAACTTTAGTGACAGAGGTTATGGTGGGCTAGTTAACAGTATGGGAGATTGTGGACAACCTTGTAGCACAGTAATGTTGAGAATGCGTGAAAAAATTACATGCATGAGTGTAGGTAGGTATCTATCAGTAATACCTATGGCGTTTAGAGTAGGTATATTAAATAAATAATTTTGAACTGAATTATGTTTGATGGTGTAAGTCTTACCGTGCAAAATGTTTCAAACGATAATACACGAGTACACCTACTTATAAAAGCTTCGTGATAAAATAAAGTCAGCCGATCGATTCAGTGAAATCTCAGCCTCCATACAATAGCGTTATTTTGTCAGCTTCAATTTCCAATAATTCACTGTGACAATACCTAATGCACTGTGCATAAAGAGAAGTCTCTTTATTATATATATTTATTATATATAGGTATTAAGTAATACCTCTCTGTAGTTACTTTGTTGACATAGTATCAGAGAATATAGCTACTACTGCGCTGGATGTAATCCTACATAAAATATTATATTGAACAATTTTTCTATTTTCTTTAAAATAACTCTCAACATTTTACATTCACAGTCCAGTATCAATAATACCTAGTCTGGCCATAAATACTGTTACGTAAAAACTTTTCTTTTTTTCAGCTTTTTAATTATTTTGAATTTGGAACACGTATATTATTTTAAAAACTTCTTTCGATTTTGCGCCATTTCACATACTTTTTCGTGTTCATTATCAAATTGCAATGTTGGGTGTTAAAGAAAATAGGATTGCAGTGATGGGCTTGCACAAAGTGGGTATGGAGCCGTCGGTCATATTCCAGACACTTCAAAAGCTTGGTATCAGTCGTATGTTCGTATATCGTACAATCAACAGATACAACAACACTTCGTCTGTCGAAGACCAGAAAAGATCGGGGCGGCCGCGTGCTGTTAGAACTACAAAGGCTATTAATGCTGTTAAAGCCAGAATTCGTCGAAACCCCATTAGGAAGCAAAAAATCTTATCGCGAGAAATGAAGATTCCCGCTAGGACTCTGTCGCGTATTATAAAACAAGACCTGAAGCTCGGTGCTTATCGTCGATATACAGTACATGCCCTAAATCAATCTTTACAATTAAAGAGAGTGGATCGATCAAAAGGCCTTCTGTCGCGATACGCAGGTGAAAGGCACAGAAATATCCTCTTTACCGATGAAAAATTTTTCACGATTGAAGAACACTACAATAAGCAAAATGATAAAGTGTACGCTCACAGTTCTAAAGAAGCTGCTCAAGTGGTCGGGAAGGTACAACGTGGTCATCATCCTGCGTCAGTGATGGTTTGGTGGGGCGTGTCTTATCAAGGAGTCACAAACTGCATTTTTGTGAAAAAGGAGTGAAAACTTCAGCCAAAGTGTATCAAGATACAGTCTTGGATCATGTTGTGAAACCTCTCAGCAATACTCTTTTTAAAAATATACCGTGGACTTTCCAACAGGACTCTGCACCTGGTCACAAGGCACGAACTACCCAATGTTCCGGACTTTATAAGAGCTGAAGACTGGCCCTCATCTAGCCCAGACCTCAACCCTTTAGACTTCAAATTATGGTCAGTTTTAGAGGACATGGCCTGCTCTAAACGACACGGCGACATTGAGTCTCTTAAAAAATCTTTGGAGCAAGCAGTGGCGAAATTTCCCTTGGAAACAGTGCGTAAATCCATAGATTCGTGGCCAAACAGATTAAAGGCCTGTATAAAAGCCAAAGGTGGCCATTTCGAATATAATATTTTTTTTATTTTTTGCTGAGACTTTAATAAATATGTAGGTATAAATTTTATTAATATTACATTACTTCATTTAAAAAAAAAGCATTTTCATTTGTAACAGAACTTATGGCTGGACTAGTTATATATAATTGTCGGTACATAATAATTATCGCCGGACTGAACAATGGCTGGCTCAACCCAGCGATTGTACACAACCCGGCGATTAGGTCAGTTGGATGACGTATGTAAAATATCCGAGAAGCATAATAATTGCATTACACTGGACTTTGATCTCTCTTGGCTCTCCTCATTGTCGCGGAAACTTTAGCGTCCTCTAAAGTATGTCAGTACATAGCTACTTCTCCATACTGTTGCAATACTATTATTATTATATTTATTATTATTATAGTCGAGCATTAACTTATTATAAAAAAGGTCAGTTAAACGAATTTGACTCTTTATGATAGGATCATCATGGCTTAAGTGGTCTGTAACGATTCTTACTATGATTTAAAACAATGAATAAACCAGAAATGTTCACTAGTTAATTCTTATTTAAAAATATAAATAAGTTAACCCTATACTCGGCATGGTGCATTTAAATACGATTTAATTGCACAGTTAAAAAAAATCATACAAAAATCAATATTTTTTCTGCACTTTCGCATAGTGTTATATATACATACTTGTAGAGAAAAAATCTGCTGGTGATGTGCATTTAAAGACACAGTACCCGGCTGACCGAGATTTGCTTGGTTTACTATTGCTTAACAACGCCATCTACTGAAGTGTTGCTACTCGCCAATAGATGTCAGGAAGAGTCTATTATAGCAGGTTTTCATTGCCTGAAAAAACAGATAAAACGACATTTTCTAAAAATGAATTCTAAATTCTACTATATCGATTTATCACCCCCAAAACCCCCTATATGCTAAATTTCATGAAAATCATTGGAGCCGTTTCCGAGATTCGAGAAAATATATAAACATATACAAGAATTGCTCGTTTAAAGGTATCATATAGATACTATATTTCCAAAATGGTATATCTTAGAATTTTTTTTTTATATCACTTACATGTTTTTTATAACTTCGAAATTCAATAACCAGCAAAGTTAACGAATATTTATTTACAAAAAAATCCTTGCCAAGTCTCGGTTAACGCTTTACCTTAAAATGAGCCTTTCGAAGCTCCCGAAGTTTTCTCTAAAATCCCTTGATTATCCTACTAATATAATAAATGCGATTTTTTCTTTGTAACGATGTAAGTATGTTAGTTACTCTGGTAGACCATGATAGAGGGTACTTATTTTTAAAAACGCGGGCCAAATTTTTTTTTAGAATTAACACACAAATACTCATAAATAATCCATTTAATAAACCATAAGTACATAGTTGTTAATTATTTAGTACGTAATTAAGATTGAATTTAATAGTTTCACATAATGAAACAAATAACTAGTTATTAGTAGGTATATAAATAAAATTACTCATATAATAGTGACCTTCCCATAACTTTTTAAAAACTAAGTATAAAAAAGAATCGGAAAACTTGACAGATGTAAAAACTAATGATTTGGAATTGTTAAAATAATTAACGTGGAATTGAAGGCAGAAATACAAATTAAAAATTAAATAGGTTAATAATAAAATAGTTTAGAAAAGGAATAAAAAAAACGAATAGCAGTACTAGAATCGAAGAACCTTTAATCCAAGTACTTACAAATCTTAGTCTGAAGTATCACATTTCATATAACATATTATAATAATGAAATATAAGTTAAATCCTTAGCAAACTAATTATTTCAGTTTAATAAAAATTGGATTAAATATACGATTAGGTATTACATAAATGCAACATTGTAACATAAACGTAAAAATAACCTTACCGTATTCAGTACCTCCAGTCTAAAAGAACTGATTATTTAAATATAATAGTAATGAACTATTTTTACTATTAAAGCATTAGTGACAACTAATAAACAATTACAATCAATATAATATTATAAATAATTATGGTATGCATTTTCACTGGGCTGCAGATTTAATTGTAATTTAAATAATTATCATCAAACATTCATAATATTATATTTAAGCCGAGATGACGTACTGCGAATTATGAGAAATGGTGAGAAAACTGTTACAATTTGTGTCGTATATTTCAACAATATTTAACGGAACTTTAAATTTCCATCGAAAACTTCCAATCGACTTTTTGTCAACCCATTTTGTTATAAACTAGGGAATCGCCCTCGCTTCGCTTCGGGAAAAACACTACTACTAAAAAATATATATAATACATATAGCCTATGTCACCTGGGGATACTGTAGCTTCCCAACAGTGAAAGAATTTGTCAAATCGGTTCGGTAGTTTCGGAGCCTATTCAATGCAAACAAACAATCAAATCTTTCCTCTTTATAATTAGTATAGATTATAGATAAATATAACTGTTATATACATTGTTATTAAACATTTTAATCCCACTAATATTATATATGTGAAAGGTGTGAGGATGTATGGATTTTAGTTTCTCTTTCACGCTAATACTACTAAACCGATTTTCATGAATTTTATCAAACAGGTTGACCATGATGGAAACGCGGGCTCTGGTATTAGTTTCACGAAACATACAGCTTAAAAAAACCGTATAAACATATCTCTGCGGTTCTATGAACATATTTTATTTAGTAAATATGACTTAACCCATTAAGATCCCCTAAACGTCATTAGATAATACTGTTAGATAAATAAAATCCTACAAATAGTCAATCACGTCTGTTGCGCCATGTCTATAAATTATACGAATAGTAGAAACAGCCGGATTTTAGTCCTTTCAATCAAACCAAATATGAAGTCAAATGCAATAAAAAACTGTACTTTTGACTGGAGACACCGATATATCCATTGTACCACCTACATTACAATAATTTACAGCAAGTTTATTTCAAAATACACAAAAACAATGAAAATCGACAACTATAATTTAATAATTCAGAGCCTAAATGACACGCAAATAATATTTAAATCAAAGCTCATATTTTACATAAGTCATTTATATACGTGACGACACGTGACAAATCCAGTCCCTTCGAATCTTTGCACATGAGTGACGAAACATGACAAATCCCTTGCCTTACAATTTTTACCATAAACTCTTTTCTCTATCTTCCTAAAGTTCCAAGTTCCAATCATTCTCAGTCTGACATTGATCGCACGATCATACAACTTGTGATACGACTTGTTGTATGACGTTGTCATTCACCACCAATCCATACTTACAAACAACATACAATTTATACAATTATCCCTAATAACCAACCAGTCTTTCGTGCCATCACGTATTTAATTTATACAAACCTACTATTAATAGTCACGTTAAGCACTTATTTAATTAATTTTCCAAAATTAACAAATAATGAGATCTCTTTATACTATAGACAAATAATTAATATTGTGTTGTGTAGGTTTAGACGAGTGATATTGAAATTTTTTCGTTTAATAAATACATTGTCATAGTTCTTAGTTGATTTACCGTATTTTTTGATCAACATAAATATCCTGTAAATTCAATAACTTTAAGAATTGGAGAAGAGTAGAGAATAGCCATATAGTATGCCCTTTATAGGTTGAAGCCATTCGAGCAGCAACTATATAATATTTGTTTTCATGCAAAGCAAAAGACCAACCCTTTCCCGTCTTATAATTTTGACTTATTACATTATAACTAGCTTGTAATGAACCCATCAGTCATCTAAACCTACCACATTATTTACATAAACAGTTATATTTAAAATCATCGAATACTCAGAAAAAAGTACCTTCCTTCAAAGGTTAAGCCGTCTGAATTAAATACATTCACATCAAATATTAATATTTTAATTAATTACGTTAAGAATGGAATACGACGGAGTGCATTAAATGTATCCCATAATAAGTACATTGAAGAGCGTATCACAATTAACAATTATACAACAATAGATAGACATACCACTCTAAGAGTGAAAATATATTTTAAGTTTTAATTTGAAAAACAAAAAACAATATTATACAACGTTATTCTTAGGCGTCGTCCTAATTGGCAGCGATCGTACGAGCAAACGATGCGATTTAGTCGCACGACGAAATTAAACACACACACTAAATAAGTGTGTCCTAATTAAAGCTCGCAAGTCATCGCACGAGCATAATAAACGCTTATAACGATCGTACGATGGGTTTAATCGTGCGATCGTGCAATCAAAGCTACAAATCCTTTTTGAGTGTCCTAATTGGTAACCGCGTCATCGCGCGAGCACAACTGTCCGAGGTAGGTTGGTCACCTCATGATTACAATGGCTACGTATTCCATTGCAGATGTAATCAAACGTATCTTTTGTCATGGACAAATAATCGTAAAAGCCTTCTTCATTATTCCGTACATCAAAATAATGATTGAAAAATTCACCGCGGTGACTTCTGGATCTATAAAGTATATTATGTGGTCTACGTTTTCTTTCTTTAATGTCACTTGCAATTTTCAAAGCAATATTGCCTGACAGCAAAAACTGTGCATCTCTGTAGACAGCCATTGATAAATAAAATAAGGCGGCGCCTTGTAAGCCCATCGCGCGATGGACATCGCAAGGTCTATTAGGACACTTTTGGACCATCGCACGATCATTTTCATCGCACGACGATGTACGCATCGTTTGCTCGTACGATCGCTGCCAATTAGGACGACGCCTTAGTATATACGAAACCGGAAAGTAGTTTGTCAGAATCAGTAACTGAATCGATCGCAATAATTTTTACACCATGTATATTTTGTCCTAAAAATATTTAAAAAATGTTACAATTTGGACACCCAATGCAAAACATGGACATTTTGAACAATTATTAATTCATGTGTGAGTGATTGACGATAAAAAATGATTAAACTAATTTAAACAATGGTGTTTAACATTTTTAAACACGTCAAGATGATTAACGGTTAAGCGCGGCGGGCCGCACGCTCGGTGACCATGTTGATGCGGCAAGGGGGACAACGGAGCAACACAGCAAGCTTGTAACTTTGCGAGTTTTCAAGATACACCTTTAAAAATCTTTATGTAGATTGTTTAGACGAAAATATTTAACACGTATGTCGGTTTTTGTATATAAAAAGAATAACGTTGTGTGTGTGTGCGAAACAGACACAAATATGTTTAACGCTACGTCTATCTACTTTAAACAACATCAATATTCTATTATTAAACTATTTGCAACCATTGCTACAAGTGTATGTAGGAAGAAAAACTTGACGTTTACACCTTTATAAGCCATCACTCATGAATATATTCTACTGTCAAAAGACACAAAAAGTCCATAAACTTGTAGCGATAGCTATGCGTCTACACAATCATAAATACTAATACAACGTAACATAATTAAGATCCAGATTAGCAAAACAGTTCAAAAATCATATTTATAAAGTTATTTAATACAAGTAGAAAAATTATAGAATGAAATCTATCAATAAGATGGAGAAATTATTTACAATTTGTGGATATTTATATTTACATGACTAATAACAAACTATTAACATAACTAAATAATAAACAATACAATGAATTGAAAAATGGAACTTTTTAAATGGAACTTCACACTTAACATTACATTGGCAAATTAATGCAAATCCCAAAGAGATTTAACTTAAAATAAAATAATTAATTTTATATTTATAATAGCTTCATTATGGAAATCATCTGCATTCACTCTTTGTCTCAACTTAATAACAAAAATAAATTATTTAACTCTTGTACTAATCGTAATAACATTTTTCGAAGTTGTTGTTAAAGAAGAGCATAATATGATTATTATTATTATTATTCAATCAAAGTTTTTCAGATGCGCTTAACAGGAAAATTTTGTATAATTTTCGTAATTAAATATGAAGTAAAGAGAACGCAAGTATAAGTTGTATAAATAATTTTTAACCGCAAAATTTTATTCTAAGTAATCGAATGGAAGCATATTGATCACGCTCACAGTTGTAGGAGTTTATATGAATTAATTAAACTATATGCCTATAATGATTTAGCAAGGGCAATGATAACATGATGGTGAAAGATGTAGATGAGTTTTGATGATGGACATTGTTTCATGGAGTTTTTAGAAACAATTTATAGCGACTTGGGATTAGTTTGAACTGAGACTAAATAAGAGCTAATGATATATAACACGTATACCTAAGTAAATATTTCCATCCTATCATCCACGGGTAATTTATCGAAAGATTAAATTTTATATTACATGTACATTAAATATCGAGGTAAGAACTTTACGTTTACAACATCTAGATTTATGGATTACGACAATATACAACCATTGAAGAGAAATCACATTTAGATCTATAAAGAGGACATCAATATACTACGCCGTTTTGTTAAGGAAAGTTCTTCGCTGAAGACAAAGACAAAATATTGCCCATAATTTAGGCTTTTTTGTCTTTGACATTATCCAATTCACTCAAACTGCTCTGGTAAGATAAATAAAATACGTACGACGAAATACTTTCTACTATTTTTTTGAGGGCATTTTTTGTTTTCTTTCTACTACTTTAAAGACAGTAGACACATCAATGAGACACTATTGTTCAAAATATGACTAATTCTACTACATATTTATTTACCTTGTAGTACTAGTTATTTCATTTACTTCGAGTTACGTCCAGGCTAGGACACAAGTAACGCACAAAGCAGGGGTATTCGATATAAACTTTGTCAAAGTTTCAAACGCAGTACTATATAATGATCGTAATCTCAAATTACTTCTAGGGCTTTCTATTTCTTGATTGTACCAAAGATAAACCTTTCACTTTATTCCCTAGCCGCTATTCCGTGATTCCCCAACGAATGATTTTTGTCTAACTTTGGCGTACGCTGCGTACGTAATTATGAATACATTCGTATAGTTTCATAAATTTTTGTCTCATTTCCAATTAGGGTACTTGACTACATTAATTATCTATCATTAATCGATTCACATCTTCCAAGTCGTACGGTTCGAACTTATCTATCTTAAGCTTTTGACTCCCTAAATCATGACTATTAAATGATTTATGGTCTATATGACTTAAATGTCAAGTACCCTTATTTATTGGACCTTTTGTGTTGTCATATTTATAATAACGACTTGTTTTAATATATATTTACCTATTATAATTGTATTTAGCTAAGACAACGGCATCCGTTTTTTAAGTTCAATTATTTAAGTTAACATTGCCTGGAGTATGTCTTAATACGTCTTTCATTTGTTTGATTTAATTTAAACATTTATCCTGTATTAGTGGAATCATGTTTGTATTATATTATCAATTCATATAATAAAAATTACACTAGTTGTTTTAACCGAAAAAAATCATTGAAAATTTCATGTAAACTTAACTCATTGAATAATGGCATAATTATATTTCTATTTAAAACCCATGGGAGTTTCGTGAATTTACTTCAAAGACCTACAAATGACTTTAAACTTTGCTGATCAGCGGACAAAAATCAGCAAATGTTTGCGACAACATACTCCAGACACGGCTAACTATTCCTAATGCCTACCTACAACTTACCCTAAATATTACCTAAATGTACCTGAATATCGAAATACGAATTTTATTAAAATGAAATTTATTACAATGAGATGAAGAAACACGCTTTAAAATGTTCATTTCCAGGAATTCATTTTGGAACCGTAATTAATAAAATTTATCAATCTATTTCGAAGTTTAATTTATAATTAATCAATTAATTTTCTGTTTTAAATACTGACGTTTTAAAACAGATAAATATTGTGCTAAGTGTCAACTTATAAGTTCTTTAAAGTTTTATTCGAAGTTTTTTTTCAAACAAAAAAACATTGCAATAAAGGATAAATTGAATTACGAACTGTTTATATCATTGTTGTTTACAATAAAATGCCACGGAGGTGATTCTTAAGGAAAAGGTTGGATCTACTGATACTTTAGCTGACTTTATAGTCTGTAGGTTAAGAGTCAATGGCGTAAAGCAGAATGAGAAAAGTGCTTCCTCTGGTAGTATTTTATGAGGTCTTGAGAAAAAATTAATAAAGAAAATCATAATTCGAAGGGGATCAATTTGTGAGGCTACGTGATCATCCAAATATTGATTTCCTAATTAGTAATATACAAATACAAACCTGGTAAATTACTACTTTTTTATCTAACCAGACCTGAGAAAAAACCTTAGAAACGGAAACCTGAGATATCATCTGGATTCTGGGCCGATAACAACTGTATTTAAACTGTATTTTATTTATGAGTTTACTATATATATTAATAAACATATATGTATATAGAAACAGACATCCTAATTTACTAAGTATTGATGAGCTAAACACTTAATTGAGAAGAATTCAGAGGGCAAAAATAGTTTTTACAAAGTCCATACTTATTACAATGTTGAGTAACTACTTTTGACAGCATAATGTTTTTTTTATAACGATATTTTTCTAAACATTCAACATTATATTATGTATTATACGATTTGACATCGTAATAAGAGTTGCATCGAAAGGGCAGAATCGATGGTTATTTACACTCATATAAACAGACTCCTTGATAAGTAGTCGCCATTTTGTTTTTTGAAATACTACATTATATCTTTAATGATTTATTAAAAACAAAAAAATTACAAAGAAACACTAAAATATTTATCATAACTAGTTAATACCGAGGTCAAAATGAAAAAATACGCGTATTGCAAATGAAAAGAAACCACAAATGCTCCCAATGATATACGAAACTTTTTCTACAAAACAATGTCTTTCCAAAATTTTTGTCATTTAACTGATTGATTGAATATTCCAAAAAACAACCTGGCGATTTATTTACATACAATATATATATATATATATATGGAAGATATAAATAACTTTTCCCAAACTTTGGAAGTAAATACAACATCATAAACTGAATTTACCCATGATAACTGAAGCTGAAAACAATATGATAAATTAGAAATTCATTACATTTTATTAAATATCATATTCATAAAATTACTATAACAGTAACTATTTAGATGAAAATAATAAACATCATTATTAGTGCATCAACAGCAATATTAATAAATAAAATTCATTAAACTTCGCATATTTAAAGATACATTAATAATTTAAAAATAAATTTAATACGTAAATCAGCTCATTTTAATAACAAATAAATAATAGTTATCATGCGTTTATTCAAGTCAAGATTAACATTGATGTAAATAATGTAACATATATTTGTATTCATTAATATAATACTATAAGTGTCAAGGAGAGCTCTATAATTGTGACCTAGCCTATATTATATATCAGCTAATTCCTACTTCAAAAGGTAAGTTCGTCAAACTCTCGTCAAACGTCAAACTCGTTCTAACTAAACTAACACGGCCGTATACTAGTGAAGTGTTTTTGATCTTTTTGATCTCTTGAGCGCCTTGGATGTCCGTACCCATGGTAGCATAAAGTCCCTGAAAATGTATAACACTAACGTTTACTCATAATAATTTGAAAAATATCCACAGCTATGTTGTATCCAAATAGAAAATTTTGGATTAATTACAACCAAAAAACGTCTGTTGACGGTTAACGCTGTGCGACCTGAATTGCACTTTATTGTGTCGGCGCAAAAGTAGCTATTTGTTTAAATGAGAATTGAATTTGCGGAGTGACTCTTCTGTACCAACTGGTACTATTAAGTATTCTGTGACTGTACGTCATACATAGTAAAATGTAAACAACCAAGGCCCGGGAAGATGTATTAAATGTCTCATACTCAACGCATCACTAGGATTAAAGTATAAAATAATTCAAAAAATACTTACGCTTCAGGTAAATCGGGGACTGATTCCCCGAACGCCATAACCGGGAGTGTATCCGTTATTTCTATGAATCGGATATCCCGTTGTGGCCGAGGCCACACTGTGTATACCGTGGGTACGGTCACTGTAGTGCACCAAGAGTCTCTTTGCCGTTGTCTTAGCTTCTCAACGTGACGTTGTTCCCGTATACGACGCATGTGCCACCTACGACATAAGACGATTAGAAGGCGTTCTTGTCAGCCAAGTAAAAAAATGTTCTCATTTGCTCAGCCAATGACTAACCTAAATATTTTGCGGCTCAACTTGAGCAATGAAAAAGCTCATTAACAATGAAAACACATCTACGCATTTGCTCAGCATACGTTCAATTGAACTGATCGCGCTATGTTTTATAGCAAGCTCAAAGCGAATGTTAACTTAGAATGCTCAGTGCAATTTTAACAGCAAATTTTATACTGAAAATCTCGAAGTACTCAACTTCGAGATTTTATTTAATAGCATTTGACACCGATACAGTTTCAAATCTAGTATCAATTTTGATCCGATGTCTTTAATTGAATATTTAAAAAATTGAAGCATATTATATTTGGTGTAATATAAATTATTATAGCTCTACTGACTTTAAGTTATGACTAAAATATTTAGTATGAAATAAATCCAACAATAAAAAACACTTCAAAATTTACAGTAAGTTAATGATTTACAACTGTCTCATCTGATGATAAGTGGCAATTGTAAGCACATGTAAAAGCAATTGTACTTTTATGTTTTATTGAAATTCCGCACCTAGATGGCTTGCTTTAAAAAATTAAATGGCATGACTATAAAGCTGATATAAGGCTCTCATTGATTTAAATTTAAACCCTTGGACTAATAAAGTCTAATACAATCATATACTTAGGCTAGATATTTAAGAGCCGCAAAACAATAGTTTTAGCCATTGAATTAGCAATTTATGGCAGTTGGTACAACCCTCCAAGCTTGCCTATATCCTATTCCAATATACACTATGCCAAAAGGCACCATTAGCGATAATTGTCAGTGACGCATGAAGATATCCCAGTTTTAATGTATTTTTATGTAACAAGAAATAATAAAAAATATTTCATCCCACGGTGTGGCATTATAGTGCACAAGACTACGTTCTATTATGAGGCCAACATAAAGTAGCGTGAGTTTACCCCATGGCTAGATATGTTCTGGATTTCTTTTTTTATTTAAGGTTCCGTACAGACGACGAAAAAAGCTATATAAAAGCATTAGCGTGATTGTGCGTCATTGAGTCTGTCTCCGACTACATTAAAAGTTGAAATTTGCTGCACGTAAAAGTGACCAAAAACCGGCATAAAAATGAATATAAATTTCACCTTCAAAGTTACCTTTGGAGATTAAATTAGATATGATTTTAAACTGTCATCAAATACTGAAACAGTAAGTCTCTTGAAAAATTAAATCTCTCGTAAATTTTTAATACAGAAAACAGGATTTTATTCGTTCACAAGAACTCCTCAAAACATTCTTAATTATAGTAGGCCAGATTCGAATTGTTACTTGTTAACAAATGTGAAAAAATAATCACGAATAGACGCGTATACGAATGACGTATGCTTGTGCACTTAGCAGGCATAACAAGCTTGCTTCAACCAGTACCTAATTCCTATCTGATCTAAATCGCATATGAACAAAATCAATAATCAGGTTATAAAATTTCCACGAGACAAGTCTCACGAAAAGCAATTATTTACTAACCTAATTTTCAGGACTGCGTTTAAGTTGCAAAATGTATAATAAAAGTGCAGGAGCCCAATTCTCATTTCGTAGAGATACATCTCTAACAGAGATATCTCTAAAAAACATGGCGGATCTCTAATTAAACCTAATTTCCTTATTCTCGGGATGTCACATTAGAGATATCTCTGAGCCTTTTCCTACGACATGCAACGTATGGTCCGGAGCGTTCGAGATTGAAATGTCACGCGTTTTGACCAATCACGGCGTTGTAAAGCGTTCGGGATTGAAATGTTTGACCAATCACAGCGTCGTAAAGCGTCCTTGATTGAAATGTTTACAATCTTATTGACAGTTCGTTTTCGTTTTCGGATACTACCATGAATGTTTCGTTATACGGCATGCGACGGCTAGTCTTTTTGTAATAATGGTTTTTAACTGCAATATCCCAGTAAATAAATTATAACTATTCAAATATATTTTAGAATGGATACTGCAGTGATTGTTTTGTACTTTTATATGATTTGAGTATTTTAAAACCTTTTTTACGTTTATTTCATATGTCTAATGGTAATGTCGAAAGATAAAATCTCGAATGTGCCCCAGAATAACTTTTTTGGATACATTCGAGATTTTGCCGACATGTCTCGTCGAGATTTAAAGATTAGTGATATGTCGAACTTCGAGATTATCTCTACAAAATGAGAATTGGGGGCCAGATCGTCAGATTATTTCAGGTACACTGCACTGAAAAATCTTAAATAGTGTTACTTGTCCTCGTAAGGTTAAAATTTATTTTATCAAATTTTCCCCAATTGAATTAGGATTATAATTTTACAAATTACAATGCATGCCCTATTTTGCGTTTGGAAATGAATATAGGAAAATTTCTTCTTAGCAATCACATATTTAGGGAATGTATATAAAATTTTATGCTTCAAGGTCCAATGGTTTAGGCTGTGCGTTGTCAGTCAATAAGTAATAGTCCGTTTTAATAATTTTTTATCACTGATGATAGTAACACATTTTTTAATTTTTTGTTTCCGCGGATATTCCTTGAAATTTCCGGTTTTTACTTTTTTACTAATATGACCAGCATTTGTTGTTTTGTTGTACTTTAAAATGCTATCCTGGCCTATTATGCCTTATGTGTTATGTCGAAACAAGCATATTACCCCTACTGGAGTGAAATATTTTTAAAAATATATGTAAAAAAGACGCTATGTTGTCCGTTGAATCCTAATTATATGTATACAAATTTCTCAATTTCGTAGTTCACTGTTCTGTACGTTTAGATGAAATATAGTAAATGCTGTTTTATATGAAATATAGTTTTTCCCATAAAAATGTAGTTGGGAACGTGACAATTAACTTTGTTAGTTTTTAGTAGTTTCGCGAAAATTCTATAGATTCAACTGACAGCACCACCATATTCTCAGACGTCAAATTAATTTAATTGTAAATGAATATTAAATTTATGAAATAAATGAGTCTTCATTCACAAAAATTCGAATAAACATTAAAATATTTTAAGGTTTCGACTAATAATATGGGGTGAGCATCAACTTTAGTAAAAAAATAACAAGGGACGTTGTCAAGCAATTTTTAATAAATTTTGTGAACATAAAAAACAGAATTTGGAAAAAATAAAAAAATAGGCCTTTGTTGCTTTCAATCCAAGCAAGCCGTATGTATGGATGGAGCCAATCATTAAGTCATTTGACAAATTACGTGTTTTACATATTTGACGTAGCCAATATAGAACTATTGGGTACGTTGTGAAAGCCGAAAAAAGGTGCCAATTGACTTCAGCGGCAACGATCCCGCATCATGCGTCACTGAGCATTTTGTGTTTGTGTGTGTGTGTGTGTGTGTGTGTGTGTGTTAATATTGGTATTATTTAGATAAATATTGTAACATTAGGCTTTGGAACGGATATAGGAACTCGACCACCAATATCTATTGAACTCTCTTCAACAAAATTAGTGTACTGAGGTATTTCAAATCTATTTACACTTTACGATGTCATTGAACACGTTTTATCTATACTAATATTATAAAGGGGAAAGATTTGATTGTTTGTTTGCATTGAATAGGCTCCGAAACTACCGAACCGATTTGAAAAATTATTTCACTGTTGGGAAGCTACTCTATCCCCGGGTGACATAGGCTATATAATTTTTCTTTACTATTTTTTCCGAAGCGAAGCGAGGCCGATTTCCTAGTATAATATTTACATATTGTATATAAATATTCAAACTGAATCTCTATAAGTAAACTATGTGACTGAAACTAATCCAGTAAAATATTTTCTTAATATAGTGTAATTATGTTATTTTCTATTATTTACAGTAATACGTGCCGTGGATGTCTCAAAAGTTCACCTCATAGCATTTTATTCAATCAGTGTATTTTTTTACTTAATATTTTGTCTGTTCTCGATTTAAGGCAAAAAATTGTATAGGTGTTGGTGCTCAAGTAAATTAACTAATCATGCAACATATGTGAAGATTGTACGAATATGCCGTAATAGTAAAGAACATTTTTTTACCATCGTAATACATCGATATACAAAAACAAACTTAAAAAAATAAAATATAATAAAAAAATATGTGTATTAAAGTATTTAATGCCACATGTAAATACGACGAACATAAAAACTTAGTGTATTTGTTGTTGTGTAAAAATTTTTAAATTATAATAAAACATTAATACAATGTCTGTCGCTTACAATATATGTAACAGTATTTGGGTCGTTTTGATCTATATTGCAAAATAAAAAAGATTTTTAAATTTAGACTCATGGAGAAAATGAATAAACGAGACCTTCTCGTATTGAAACGAAAACATACATTAAGACAAGGCAAGGGTAAAAAAGTAAGTTTATATTGGATATCTTTTAAATTTTGAAACAAAAAAATCACCGAACCAATTGCCAAATTTTCACTATAGTAGTGGCGTGCCTAGACCTTCAGAACAAGACAAGCCCAGTTGTGTAGTACAACCCACGATCTCAGGATCTTTGGCCCGACAACACAGAACACTCCATTCCATATATATTTATCAACAAATAATATGAGTGTTAACAGCTGCAGAGCGATGATAGTAAAGCAATGATAGTAAGCTGGGCTTTTTGGCTTGTATGGCTGTACCACCTCTGAGTCTACTACAATACTTGAGGTCATGCTGACTTCAAATTAATATAGCACAAATTACCTAATATCTAATTTAAATTACAAATTTTCTAGCTCGGATCTTCAATACGGATGGTTTTGTTGGAAAAAGCTAATTGGCAATGATGATGTGGTCGGTGGAGACGTTGGGCTGCAGTATACATTAAATTATTGAACAAAATAAATAAAGGGCATTGTCCATGTGAATATGTTGACTGCTTTAAATAAAAAGATAACATTACGAATTATATATGGCTGTGGGAAGCGAAGCGGTAGTGTTAGTATCGTTCGTTTCGTTTGCGATCAATGCCAAACCGAACAGCCTGACCCATCGTCTTAGTTGAGCGATTGTTTCGATATGACGCGGCGACATGACAACTTGTTGTACAATAATGGTGCACGTACACATATCCGCACCGTACGCACCAAAGGCACCGCAATTGTATGAAATCATATGAGAGCCAGACGACTTCCAGCCTCCCGAACAAGCAGAAAGCAAGGCTAAAGCACCATAGAACATATGCACACACTTCGGCGGATTATACAAAAGACCGAGGAGTATAATCTGCCGTTATGTGTTGCCTATGTGGACTATGAGAGAGCCATGATAGATGCGGCCGCATATGTCATCCGCATCGGGCTCTCATATGATTTCATACAAATGCGGCGCGTTGGGCGTGTACGGTGCGGTTATATGTGCGTTCATCATAAGTCGTAAAGCTGGTTCCGTAACGTTAAGTAACAATATCATATGCATTAAGTAGTTTAAGCTGTATAATGTCGCGTCACGTCATACTCGACGCTCACGCAGGACGATGGGTATGTCAACATTGTCAACAATAAAACCTTTCAGCTTTAAAAACTAAACATCGACTCAACTAAGCGGAGACATAAGTAAATGAGTACGAATTTCTATATTAAGTATCGAATGGAAGTAATCACACAGCTTATATTCACTGTCCGAAACTGCGGCGTGTACACCATCACTGACTTAATTAAAGCTTGTGTTATTTTCGAAGTTTATCTTTTCACAATTACCACTTTTTGTACTGCAATTGAATTTTATTGTGTTTCTTTTCATTTCTGAGTTCCGCTTATTTGTGTCGATATAAACTGTATTATTTATAAGGCAATTAACTTCATCAATAACTGTGTAGATTATTTTACATAGCCTTTCCTATCATCCTAAGTATGCGACAGGATTTATGCGACGCAATGCACCAAAATAAGTCAAAATCACTTATCGCAAAAAAAGCAACATTATAACATTAAATAGTTAAATGCTAGATTATATTTGCATACATTATTAAGTATCGCTCACTTAAGACGGTGAGAAAAACCAATTAATATCATAAATTATGTTATTACCGCTAATTCTTATCTCTATCTGTATACGCACGAAAAAAAATTTTTTAATTCAAGATGATCGACAATTTTGTGACTTGTGTCTTTGTTTTGGTATGTATGATATATTAAGATTAAACGAACTTCTTGAAGTGAAGTTCGATCGTTATTATACGAATTGCTTAATCTGAAGATACAGCAAACGTAAAATCACAACGTTGATTTTAATCACTCAAAAATAATAAAAGACTTATTTAACTAGTAAAGACCTTGGAAAAGTGCCAAGAAAATTATGTTTACCATTAGATGATACCCAAGGTTAATTTAAAATCTTGAATTAAAAAAGTTTTACTAATTAAAAATTCCTACCTAAGCCCTAGTCTAAATTACACTAAGATATTACGCAAGTCGTAGGTAATATAATACTAGTAAATATTAGTTTTTGCATTGACATACTTAATGTCTTCAAATTATATCATGATGGATAAGGGCTTAATCACATCCATGATATTCCATTTAACAATGTTGTCAGGACATTTTTAGATTTTAAGCATATTAATAAAAAAAAATAGAAACAATACAGGTATGTTTGAGTTAAATTTATAAAAAAAAACTTTTATTAAGTTACTTCGTTATCTTGACATAATTTTACTAGCAGTACCAAAATTATGTCCGTTCAGAAGTGCGGCTCACAATACAATCTATCTGTATCTCGCTAACACTCAACAGACACGAAGTTATAGAAAATAGACTTTAACTACATCGGTGTACGGTATAAAATACATACCGTGAAAACAAAAGAGGGACTGTTTCTAGACATTACTGTTAGGACATTGTATAAGAATCCAAGTACTACATATTCCACCTAACCAAGGAATACAAAATAATTTACTGTTACAATTAAATCATTTTCTATAATCGCAACACATTAATAAAGCCAAAACTGTATATTGACTGTCCGTTACCAATACCTAATTTAGATTATATTACCTACTATTTTATGAGCTAACACTAAATTACTCTTAAAACATTAAAAAATCTTTTTAATAAATGGCAATTATAAATTAATCAATTGCAATTATTCTTATAAGGTCTTCAGCTGTCTACGACAAACATTTTTCGAAGCTAGTCGAAACTAACTTCCTTCGAATTTTTTTCTTGACCATAACTTTCAAATGATTTGTTCATGAATCAATATTTTGGCTAATAGGGATGTTGACACTAAGTGTAAATTAAAATAAATTTATTTTTAAAGTATTAGTGGTAACATTTAAAGGCCTAAAATGTTATTCTTTTACTTTTTTAAATTACTATTGTGGAAACCAAAAATTTTTACATCATTGAACCCGCATTTTCATAAACGTAACAGATTGACTGAGGTACTTTTAAGAAACATATTTTCCGTTGAACGGTTTACATCTTTTTGTTACCAATATCTGTAGTACAAGGTTACTAATAAATTGGTTATTTTAGGTAAATAGCCAGTAAAAGAATCGTCCAACCACCTTATGATAAGTGGTCAAGTAAGTATACCTGACTTTTTATAAGTAATATTACACACATACAAGTATTTTCTAAAGCGTAACTAGTTGCGTGCAAAGTAGTTATGTGTTAGAAAATGAGTTCATCCCGAAAATTCGTAGACAGCTGAAGGTCACATAAATACACACGTTATCAAATTCGCTGTGGAAAACATGAATGACTAGCAAATGAGCTGCATAGCAATCATTGATATTATACAGCTTTTATGTGCAAAAACGCATGATGTAGCACTAGCAGCTATTATGTGCAGAGAAGTTTCTTGCACAATTTCTTCTCCTCTTAATGAACTTTCCGAAACAGTGGTAGATTTAATAAGATTTAACGTTCATAAGTGTATTGATTAAATGTCTAAATGAAATAAATGATTTGACTTTACAAAATTTTATATGAAACAATAGACATTTGATAGTCATTCAATAACTATAAGTAATAAGTTATAAATCGGGTTAGGAGAGGATGGTAGTTTTGGTAGGTAAGAAGAATAATGCCCACTTAAATATGAAATATGATAGCTCAATATTTAAAATCAATATAAAGCCATTTAAAAGTACCAGCCCTTGTTAAATATATTATATTTCAAAAAAAAACGATAAATACTCAAAATTATGAGTATTAGTGAACAATCGGGAAACTGCCGATTAAGTCAGCTAAGAACGGATTTTTGAAAATTCATCGCCTAAGGGGTAAAAATAGGGGTTGGCAGTCAGTTTCATACAAACCAATTTCGTCAGTTTTGGAGTAAGAAATGATTTTTTTTCTATAAGTTTATACTTATAAATAAAAGTTAAATGTAACACATTTTATAACCAAAGTTAGCAGTATTACATTTTTTTTTTTTTGGAAAATCATCCCCTAAATGGTTCATTCATTAAGGGGGTCTAAGTGTTTATAAAAAGTCCGTCATTTTTAAGTTAAAAAAGTGAAAAGTTACATGTAACGTAAAGAAAAATATTAAACATTAACTGTATCATAGGTTTTTGGAAATTAATCCCCTATGGGATTATATTATATTAGGGGATGAAGTTTAGGTTAGAACTTCTTCATTTTTGATGTTAGAAACATGAAAATTCATATTTTAGCTAATTGTAAGAAACACAACTTAACGGTAATATTTTTGGAAATTCATACTCTAAAAAATTTAGATAAAACATCGTAATTTTTGAGATGGAGAAGGGGAGCAGAGTGAGAAAGAGACGTACAACGTTAAGTCAAAAATAAAACGACATTCATCGATTGTCAGGCGGTACGAAGTTCGCCGGGTCTGCTAGTGCTATATACTCTAAGAAATGGGCATTTTTCTTGCAGTGAAATTGTAGTTTTGATGAAGTCAAAATTTTGTCGTGAATTTAGTCCATTTTTCCAGACTTGCTTTACACAAATACCGATCATTGAATTTTACTGTTTATAATCTTTTTTTTTGTGTTTAATGATGTGTGTTACCTCATTACTTTACATAGTGATCAGGTTTTTTTACATGAAATAAGGTAATGCTTGACAGCGATCCCACCTGATGGTAAGTGGCGATGAAGTCTAAGATGGTGATTCTCTTTATATTCAAAGCTACTACTTCGTTGATGATGTTCTCATTTTATTACTTGTTCGAAGACTTCTTCATTGAAGTCGTGTATTTTTTTGGATATAATTATTTATTGTATCATTAGCACTGCTAAGTTATTAATATTATACTTACTGTCAAGTTAGGAATAAGTCAACTGAATTAAATATGTAAATACTAAAAATATAATATTTTTAATTAATTAATATTTGTTAAATTGAGTTTAAATCAAACTAACCTTACCTTATACCTTACCTTAGGCTTAGGTACTCAAAGCGAGTAGTGGATGGTAAAATTAGTTATTTATGTTACTAAGGGAGAATTCGACCAAACCTATAAGTTTTACTAATTACTGCAGAATAAGAGCACTTCGTTAAATCAATCATTAATTTAGATTGTTTGCTTGAGTAAATTGTTATTATTCACAAGTTCAAGTAGTTAATAAGTTATCCAAGATTATTTAATGGCTGTTAGCTTGGATATTGCCATGGAAACGACGGTTGATACATTATTGAGCGGTAAAATGCAGTGGGCGTAAAATCTTGGGAGTAACAATACGTAGTATTGGATATTGTGCATTTGCGGAGAAGAAACGCAAATTAAGTTATCTAAGATTAAGACCGAGATAGTTACTCCAGTAGGTACAGTATGTCGATTAAATGTGAATACATGTTAAATTTTAATATTTTTTTAGCAATCAAGTGGGGCAACACTCTTATCTGTAATAAATACGGGGTGTGCCCCATATGTAACATAAGAGACATAAATTTGTCAACGCGCAATATATTTATTATATGAAATGTCTTCACAGTAAACTTATCCGACACATTATATGACATGTTATTTGATCGAATACGCCCTCAATAAAATAAGTCTTAAAAAACGGACTGTAGCATAAAACCATGCTGTTATCGGCCTTCATTTAAAACAACTTGTTAGTGTCATGCAACCGTTAGTAAATTCACTGAGCTAAATTTTGACTAAATCAATCACTACGGATGAGGTTAGGTTAATGGGATGTGGTAGGAAAGGTTTAGGTCAACATACCTAAGCTGCCGGCGTTCCTCAGCTTCGAGTTTTTGGTGTCTCTTTTCAAACACTCTATCTTCAACTATTTCAGTGCCTTCCAATGCTGGTGCACTAGTACTTGTACTCGTGCACGGCAATTCACGCCAACGGGGTACCTGGTAACAATCGTGCCTTAGAAAACTTAAGTTGGCTTTTAATGAAACAAAGATTTTATAAAGTTCGCGATTGCTTATTCACTAAACCAACTTACAGCTACACTTAAAGCTAAGCTTAAGGATTAAATTAAAACTAAACTTAAAGCTAAACTTACATCTAAACTTAAGACTAACCTAAATTTAAACTTACGATTAAACTTACGACTAAACTTAAGACTAAATACTTACTTTGAAGAAGTCAGTTTAGAATTACCGGTATCCTTCGCTATATTCTTCGCTATGTGCTAGCTATAATATCTAATCGGGCACGACATTTTATGACTCAATACATCTAGTATTTTTACCAATGGCGAGCCATCCAACGAATATCATCACATCAAATTCGACAAAACTATCTGAAGAAATCAATGGTTATTGATTATTTTCCCATAGATCATTATGATTTTTAGACATAATTATTTTATTAGGTGTATCGGAAAGTCTTTACAATACAGTATCAAGTTATAACAGGTAGGTATGCATGTATATTCATTTGGCGATGTCTGTGATTTGAAGCATTTCTAGGTATACCTACTCGTAGTCAGATAGACCGCGTAGAGGGTTCGAAGGTTAAAATTGGTGATTTTAATCACATTATATTGTTTAATTGTAACAGTACTCCAATAAAAGTGGGCGGTTATTTTCAATAGGAAGGATATCATACATGCTATGTACGTGCATGCTAAGCTATATGAATGTAGGATCATTTTGGGAACTCATCGGAAATTTTCTAAGCTGGGAAATTTTGTCCCATGTAATATAACCACACTCTACGGAATAAGCGACTTATGGGTGTTTGCTACAAAATTTTTTTTTGCTGGACGAAAAATTCAAAGTTTTTTTATTGCCTCTAAGGATAATGCAAAGTATTAAAATTAAATGCGTAATTTACATGTCATCGCGCTGGCAAGATGCCATAAAAATAACAAATTATTAATTTTATTCCATGAAGCTTTTATTATTTTGTATTATTCTAAATAAGGGCAGTATTTTTCGTTAGATCTCATATTATTTAATTCTTAGTTGTATCTTATTAGGGTATATTCCAACATAAAAACATTTTATTTGTATATCAATTTCTACACACACCGGCATATTTAGCGGAACATAAAATAAAGGTTTGATATCAGTATCACAAAAGGTTGCTGGCTGGTTTATACGTCATTTAATTTAAAAAGACATATTTTCAAATAAAGAAAACAACTGAACATCACATTTTATGCAATTGTTTTAATTTTTATTCAAATACACCTTATCTGGAGCGAACTTCGAGTATTTCTTCTTTCTGAGTTTGATTTAAAATTTCATTGAAATACTGTTTTTTGTTAGTTTTTTTTTAATCGCGTATCTTTCTGGAGTTGAGGACTGAATTATGCCTGACTTAGCCCCAACGGAGATTGCCAGGGCGCTCGAAGAAATGGTCAAACCTACAGAGTGA
>OZ010680.1:11137888-11240961 GCA_963932265.1 Thymelicus lineola
TTTTTTCAACAAATTTAAATTAATATTTTAATTAAAAGTAGTGCCAATTCTTTACCAAATAAGAGTCTTAAAAAACGGACTATAGGCACCTCGATTACAGTTCGATCCCCCGGAAAATAGCATAGAGACGTCAAGAGAACTTGTAGTTATAACGTAATTTAAATTAAAAGAGTCATTTTGCTAACTGAAAATTAATCTTTATATGTATTTGTATTTATGGTAAAATAACATACTACATAAATAAGAAAAAAATATAAATTGTATTTGCAGACCGTATTGAATTATTTCGAGGTGCCTTGATATACATATATTTCCGATGTGTAATATATTATCAAATTGTCTATTTTCCAATCAAGTTATTTTATCGCCATATTTCGTCGTAAATGTCGCTAAGCGCATCCTTCTATTTGTCCTATGAATATCTCTAAAACACAGATATCATTAATATGACTGAACTGGATTGGCATATTCATATAAATAATAAATATTACATTTGTGCAATATTGCCAGAGAAGACACATTTTCTTACAAAGTAGAAACATCACAAAAATGTTACTTAACGAAAATTACATTTCGTATCCAATGTATTCATATTATAGATATGAGTGCTTTAGACCTACTCAATTACTATTGCACAAAATGCCATTATTACGTCATTGTCAACCTGTTTATCATTTATACGTACCTCTACGCCAGCAGCCAGTTGATCAAGAGGATCCAGTCCTAAATCGTCAAGTTTGACATCAGAATCTAATCCATAATACCAGGATAGGTTATTATCACCGACATGAGTAAAATACTCAGAATTTGTCGTTCTTCCTGGTGGCGGCGTTCTTTTGCCACGATTCGCGGCTGAAAATAAGTTACCGGGTCAATACACAGAAAACGTTAGTTTAATGACGAGCTTCCTAAATATATAAATATTTCACTATCATCACAATCACTTTAATCATTTTATCGTGTTAATGTCGTATCGTAAAGCGCTAAATGCGGACAAGACCCTTTACTAACTGACACATCGTTTCTATCCCAAACGCAACCGGTTGCAGGGTCACTTTCCAAATATTCTATGCCCTAGCCTTTATTACAGACTAACGCCCCAACTCAGTCACTAATGGTTACTTTAATCGCTCCTTAGTAAAGAATCACCATACAAATCCGGTACTAAGGAGCGATTTAACTAACCGTTAGTGACTCTGAGTTGGGGCGATAGAAATGTAACTTTATCGCAACGGATTGCAGCTTGGTTTATTACTACAAATATATTATGTGACCAGACATTTGCTACACTTCGATAATGACTTAAACCGTTCCTGCAGCCTAATTCACGTAACTTAACAAGTTCGATTGCAGTGCAGTTGCGGTGACGTTCCGATCAAAATGATATTTTCCGTATTCTCTTAGCTTTCGTGAGCGCTGTCAAACACGCTCACGTCACGCGAGCGCTTGTAAAAACGTGTCAAGGTTTTCTGATTTTTTTTTACTAATTTCATTATGACTTACGAGGCAAAGTGAAGACCTTCATTCTGCCATATTGAGATAACATATGACGTTTTTTGTGAACTGAAGCACACATTATTACTTTTTTTATATAAGAAATATCATGAAAATCCTTATTGGGATAATAAGTAAATATTCTTCAACGTTTTTTAATGGAAACATAATAAATTGTATTTGATTAAGCAATAATTTTATTTGTTTTCTCATATGACAACACAAACACAGAGTACTAAATAGTCGAAGAAAAGTTTGGCAAGCGCGCAGGATGCGTGGCAGTTGACGCGCAGTTCAAAAATTACGAGAATACGGTTTAGACGCTAAACTTCAACTTGATTGCAGCGTCACTGCAACTTAATCGATGCGTCTTAAAGTTACGTGAATTAGGTTGCTGGTAATGTAAGTGTCCTTTTCGATATACATGTATAAATATATATATTAAATAAGGTATGTTATATTACGTATCGCAGACCAAGTTTTTCTTCTAATATTCTCTTCAGTGTAGCTGTCGACGCTACATTTCAGATTAAGATTTCAGCTTGGGACCTTTTTTAATATGTAAGACATGATGTTGATACGTACGAGCCCCGATGCAAAATAGTTCGTCTAGTATGGAAAGTAGTGCAAAACGTAAAATATAGAAAGTAAATATTGGTAAAATAATTAAGAACGTTTAATAAAAAGTAAACCACAATTTGAGGAACATTTTAAAGTTTATTTTAACATAACTGAAATTCTTTCATGACTTTACATAACATAAAAAATTAAAAAATATATTCTAAAAACATAACGCAAAAGTATTCGTCTACCCTTGTCACTCACGCAAAATAGTTCGTCTACCACTTAGTTGTGTCGCCTTTGCTCTCAATGACAGCTTTAATGCGAAGAGGCATGGTTGCAACCAACGCTGCACACTCCTCAGGCGTAATTGACTCCCAGACAGCCAAGAGTTTAGCCTTTAAGTCGCTCTTCGATCTTGATGGATTTTTACGGAGAACTTTTTTCATTTTCCACCATAGGGTTTCGATCGGCGACAAGTCCGGGCTGTTGGATGGCCATTCGATTGTTGGGATGCTTTTTGCCAGTAGCCACGTCTTTGTTGTCCTTGCAGTATGGCAGGAAGCACCATCCTGTTGAAAAATGAAGGAATCTTGATGCTTAAGTGACGGAATAGAGGGCAGTAAATTATCTTCCAAAAGGTTTTGATATCTTTCAGCATTGATAGAACCATCCACAAACTGCATACCACCAACACCTTGTGCAGACATGCAGCCCCATATCATAAGAGACGCCGGAAACTTCACTTTGCGTTTGAGACAATCAGTATGAAATGCCTCATTTTTGTTCCGAATCACTTTTTTCCTTTCATCGCCGACTGTCACTTCAAATTTGGACTCGTAACTCCAAATGATACTACGCCACTGATCGGAAGTCCAATTTAAATGATCACGAGCAAACTTCAACCTCTTTTTCTTTTGTACAGCAGTCAACAGTGGTTTCTCCTTAGCGGTGTAAAATCCGTAACCCATTCTTTTTAGGACTCTTTTGCAAGTATCAACTGAGACGTCTTTGTGAATCATGTCCTTCCATTGCACCGTGAGTTCTCCAGCTCGAGCACGACGATTATTTTTGATAATTTTCTTCAGGATTCTGTTTTCTCCTGCACTTGTGATGCGTGGTCGACCAGTTTTCTTCAAACAAGAAGTTGTTCTATTCTTTTTGTAGTGCTGAATGATAGATTGGACTGTAGACCTGGGAAGTATCAAGTCTTTAGATATTTGGTAACTTGATTTGCCAGCACTGACCCCACAAACTATTCGCTTTCGAAGCTCTTCACACACGGGTTTGCCACGACCCATTGTTATTTAAAAACTAATGAAAAAAACTGAAATTTTCAGAATTTATACTGTCTCACTTGACAAATGACACAGAATTACCTTTACAAATTTAAATTATGCAACGTAATTGTACAAAGAAGAAATAATCTTATTTAACTCAATGATAGACGAACTCTTTTGCATCAATTAACAATTAGACGAACTATTTTGCTTATAACTTCTTCGAATTTAAAACAGGATATGTATAAATTTAAAAAGCTAAAATAGTTTATTGGTTCATAATTAAAAAATGGCATAAGTAACGCGACATGTGATAGTAGAACAGCTTAATATTTTATATAGATATACAAAAATAATGAAGTTAGAAAAAATCTCACAGAGAAAATTTCACACTAGACGAACTATTTTGCATCGGGGCTCGTATAATGTTTCGTCCTATTCTGCGTTGTTTTAATCTATGACTCATGTGTCCTATCCTCTTCTCCACGCTTCTCCAACGTCTTCTATCTTCATTGTTGTTCAGTACGTGTTTTTGCTGAAACTCACCATGATATCCTAGCTAATTGTAATAGCGAGTTAAAAGTCCACAACAATGATTCGAAAAGATATATATCCGGCAGTGTGTCCGTAAGTTATTGGGATTATACGCAAATGGTCAAATACGCAAAATATCTGTCAAAATCTCATACCAAACCGTCAAACTCTTAAATTGTAAATAATTTCGATTATTTACGTATTTCATTATTAACATTTTACAATTTTCGAGTTTAACAATTTGGTATTTGAGATTTTTATAATTTGACATTACGCGTACTTGGCCTTTCGCGTGTAATCCAGTTATTGCCGTAAGGCTGGGCGTATGAAGACGCAAGCAACACAGTATGGCATAGCGAAGAGCAGGACTATTACTGGCTGTTGCCCGCAGCTCGCATGCGGAAATTATGTTTTACCTTATTTGTACATCTTGTAGAACAAAATCGAAAATCGGTGAATTTATAATGAAATACTGATAGTAAGGAAATTATATGAAAACTGAAACCCACAATACAATCACATATAAAATGAAAATACATACTAAAATGAATTTTTCGTTCTAAACTTTTTATATTATTTTACACAAGTAATTGATTTCTTCCTGACTATTAAACTTTATATCAAGCATTTCACTTTTAACTACAATTTTGCGCCCGTGCGAAACAGCGAAACACTGAAACGTGAATGAGGAACCGAAGAGGAGAGCGCCCCAGCTGAGGTTTTATAAATGTACCCTACAAAAATTGATAATTTTATGTTTTATTTTTTATCTGTGTTTTATAAATGTACACTACAAAAATTGATAATTATGTTTTATTTTTTATTTGTGAGGTTTCATAAATGTACCCTACAAAATTGATGATTTTATGTTTTATTTGTGAGGTTTCATAAATGTACCCTACAAAATTGATAAATTTTTGTTTTATTTTTTATTTGTGAGGTTTCATAAATGTACCCTACAAAATTGATGATTTTATGTTTTATTTTTTATTTGTGAGGTTTCATAAATGTACTCTACAAAATTGATAATTTTATGTTTTATTTTTTATTTGTGAGGTTTCATAAATGTACCCTACAAAATTGATGATTTTATGTTTTATTTTTTATTTGTGAGGTTTCATAAATGTACCCTACAAAATTGATTATTTTATGTTTTATTTCTTATTTGTGAGGTTTCATAAATGTACCCCACAAAATTGATGATTTTATGTTTTATTTTTTATTTGTGAGGTTTCATAAATGTACCCTACAAAATTGACCCCGACTGCCAGGAAGGCTTATGTTTTTCGCGCGTATCTTATATGTATGTATGCATGTAATATTATTTATTACCTCGCATATTTCATACCGCTGAAAAGTATATGATGACAGGATTTTCGATAGGCGGTATTTTTTTTTTTTTTTATTTATACTACATAGTTTGTCTTTGTCATTTGTATGAGATTACGTAATAGAGAGAACCCAATACTAACTTGTGGCCGTGAATAGAGTAAATAAATAAATAAAATAAATAAACGCTGCACTTTCATACCCCCGCAGTAGGTTTTCACCTGTGTCGCGGGTGGCAAGGACGACACATATAACACATCACAATAACACCCTGCACCCGAGTACTAATATTTATCTGTCACATAAATATCTGCCCCGGCCGGGAATCGAACCTGGAACCCCCAGGGTCTCTACCAACTAGACTACAGGGTGGAGAGTATAATCGTTAAGTATAGGTTCACTATATTGTGTCAAAAGGGTCAAGTCCATGTGCGTCGTACATACCTGGTACTCAGCAACTAATAAAAAGCTTAAATTTCACTTCATTAACTACCCGCACTGTCAATTATCGACATCTAATATATGTTATATCAGTTACTTTAAAGTGGGGTAGTCCAGACAGAGTTTGTCTATATTATTCGAATAAGTTTTTATTTACTTCATCATTCGAATAACGAAAAAAAATACTATTTTTTTCATAAAGTTTTCTTTGAATAAACGCAATTAATTAATAATATTTATAAAAAAAATATTATCCATTTCTGCAGCGACTTCTAGGCCGTACCGGCGCAATATTTTACGCGTCGGTGGGTGCTAAGTTTTTTTATAAATAAATAAATTACTGTTCACTGAATTTGAAAAAAAATGTTATTTTTAATTTCATAATAAATTTAAGTTATTTGAACAAAATACTAGACTATTATCCCTCTGGCTTACTTGCTTCTAGCATACGCCTAGCCTAATAAGGCCATATGAGTGAAGCCACAGAGGTTGCTATTGCGTTATATCCAATTAATTGCATGGCAATGCGGTGACAAAACGCTGTTACGTCGTGGTTCGAAGGACCAAAAAATTTTTAAACTTATACTTCTTTTGGCGCGTTTTGAAAAAATTAGAGAAAAATTTTTACGCTGCACGCGCACACCGACAGCCAAAAAGCGACATGATGAAGTTAGCTGATAACTGATTCCTTTTATAAACAAAGAGTTGTGGCATACGGGATGAAATCTTTAGTGATTTTTGTTCTGTTACGCAAAAGAAATATAACTTCTTACGTGCGTACATAAGTACTGACACGCTTTTCTCTCGAAATTTTTTCATAGCGTTGTGTCACCGCTCAGTGGCCGCAACGCATCGGCAGCACATCGTGTGGTTTCTGTGTAGAGTCTGTAACGCACCTCTTCCACGACCCCCTCGGGGTTTGGGCGGGGCCTTTGTGGCCTTCCCGCCTTTGCCTAGACCTGTGGTGGAGTGGGCCCGCTTCCTACCACGCTTACTTTCTCTAGACGGAGTTGGTAACACCGCGTCGGAGGACTCCGTTGCAAGTCCTTCCTGCCCTTCCTGTCCCTCCTCCTCGGTCCTGGGTTGTTCCTGAATGACCTGTTGGGGCTGCTCGGCCTAAAACATGACATTTTTTATCAGAAGTCCGTATAAACTTTATAACTCCATCTAATGCTTTGTAGATAGTTAAATATTAAAAATAAAATTTATTTTTCGATATCTTCCCATAAATGGACCTAGTCGCAATGTAAAATGCATCTGTTAACGCCAATGAAGCCTTATGACGTCAATTATTACCATATTATAAATTATATATTTATTATACTATATTATATATATATTATACTATATTATAAATTATAGTACCGTAATCTGTGAATGGTGGGTTGGCGAGTTGGTGAGTCGGTGAGTCAAATGAGTTGGATATGTTTTAATGATTTAGTGAAAAAATACTAACAGTGGAAGCTACAAAAGGCGTGATGGAACTGTCAGCCTGTTGTAGCTCAAGCGGCAACTGCGGCATCACGGTCTGCTCCGTCTCTTTCCTCTCGTCTTCCTTCTCATTGAAACTTGGCCCGACATTCAGTTCCTCGAGATTGAGTGCCGAATCTGAAAACAGATCTTGGAACTCGGAGCAATCTAAATTTATATTCAATGCGCTTAACGCGTTTGCATCCACTAATGAGAACTCACTAATCGGAAGCGGAGATGTGGAGCTCGTGCAGGCCTCGATCGCTGTTTTGAATTTGGGCGAACAGATCCGCCAATTTATCTCCGGCTCGGTCTTGATCAGATGTAGATCCGGTTCTTGAATCATCATCGTTTTCGCCTCCTTTTTTAGGTCAGCGGTAAACGTGCTGGAAAGGAAGCGGTTGCTTCGCTTCGAGGTCTTCGGCTCGGGTGAGTCCGGGTCGTATATACGACGGGTCGGTTGGTCCAACACCTTCATTCGCCCATGATTTGTTTTTTGGAGCATCAGTTTAGGGATAGGTGATTGCTCCCTGAGATCCGCCTCGCCCAACTGATAGGGATCTTCGCCAGTCGGCGTAGTATCGATTAACTGAAGTCTCTCCGACAGCGAACCGAACCCGGAACGCTTTGGCATCGTCGTAGTTGTACTGGTTGCGGTACTCGTAATAGCTGTTTTAGATTTGCCATACGTGTTTATGAACTTGTTCTTTTTGTTTATACCAAAGTGATCGAAAGTCGGCTCATCGACCGTTTTACCTAAAATTTATTGGTGCAGATAAGAAAAAAATTCAACAATCAAAGTAGAAAAAAAACAACTAAAGTATTTATTTACTGGGTTCTGGCGTTTGGACTTTGGGCGTCTTGGTCATACGACTCAGATGTCCTACACCAGTGGAGCTTCTCTTGCGATTTCTTTGTACACGTTGTATTACAGGATTACCGCTGCAAGCAACATAAGTGAATTAGTAAACTTGAAAGTATGACATAATATCAAAGCTTTGGCAAATTGACTTGAATTTGTTAAGCACATCCTAACTTCCAGTGCATCTGAATTTTAAAATGGAGTTAAAAATTATATCACAAGTACAAGTATTTTCTAAAAATCTTCATCTTTTAACACCCTGTACATACCTAGTAGACGATATGGTGTACAAAGCCTCCGAGCGTGGCTCGGTCTTAAGGGCATCCTTCTTTATCAGAGATCGTTTGCTGTCAATAGGTTTAAACCCCTCGCACCTCATACTGGTATACTTCGACTTTGACGTCTCAACGACAACAGGGGGCGTATCTATTTCACCGGCGACGTACGACTTTGAATCTGAAAGGAATCAATACGACGTATTGTACTCGTTTGAAAACATACACCATTATAATATCAAAAGCGATAAATATAGTTTCCATCATGATCCTTTTGAACCGATGAATTAGATAACAAGACACGCGTTAATTTTTTTTAAAGTTGTTAAAGGCAACGTGTTTAGAAGAGCAGATATGAATAAATGATGTTATATAAGTATCCAACAATAAAGCAGACACTCCTTAACAGACACTCGTCCACGTGACAGACATGGTTGTTCTCAGATATTAATTCCGACACGTGTATTAACAGGACGAAAAAATACCAAAGTTTAAAACTTAGATGTCCACGGCCATAAACGAAAACACGGCTTTCGACATTTGTTCACATATTTTTGGTGATTTTTTAAAACTGAAACTTTTGTCGCCAAAAGGTGTGGGTAAAAAACAAAAGTTGGCAATTTTCTTTTGGTGGAGACACAGCCATAAAATTAATGAAACGCCCAGTTTTGTATTGAATTAGAATCTTTAAGCATTTCGCTCGGTATGCAGAAGTACACCTATAGATAATGCAGGGATATATATATTGCACAATAATTTAATCAATGCACTGTTTTGTAAACTTTCTGATTGCGACGTTAAGGTGGCACAGCCTAGTAAGCCGAGTTTTAAATATTAATTAGGAAGCAGTTTAGGAGATTCTATTACATCTCTGCATAGCGGATAATCTTATAGTTCGCGTATTAGCGTATTAGGTAATTCGACTAAGTAGGTATACCAATATCAAAAGATGTTTTAAAAATGTTATCTTTAAAAAAACAGTAAAATTAATTAACAAAGTATTATTAACCGTTCGCAAAGTATTTTGCTGGACGCCATTTTTGGATAGTAATTTGCTTTGCACAAAACTTTTTTTGCACACTGTTTAAAAATATCTAGACTTATTGGTTTCAAATTGTTCAATATAAACATGATTAGAAAATGCAAAGGACAGATCACACACCTCAAATAAAATTTCTGAAATTGTGAGCTTGAATAGTCTCTTACTAAGTTAGAGCGCTTTACCATCCATGACTTCATTGCCTCTTACCATCAGGTGGTTTTGAGAAAAATTGTAGTATAGCTCCTAAAATTATGAATGATATTTCATTGGATTAGAATGAAAAGTAAGAGAAGAAAGAAAAGAGTAGAAAAATGTATCTGAATTATTTTACAGCACATAAACAAATGCAATTGTTATTAACAAATTAAGATTGAACATTAATATGAAGGCATTTAGGTTTTGGGTAATAATATTATCAATATCTGGGAAATATTAAAAAAGGATTCTTAAAGAGGAGTATATTTACAATGAATGTATCACAACTCTTGTAGCTCTATCTCCATTATTTATTATTTTAATTTAACCCCGAAAATAGGTCTGCGCGCCCCGTTTGCGGTTAGGCTTAAAACAGCATGCCAAATGAAATAATCTTTTTCTAGTGTTAAATATAAAAGCTGAAATGTTAATAAATTATAGTGTGTTCTGAACACTTTAACGAATAAATGTAAAGTGGAAAAAATATTATCTCAATTTTTCTGCAAGTTAACTAAAAACATTTTCCCGGCTTACCGTTTTCAAAACAGTATAGCTTTTTTATACCTGCTTATTTTTTGCTTCTTGAAGCCTTTCTTAAATATCTACTTAAAAATATTATGTTTTTTTTTATTTCATCCGTTGTAATTTCTACTCTTCATTCCGAATCCAATAATGCACCAATTCATATTTTTAGGAACTTTACCACTATTTTTCTCAAAGAACTTGTTGACTAGACTACTAATGGTTATTTTTAATTTGGTTAATTTTTAATCTGCCATAGATGTTCCGACACAGCTTTGTTTGAATTTTTTAATTTAAATTCTAATGGGAACATAGATGTCCATTGTAGTTTTCTAAAGCTTTTACGAACAAACAAAAATGTAGCACCATCGCAAAATCTTATTTGTAACTATTATGATAATACTTAATGGTGTTTGTTGCTGTTCATGTCGTATATTGCCATTTTTTCGCATTTTTAGCAGTTTCATTCATCATTACAATAATGTTAAATACATATAATAAATGAAAAAAAAACGAAATAACTTTTTTTTTGAAATACAAGCTATCGTATTAAAAATGTTAAAAATAAAAATGTTACAAATAACACCTGTTACAAATATTTTATGTATCCACAACCAATAAAAATCTATTAAAATGTAGGTCCTGTGTCTTTTTCACAGTCGCTAGGCAACTTACGCGATATTATGGATAAATAGAATATTGATATAATCAAGTGAGTCCTCAAGTGATTTCAAATTGGGAATTCTGTTTTTATTTTGACATTTTACATCGAAATTCAAGAGATAAAAATACCCCTTTACATTCTAAGTATAACGGGTATTATTATCACAACACTATTTTTCGAATATTTGTGCCAAAAAAAATCTATTACCAATTGCGTATCCCGTGATATTTTTTTATTTTAATTTTTTTTTTTTAAACCAAGCATGAGCATAAACACAACATCGAGAGGTTATTTTATTTAATACCTTTGGTTGTGCTGTTTTTAGAGATTCCACCTGGTCGCGTTGCTATTGGGCGGATCAATCCTTTTATTTGCACAGACATAGTAAGAAACAATATAACGTGAATGCTACAATTAAATACACATGCGGTGACTCGCTCAGCATTGTATCAGCATATTATATTACCTACAATCGAACATAGAACGAACCCTCGAAATATGGAAAATTAATAACTTTAAATTTAGTATGAGTACTTAGCATGCTTTCTGATATGACCAACACTTTCGCCCCAACTTAAAAAGGTTCGTTTATTTAGTCGTAAGGAATCCATAACTAATTTACATTAAATATGTTGAGTATTGGTTCATCTCAAAGTCATATTGTCAACTTTAGGTGACCTTAGTGCCATCCAACGTCAAATAACCATATCGATAATCATATTGATGGAGTGTTTGTGTAGCCACACGTAAAATACGTTGATAGTAAATCAAAGATAATATTAATTTGAATGATTTTAAAACTATGATTTATTCTAATATAATAACAAGAAATTCGTTTACTGTTTTACTTACATAAAAAACATTGCAAAGTAACTTTTTTCTTTGAAATAAAATTAAGAGGTTACGCCATTTTGTTTATGACAGTACCTACTGCTAACTGACAATGTCAATGATGAGTGGTTGATTTGACTTGACATTCAAAAACATAAATGTTAATCAACATTAAATAATTAAGTAATGATATTTGTATACTTAACTTTAACTGTCCGTGACTGGTAGAGAATGCCAATAGGCATTAAGTCCGCCCTTTGTAAGCCTATTCTTAGGTTGTTGCAATAAAGATTAAATAAATAAATAAATAAACTGACCTTGAGAGTGAATTTCTGTGATTCTGTACTAAGGAGCGAATTAAATAACCATTAAGTGACTTTGAGTTGGGGCGTTTGACCTAAGGTTTTACAGGAGTGTTTAACAGTATGCGTATCTCTAATTTTTTCATAGATGCTACAATTCCTCATTCCTATTCTTCTCCACTTTGAATTATGCTATTGCTAGGATGTACACTGGGATTTTCTGTGTCAAGGGTGCCATGGACAACACACCAAGACAAAAATACACACACCCAGATCGAGAACAGAAATTCAAACTAATTATTCAAATTTCCACCTCGCTGGGAGTCGAACCCAGGAACCCAGCCATTGGCACGGCGACATATAGGTCATCAAATTAAAATTAATATTTAAAAAAAACCGACTAATTTATTTCAACTTAACATAGCTAAGAACACTCGATTGAATCACCTTTCAGACAAGAAAACTAGATCAAAATCGGTTCATCCGTTTGGGAGCTAAGATGCCACAGACTGACATATGGATCCACAAATACACTGACACGTCAAACTTACAACACCGTCTATTTACGTCGGGGGTTAAAAATGAAATAAATTGTTATTTTTCTCTCAAAACATATAAATTGTTGCTTGTTTGAACTTGAGTACCTCGAATGGCATGACTCACTAGGCTATCGCCACTTATAATTTTTCCAAGTTGCCTTTGTACATTTTTCAAATACAACCTACACAAAGAGAGGAAAGGGCGAATACTAAGAAGCTAAAACTGAAAATTCAAAGAAATACTAAATATTATTTCCTCAAAAGACTTTGCTTCGAAGATACGAAGCGAATGATAACTCATTTCAAATAAATTAAAAGTCAGAGATGTGGGTGATTCGAAGAACAAACATTCGAACATGAAATTAAAAACTATACGGTTTCACTGCTTAAATAGCTTCATTAACTTATTAACGGCCCACTACTCAACACCCCTCAAAACGAGAGCCTCTTGAGGAGGCTTAGAACATACTCTATCCTGCTGCTCCAATGCGGATTGGTGGAGAGGTTAGTGGTCAACCTAAATGTCGGAATTTTTCATGCCACCCGAGGGCCTTCGACATGGCTTAACGACTAGTATCTTACGATAACAACCGGGACCGACGGCTTTACGTGCTCTCCGAAGCACGGAAACGGTCAAGAAATGTTTGCCACTAGCGGTCACCGATACAACTATCGACCATGCTATTATAAATAAATATTGATATTTGTGATACTTAAATGAGAAGAAAACTAAGACGAGCGCATATGAAGTTATGTCAGGCATTAACATATTATAATCAAAGCATAATATGAAGTGTTAACTGACAAGCAATACAACAGTTTAAGACTTATGATGATAATGAGAAGAGAAGATAATTATAATAGTACATAATTGTACAGAAGACTCACTCCGCAAAATCATTTAAATAAATAACGACTTTTGCTCCGACGCAATAAAGTGTAATTCAGGTCGCACAGCGCTAATCTGAAAGTTTAACTACCAGTTATATGCCCATGCTACTTTTATGAACAAATGACGTTTCAAATAAATCTAGGCTAAGTAAGTAGGTACTTACTTGGTAGTAATTATGTAAATGCTAAAGCTTTTAAGACCAAGGATTGCAATGATAACGAAGATGATGATAATGATGATGATCAAAAGCTAATACAACAATCTACATACCATGGCTCCGTGTCTTCATGGCGCTTATCTCTCGAAGACAACTTGCTGCTGAGAGAGAGGAAAATGACTGAAGAGTGAATCGATCAGGCTCTCTCAAACGTGGCCGACTCCCACACAATTTATACAAAGACCACGAATACTGAGAGCGCGCCTTAAATACAGGTACAAAATGCCTCGTTAAGATTCAACTTCTTAGAGAACAATATTTAATTCTAAACAATCTAAATATAGCAGCACGTGTACTGCCCTGAATGTAAATTAATGTCAAAATCTTATAGTGAGATGACACTTGATTCATCCACTACTTTATAGCCAGTTGTTTCATATAAAGTAAGGTACTTGAACGTTTGATGGTAAGAAATAAATAATAACGATACACTCTCATTGGCCCACACAAGGTTTCCCTGTGTCGTGGCCCGTGGGTGCACAATGGACAACACACAAAGACAAGAATAGACACACCCAGACCGAGAACACAAAATCACATTAGACTCTTCCTAACATCTATTAGGGAGTAGCAACACTAAAGATACTTCAGTAGACGCCGTTGTCCGAGCAAAGCTCGGTCATCCGAGTACTAAAAATAAGGCCGGGACTTATGCCACATTTTAGGCATGGCTTGACATACCATGCCTAAAATGTGGCATGAACTTCGCGGCAAGGATTGGCCACTAATCCTTCTGTAAAGTGCAAAGCGAAGTGGCATAATCCTGTGATTTCTAGGGGCCACATTAAATACGGCAAACCCGTACCTGAACCATAGTATATTTAATAGTACCTATTGGTACAGAATACACACTCCGCAAAATCATTTAAATAAATAGCGACTCTTGCTCTGACACAATTAAGTGTAATTCAGGTAGCTCAGCAGGCCTGCCTGAAGTCTGAACCATTATTTGTGTTGTAGCGGGCCTTGTCTTATTGGGTTTACGACTTACAACTTTATAACCCAATTTGATAAGGACGCAATTTTTTACCAATTCTGAGAAAACTGAAAATGAGCTATCAGCTTTGAGACATGTATGGATTGTAATGGCATTTGGGCTATCCTCATAACTGTTGGAGGGGTTATTGGCTATCTAGAGACGCAAGTTTATATGTCGCCCACAGGCCTCCGACATGGCTAAACAAGTGGTATCTAATGGTAACAACTGGGCCCGAGAATCACAAATAATATCAATAGATGAAAATTGGTATTCAATACATAATTATATTATTTGTCAATACTGAAGAGAAATGGCAACGTACCTTCATTCATCAAACGCCCACACCGGTTTATTATCTTGAATATCTTATTCCTTTTCTATAATACCCTATTGAATCTTGAGAAGACTTTTAGAAATAATGAAGTCATTACAAGTATTTTAAAAATAAACAAGTAATTAGAGATACTTCGTGAAAATACAGACAAATTGTGGTGATAGCCCAGTTGAATATTGGTTTTCCGTACAGGCCTGGAATCGAACCTGAATCCCTCTTATCTATAACTATCGAAAGCATAAGTGCAGAAATTAATATACTAAACTTGCAAGATCATGTTTTCCTCAAAACCACAATAAAAGAATATTCAATTTAGATTGGGAGAACCTGAGTCATAATCAACTTATAGAAGATCCACCTGATCACCCTATAACCTGCACTACTCTGTTCAGTTATCACGAGCTTTAGCCTTAATATCCGCTATTGCCTTCAAATCAAGGCTAATCGGTCTTCTAGGCTAGCTTCAAACTATTAATGGCCCACTCCTGAGCACGATGCTGCTCTAGTACGGATTGACGGATTTGTTAGTAGAAAACAAACAGGCCAACGGCTTTACTTGCCCTCCGAAGCACGGAAACGGTCAAGTAATTTATGCTTCTAGCGGTCACCCATCCACCTACCGACCGCGTCCGCTGTTGCTTAACTTTTTCGGTCACTGAGAATTGGCATAAGCCACTAGGCTATAAAGCCTACTAGAGTATCAGAATATTCCACAACATTGCATATTTACAGAACGCTCTTCATTTTCCCATCAATGCCATTACCTACTATGTAATTCAACACGTGCATATACCCATTCATCTGTGTAAGCACTTCGAAACTGTCAACTAATAAAAGTAGCAGTAATAATAGACTCGTCCGTCGTGTCTCATAACTAAGTGCTATCACATTACACGTATTACTTAAATGCACCTATTGTATTTTACCTCATACCTACATGTCATATAAAACTTGGCTTTAGCGAGAGAAAGAAATGTGAGATTGGAGAAATAGAAGCACGGAGCGAATACACATCTAGCATAATTAAACGAATACAATAAATAAGACTGAATAATTTTACTAGTATTCAATTCTGTGATATTTGATCGCATGGTAATTCAAATATCTCCCATCACAAAGATAATCTTTATTTCATGACGACAAAATTGCAATGATAACGAAAATATTGTAATATCATCATTTCGGGTTCGTTCCCAGGGTTCGTTATATGTTCATATTGCAAATTGTGCTACACTATCTTGATTGTCAAAAGATATACCTAATGTATATCCTATATATCTATTGTACGACAGTAGTAATGATACATATTCCTAGTGTACATGAGTTTGTAAAAATATTCCTCTAATTCAGTATGGTGCGCCATCTCCAATTTGTGATAAAAGATGGCTTTACGCTACCTTGTCAAATGTTCCTTCTTACCGCCATATAATATACACTTTGATCGTTGAGTCCTCATTTACCAATGCTTACTGTCTACCTAACGTTTCTTCATATTAACAGATTTTACATAACCATACATACGAAAAGTATTATTTCACTGAGAATATACCTATTTCAACTGAGAATAATATACTGTAATTATTACAAACTAATAACCAACATAACGTTGTACTCAAGCATTAACTTAGGTATATGATATAAAAAAAAAATCTACAATAGAACAAATGTTATTCTTACCGGGTTCGGTTACACTGGACGTTCTTGCAATCCCGAAGGTTTCTTTTTCGAACTTTTTTGGCTGGTTCAGATCCGTATCAAAGGCATAGCTTGCTTTTCTTTTTTCGGGCAGCATCAGTTCAGAAAAGCTATCCAGCATTATCTAAAACAAAAATGTAATATCAAACACGATTTCTTAAATTAATCTAATTTAAGTTTATAACATAATGGAAGTAAAGTGAAATTATTGACATGATTATTAATATTTCTCCATGCCACAGCTTTTATCTAAGATTTTTATCCAAAAATATTTGTATAAGTATTCAATTACGATAAAAGGTCAAGGGAATCTCGTAAAGTAATCATTTCTTTGTACGGTCGAGTCCACACGAACCCTGTGGTGAATCTATCAACAAGAAAAAGGTGAAGGTACCTTCAGTCATTGGTTCCTTTCCTACACAAATCATCCAACATCGACTTTTTAAAAATCAAAATTAATTACTTTCTCAACTCTGCGACGCCCCTGGTGTTGCAGACTGGCACGGGTGGTGACCACTTTACCATCACGCATCTCGTCGGCTCGATTTGCTTCTGTTACTATAAAAACAACGGTTCAAGCCTTGGTGTCCCATTCGCGACGCATCACGCAAGCGGTAAACGGGTAGTAGGAGATATTACTTCTTTAAGGGGCTGTTGCTGTTGGCCCTAGCAGCCTTTACAGCTTCACGCGAACAGAAGTATATGAATAAGAAAAACGTCTATAACGTCTAACGTCTTGCACTTTTTTTGTAGAAAACTTATATTTGCTGAATAACCTATGCACTACTTTACCTTTTTTTATACTTCTTTTAAAAAAATTGTAAACAGAAATGTGTGTTAGCATTTAATGATTATTTATAATTAAACTTATGTCTGCCTTCATTTTAAAATACAAATAACCATGAAAAGACAGTGTAAGTTTGTTTACAAAAAAAGGCTCTTGTAAGTAAAACGTGCAAATTAGTAGACATCCGTCCAAAGGATTAAAAGGTTATTAACCGAGATATCGAATTTTTAAATATTTTTTTAACATCGTCGCGTACGTAATTATATCTATAATATATCGTTTCTCGGCGCAAGAGGAGTGGGAGGGGGAAGGGGGAGATGATAGGGAGTTCGATGCTGATTACAACGGACTCTCGGTGATGCATCGTTTCCGAAAAATGGAAAAAAACCTTTCTAATCTCAGTACCTCAGCCTAAATATGGCGCTACACTCAAAATAAAACACCGAAAATGTCAAAAAGGTTCATAAACCGTCATGTCATGTCATAACAGATGTCGACGGAACCCCGCTTCGCGGTGTCCCATTTTTCCACTTAATCAGATCATTTTTCCAATTAAATCGGAGAACCCTACCCTAATATGTATATCTTTCCTTCTCTTTGAATTCTGAAGATTTATTATTGGATCCAATGACAATATTCGGTATCTCGGTAAATAATCAAATGCGCCAAAAATTTTTTGGAGGGATGTATTTTAATATTAAAACGAAGCTGTGTGCAAAATTTTATCAGCTTTCGGAATTAAACGATTCGTTCTTTCTAAAATGGTCTTTTGAATGGCAAACGCGACTATACGCAAATATGATTTAAACGAGTATGTGCCCGACGCCGTATACCGTATACCGTCACATTGTACGTCACGAATAAGAGACCAAGGCTTTATTGATATACACAATACATAGTAACATTTCAAATGCAACCACCCAGCCATCTGTTACATCCACTTATACGTCAATACCATATTATCATAAATTTGGTTAAAAATAATATTAATAATCTAACATTTTAACAAAAAAATAACCGACTTCAAATGAAGTACATCGTACTTTTGACATGGATACCATTGTCAGATCTCGCTCAAATTTATGTGGGACTACACGACAAGCACCAGCTTTCAATTAAAAAAAGAATCATCGAAATCGGTTGGCGCGATATTGAGTTATTCGTCCATTTATCGCGCACATACTTAATGCAAATTTAAGACTTATATGATTTTGACATGGATGCCATTGTCAGATCTCGTTCAAATTTATGTGGGACCACACGACAAGTACCAGCTTTCGATTAAAAAAAAGAATCATCCAAATCGGTTCACCCAGTCCAAAGTTCTGAGGTAACAAACATAAAAAAAGTCGAATTGAGAATCTCCTCCTTTTTTGAAGTCGTTTAAAAATTCATTAAAAATTATGATATCTCTTTAAGTTAAGATTAATTATTTGTACAAAGACCCAGAGTATAAGTAACAACTTTACCAATTTTCATCGAAACCCGTCCAATGGTTTTGATGTGATGCCCGGACAGACAGACAGATTGACAATAATTATAAAAAAAAATATTTTTGTGCTCTTACACGTTATTGAAGTTAAAGTTAACCCTCTAATCAAATTTTTGAAAAATATTCAATGTACAGAAAATTTGCCTCTTGAGTTTTATTATCGATATTATTATTAGATTGTGAGTTATTCATTCAAGAATGTATTATGCTACTATGCTACTTGCATACATAGTAGCATATAGTTTATACTTTATAAAATTCTGTTACAACTTACGACACTTGCACGGTCGAAGTAATCCTCGACATTACAGGAAGTGAATATTTGTGAATATAAATGACCGCACAATGTAGTAGAATGGGAATATTGAGATCAGTATATTTTGTAATACATAATAATTTATAGACAGGTACTTTACATAGTTACTTTCTTACGTTACATTACAATTTTCAATGATTAATTTAGTGAAACAGGTGCATCAGCAGTAATAAATACGCAATTAATTATATTTCGTTAAGTAATCAGTAGCAATAAAAAGGATAAATTAATTTCAGTAGGTATAACTTATTAGTTTATTTGATTAATTACTGATTTGAATATTGCCGTCGTGTGTATATTTGGTGAGTCTTCTCATATCATTAGTTTCCAAAGAACAATGCCCAACTGCCATACATCGTTTTATTTGATTTTCAACTTTAGCGTCTTAAAATAAAAAAAATTCTAAAAATCTCCTCTTTAATTTTTGAGCTTAGATATATAAGAATTTTCAGCAGACACACCCCAGAACCAAAGTATTTTGAGATTGAATTCTTATAACCATTGAGTCATAGAGTAGGGGAGAACGTAATTTTTACCATTATTTTTTATTCTGACTTTTTTTTGATTGACAACCGGAAATGGAAATTTGACATCATTACATTTGTTACCAACATTTATAACGAAATTCTGTGTGTAATATTGGCCAGAAGTCTCCCTATATCTTGCTTGTTACAAGCTATGTATCGAAGTGAGTGCCCGAATGAAAATGGACATTGTTGACATAATTGTTATTATAGTCAATTCATCACTTATTAATAAAATTATTTTACGCTGGGTAATACGGGCACAGGTATTAATTTTAAAAACGTAAAAAATAAATGAATTGCTTCGGTATAACTGACGTTTTAAGACGCTACAAAAAATAAAAAATAATTTTTGGGCATTGTTCTTTGATCCATGTTAGCAACACTATCGAATGGTGTAATAATAGTGAGTTTTTTATCAACGGGTTTTATTCCTGGCAAGGAATATGAATTTTTCAAAAATATAATGATGCCGTTTTAGTTTTCATCAAAATCTTTTCAACATTTTTCGCAATTTTTTTTACTTAAAATAAGTTAATGCTTAATTATTCTTAATAGTTTAAAATTTGGCCATCCACGCACACATGAAACATTTACCCTGTATATCCTTGTTGTAGCCCAATCACTAAATTTAGTTTTAAAATTTGATTTTTTATTAAATAAAAAACATTATTATATGATTTATTGAGTGTATCATTATATTTAATTTAAAAATTATTTATTCATCATTATATTTAATTTAATAATTCCAAAATACATGGAATTTTCCTTGCAACAAAGGTCATGAAGGTACTCAATGGTGGCAAGTTATCTGCTATGGTCTGAACTAATACAATGCAATATTGACTTATTATTATAATTACAGTGCAATCACAAAGATGTTATCTAAGCAAGTAGCAGATGATGAAGTGATTCTTGTTGATTCAAAAAATACATAATGTAAGTTAAAAGACTAACAAATGAATGAACCACAACGACTGAGAGTGTCAATAAAATATCAATATTGAAGTGTCCACAAACAGCTACTTTAACTTCTATATTTTTTTTTATGCAATGAGCAGGCAAACGAGCAGACGGGTCACCTGATGGTAAGTGATCACCGCCGCCCATGGACATTAGCGACACCAGGGGCGTCATCAACGCGTTGCCGGCCAAGAAGATGACGATAGACCCGCTTTTTGAAGTACCCCATGTCATAGCTTAGAGGGAACACCGATGCAGGTAGCTTGTTCCACAGTTTACACGTGCGAGGTAGAAAATGACGTGAGAACCGGACTGTGGAGGAACGCCAGGTATCCAGGTAGTGTTGGTGAAACCTGGTACGTGATGTGCGGTGACGAAAATCAACTGCAGGTATTAAGCCAAACAGTTCTTCAGAACATTCCCCATTGTACAGACGGTAGAATACACAGAGAGAGCCTACATCTCTCCTCAATTCAAGCGATTCTAATCCGTCTGTAAGCTTAGGATCGTAGACAAGACGAATAGCTCGCCGTTGAATTCGATTGAACGGATCCACTTGGCCAGCTGGGGCTCTGGCCCAAAGGTGGGAGCAGTACTCCATGTGTGGTCGAATTTGCGCCTTATAGAGCATCAACCTGTGTTTAGGCGTGAAGTACTGCTTAGCTCTATTGAGCACTCCCAATTTCTTTGCGGCCAGTTTGGCCTTGCTAACCCGAAACTGAACTACATTCGAAATGTCGACAACAAGGATCCCAATGCTTTTAGAGATGTTAAGAGGAATGTTCTGGAACTGTGGTGCTATGACAAATGGGGTTTTTTTAACGATTAACGCGCAAACTTGTGTCTTCTCGGGGTTGAACTGGACTAAATTTAGTCTGCCCCATTCCGAGACCCGCTCCAGAGATGTCTCGACTTCAGACACAAGTTTTATCCTCTTCTCCTCAATCTGCACCCGAGAAAGATTTGCTCGGCCTGTATAATAGGCGTCACCGGTACTGTCATCAGCATAGCAATGTATATCTCCGATGTCCAGCATATCATTGATATGCATGATGAATAGTGTGGGTGGAAGTACAGAGCCTTGTGGGACGCCAGCACTTATGGGTATATTGTATAAATTGTATGTGTATTATATATACATATACAATGACCATCCGTTAAATTTCATACAATAACGACCCATGTGGCATAATGGTTATCATGCCGGATCGCCGTGCCTGGGTCCTGTGTTCGATTGCCAGCAAGGCGGGAATTTTAATGATGAATTTGAATCGTGTTCTTGTCTCCGTGTATTGTCCATGGCACCCGCGACACGGGGAATCCTAGTGTGGGGCTATGAGTGTATAACGTTATATACTATTATTCTCACTTACTTGGCTTGCGTCCGTCTTAACAACGGTGGAAGTGACGGGCGTCGGCGGAGGCGGCAGCGGGAGCGGCGGCGGCGGCGGGGGGAGGATCACTGGCGCCGGGGGCGGAGGCGGCGGCGGTAGTATCACACCATGGCGCCGGTTCAGTTTACTCTTGAGCTATAAATAAAAAGAAAAGTTTAAGCTTACCTGCGAAATTGCGTGTAAGCGGTATTCCAATCAAACCAAGGGACAAGACACTGGATACAGCGGGGGGCGACGCGATGGCGGATTGATATTGCTCAGATCCAGAGATTATGTGTGCGACCCAGTGTCATTTAAAATCCGGCCGGATTTTACCGTATTAAAGTACAAAAAGACCCTAATATGTCAATTTGGCAATATTATACATTAGAAGCATAACTATAAAATCTTAAACTAAGATAATTCCAAAAAAATAATATTATCCCAGAGTTATTTGTTGTATGTGTGGTAAAATTAGTCCTTCAAATGATAAATATGTGTAATGGTATTTTATTTTACAGCTGTGAAGTATCTGCTAGACCTCATTTAAATTTCCTTTTATTGTTTAGGATTATTTGATTAATACATCAGTGGAAGCAAACAATGTTAAATTGATTTTAATAATTAAGCTAAGCAATTAATTTATGCACCTAATGCCACAACTCAGTAAATGTTACTTAAATCGTTCCTTGTTGATTCTTTACTAAGGAGTGATTAAAGTAACCATTACAGACTCTGAGTTGGAGTGTAATTGTAATAATTGTCAATCAGTACATTGAACAGACCCTATAATTTTTGTAGATGCTATAAATGTAGACCCTATAAATTTTGAAGTTCAATCAACATTCTGTAGGTATCAGCATTGGCTACAAATCTGTCAGAGGAGTAAAACTTTGGGGGTAAAAAAGAATGATGGCGAGATCCATACATTGAATTATACTGATGAATTGGTGACCCTAAAATGTTTTGAAATATTCTCGGCACATTTTAAGAAAAATACACATACCCGTGAATAATATACCCATAATATTCTTTACTCGCCGGGTTACATATTACAAAATATATATCGGTGAGGCCATGAATCTCCAGTGAAGGTCCAGGGACGGACCTCTTTATTCTACAACGCTTGTCTGATGCAGAGGCTGGCATATAAGAAATGTCATGTCATATTTAGATTAGGGAATTGTCAAGAATGTAGGACAGATTAATACTGATGGTGTAGTGTTGAAGTACTTTGGAATATTTCATAACCAACACCATAGAATACCTCCTTCTGCTAAATATATAGAATTATTTTTTTGTTATTCTTGCCATAACACAAAATATTTACGCCATTATCTTGTCTAAATGTCAAATTGACAATTGGATTAAAAATTGAATGGACAATTGCTTAATAAACTTAAAGTTACTGTTATTTTGCCTGATTACATTATTCCAGTCCAGTAATCAAGAGAATCAATGGAGTCCAGTGCTGAACTGGATTGTATCGTCTACATTATTCCAGTCATTTAGAAGCTGTTGAAGTATTTGTTGAAGTACAATGATTTCAAGAAGAAAATGTATCAAACGGCAATGAATTATCTGTCTACATCCAGTTGCACTGGATTGGACGCATTGGATTCAAAAGTAAACAGCCAATCCAGTTACTGGACTGGAATGCTCACTGGATTCAGTGCAATCCAGTACTGGTTTACATTTTTCCAGTAGCAATCCAGCGTTGGATTTGATCACTGGACTGGAACAATGTAAATCGGGCATTATGACATTGACATAGAGATTATGCGGGTGCCTTCCACTTGATATTCAAAACAATCAAAATAATCCTTCAGCTGTGCCACGTGAGGACCATGATCGTTATGGTCGCGGCGAAAACGTCACATAGCCTTACAGGCTTTAAACAGGTTTACAGGCTTTAAAAAGATGACATTTGAATAAAGCCTGCTTAATTTGCTATTGATCAACTCATTTGTCAAAAGTCATCTCTAAGGAACCATTAAATCAAATCTTAAGTAGAGCTAATTGGAATAATTATCAAAAGCAAGCCCCAAGATACCATTTGAACAAATAACAACTAACTCAATTGACTAACCTAACCATGTCTCTAAAGTACCATTGTATCAAAACTGGCTGAATTTGCTAATGTTTAACAGGGTTATAAAAAAAAATAAGTTATATACAAATCTATGATACCATTAACTCATCACCCTTTGCAATTTCTCATGATCAACTCTTTTGTCAAAAGCTAACCTCTAAGACACCATCATAGCGCTATCTTAACCACTGTCTTAATTTCAAAATCTAACTGTTGGTATCCCCAACAAGAAAATTGTTAATATTTTTAATTTGACATCAATCATATTATGGGCCATTTGAATACAAGCTTTGTGTTGTTGCTAATGAGTTAGTAATAATTTTATAAAATTGTGTCTCTATATGCAATAGTTCCTGTGATATTTCCTTTTTGTTTTATTGTGCCCTCAAAACTAACGCAACATAAACTCCACTCCATCCAATAACACCTGGGATCACTACACTAACTACACATGGTAACTAAGTAGCATCATATTATAAATTTCAAACCTGTAAAACTTGCTTTAATCGCTCCTAAGTGAAAATCACCATACAAATTCTGTACTAAGGAGCGATTTAACCATTAGCGACTCTGAGTTGGGGCGTTAGCTTTGTAATAAGCTAACCTCATATTTTAGGTATGTACTGTCATATTAGATTATGATGTTGTTTTGATTGTCAAAACCTAGCCATACATTTAATGCTTTATTTGTTAAATGCTTCAACCCATGGTCCGCTACTGAGCACAGATCTCTTCTCTTGAGCAGGCCTAGAGTGTTCAACTTTTACCTCATAATAACAACTGGGACTGACAGTTTTACACACCCTTCAAAGTACTGTGACTGTTATTGCTTAACTCAATCATTCACTTAGGACTGACTCAACTCCTTGTTAAGAAATTGACTTAATTGTCAAAAGCTTACTACTACACATTTACGGTACCATTATAGTGAACCCTAGTAAGTTGTTAATGATTGATTGAACTATAAAACTATCTTTAATCGTTAGTCATAGCTAACCACTTTTTTAACAATAACTTTTATCAAAGCCTACTTATCTCTTTCAAAGGCGAACTATACAAACGAAGCTTGCTAACTTGCAAATTTATTGATCAGTAAAGCTTGCTGACTTGCAAATTTATTGATCAGTTAAAATAGTAAATGTAGTATGGAAATATTGTAACACAATTTACAGGTTATAGCTGCCTCTTATGTTACTGTCCTGTTAATATCTACAGACACTGTTGTGTCTCACGCAGGGTTTAACTTCATATTTTTAATTCTTAATGAAACATTAACACTTTTTACAGTGATATTAAATCATTTTGTTTATTAAATGTTTCCATTTACACTTTTATCGTGTTATAGAAAGAATATATCATTTAAATTAAAATTTCAATACAACCATAGCTGTTGAGTTTACACGAATGTAATCTGACACTAGCCGAATGTCTATTTAGGGGAAAATAGCTATTCAGTAACACACATACAGTCAAATTTTTTATACAAGTCTCATTTGACGACACTGTAGCCTAGTTGGTAGCGGCCCTGCCATGAAGCGAGGGGTTGCGGGTTTGATTCCCGGCCGGAGCAGATAATTATGTAACAGATAAATATTTGTACTCAGGTCATGGGTGTTATTGTGAAGTGTTATATTATATGTCGTCCATGCCACTTGTGATACAGGTAAAAACCTATAGCGGGGGTATGACTGTGAAAGCGTTTATTTATTTGGTAAACAATCTTAGCACAAATTTTATAGAATTGAAACAATAAAATTTGCAAATTATTAATTTCTAAGTACAAATTCTAAAAAACCACTAAGATTGTTTACTAAATAAGACTTGTCTAAAAAATTGGGTATATGTCATGATTTTAAGTTTCAGTATTAACATTTAAGCATTGTTATGATACAAAAGTATCATACAAATTGTTACTCGAAAATATTATGAAACAATAATGTAATTACTATTGGTACAAAACAGGAGTTATTGATATTATTTGAGTGTATGTGGAAACAGACTTACATTCTCATTCTCTTGTCGTAGAGCTTGGTATAATTTGTCTCTCTTTGTTATTAGGTCGTTCTGCTGCTGAATGAGGTCCAAGTGGTAAATTAGGAGATCTTTCAAACGCTTGTTTTGATTTTCACTCGCCGTCAAACGATCGTTCAACTGTTCTACCTCTGTATTACCACTTATCCCGAGGCTCTTATCCTCGCCGATCACACACTGAGTAGCTAAATCAATCTCTTTATTGACTTGAAGTTCGTCCCTCTGATCCGAAGTCTCCGAATGACATGCGTAAAGATGATCGAAAGGGAAGCTCAACAAACTATCTTTCGCGTCTAAAGAGGGCAGATCAGTCGAAAAATTAACCAAACTCGATTCATTTACACCACTGCGACTGTTCATTTTTATTGTGAGCCGGTTTAGAGTTTTATACGACGAGCCAACCGGCTGTCAAAATATACCTAACGGCCAACAATCGCCACCATCACAACTGAGCTATTAGTACTCCACCCCGCACCGGTTCAATACTTCAACAATGTGCGCACCCATTCCAAATAACATCGTCCACCCGTCCACTTTTCTGCGTACACTAAACTATCTTCTAGTCTGACATTTCTTTCGCGCACATGTAAAATTTTAGTAGCTACAACACTACTTCGATCGCATTTATCACTCACGAATAATATTATCCCGAATCGACTCATTCGTATAATGGGATAACAACTAATTTAATAAAAATACATTACACAATTTATAAAAGGCAATTTTGCGTGAATGCTATATTTTTTGTAGCAAAAATCCAATAAATTAAACAAATAGGTAGCGTCTAGCGTCAAGGCGTCAATCACCCGTAGTTGGCCAGAGACAACTTTTCTTTTTTGTTTAAAATCTCAACTCAATACTTTCAAGACGCATAGGAAACATACAAGCAGCCGCGACTTCTTTTAGATTTAAACCATAAACAACGTACTTATTATAATTATAATACAATATTTTGTATTAGTTGTATATTGCATGTTATAGCTCAGATTAAATCTATAATCTGAGGATTACAGTCGAATCCATAATTCGACGGATCACGGACCACAAACAGAATGTTGCTATCTAGCAGAAAATTAATAGTGAGGTGTAAGTGTCGATATTTCAGTGTCGATGTTCGATTCACCGAGAAAACGTTTTGTTTAGGAGTGCAATGGAAAACCTTTGGTTACTTTGTTAAAATAGTGTTTGATTAATGTGTTTGTAAGTTTTCTCTAATTAAAATACCTTCCATTTAATGATTCGATGCCAGGTAAAATCAAAAAAGATTTTCAGTCTCAACATTCAGTCTCATTTTTATTATAAAAAATGCATTAATCCTAGAAAGGTAGCCTTACTTCAACCTTCGTTAAGAGTAATGAGGAGTAAAATTTACTCCAATAAAATAAGGTAATGAAACACTTGATAAATTTGTCAAATATATTTTTATCTTAGTACTTAATTCACGAAACAAATTATTATTTTCATAAAAATGTGTTTTAAATAAAACAAAGCTCTGTAAAAATGAACACTGACCTTTGTACTTATAGGTTCAATAATATTGGTGCAATGAAACTTAAAATCCTAGAATACTAAGACATTAATTTATAAAATAAAGTTATTTATAACAATTTTGTATCAAATAATATTTAAATAGATAAATGGATACTTTTTCAAACGTCGGATAAACTCATAAGTCCTATAAATGCCTCAAGTTCTTCTTTCGCAATATGTATGTCATTGGATGTTATAATTATTTTCCCCCTTGTTTTTTTATTTCTTTATTGTACGTATATTTTACCAATTATATCATTACAAAAAGACTAGAAAAAATTCCAATGAATAAAAAGCGTTTCTAGGCATGGAAGTGGGACCTAGTGGGTATATTTCCATATGTATACCTACTGTCAATTATATTCCTACCGGGAAGTTTTAGAAAATCTTCTGTCATTTAGTCTCATCATTTCATATACTAAAAATAAAACACAGTATTAAGCATCAATAATAACAATTATAATTTAAGTGTACTCACCTCCAATTCTAAAAAGCCATCGTAGCTGTGATGTGACGTGCGCTAGCGTCGAATTACGGCACTTACATGCAGGGGGAGAGGTGACGAAAGCACTTGTGGACCCCGGTGGTATAAGATTTAAATTGACACCATTGTTATGTTTTTACTCCAACTTTGGAGTATTTACGTAGGTTATCCTTCTAGGGTTAAAATAGAGTTAATTTGATGTTAAAAGTCACACAAAATATCGATAAGATCACGTCAATAATCGGTCCGTCGAATTATGGTTCTTTTTTTATTATATGAAATAAGTTAATGCTTGACAACGATCCCACCTGATGGTAAGTGGCGATGAAGTCTAAGATGGTGAACGCACTAACTTAATAAATGCCTATTCACTCTTCTCTTGAAGACACCTACGATTAAAATTAATTTTTGGATTCGACTTAAACGAGCAAGCTATGAGTTTTTGGTAGCGAGCATGGATATATTATTACTCTATCTGGATCACAAACTTTGTACCTGAAGAATGATGACGAGATATCGGAACAACCATTTTTGTATTATGTCCATGTTATTTATAGTTCCAGAATATATCAGATCATTCGATTGTGAATTTTATAATGATATTATAAAAACATCTAAGATGAATATTATATTTTATAATATTATAGATTGTACCGTAATTGTGTACCTTAATATTCAATTTATTCTTAATACAATAATTTAAATTCGGTAATTTTGAAGAAATTTTAATAAAATGTAGCAATTATATTTTCAATATAATATAATATTTTTTTACTTTATTTGTTATTTCCCTATTTTATTTATTTTTGCAGTGTTTTTAAGACCGTGGACTTCTTATATGTTTTCGTGTAATATTTAAGGAAAGAACTATTATCTGTAGGTATTTTAATTAATTCTATTAATACTAGCATCGGTAGTTTTGGAGATAAGAGTGGAGAATGGTAAATTTTTTGCTTTATTTTTCATTCTTTCTTCAATAATTTTAAAACTAGGTATCCATTGTAGAACTATACCAAAAATATGTTTGAGATTCTTACAACAAGCCCTTTCATTTAATATACAACATGATACGTTTGCAAAAGAGTTCTTGTTTAATTTTGGTTTCATTCATTTTTTTTCATACTTTATACCTTCGTCTTTGGGTCACAAAAAAGTACATGAGTAACATGAGTAACAAACAACTCATTTGATCCAATAGTTTCGGAGTAAATTGGCTGTGAACGGCGATCGCGCAGACGCACGATTGATCCGGGTAAGGGTTACATTTTTAATTTTTTCGTACGGAACTCTAAAAAGTGCTCTGAATATTGATGATGGAAAATTTTACAGAAAGGAAACATTCCTTTATTTTCGAACTAAGTAAAACTGCATTCAAAGATTTTTAAAAATTCACCTTCTTGAGCCGGTGAAATGTAGAAAAAAATTTCCTGTATTTTTATGATGCCAACCGAATGGGTCATTCATAAGCATTGAAGTATTACTATATTTCAATGATTTTTATGTATTTTTTGACTTAATATTCAATAACGGCGAAAGCTTCAATAATGGCGCGTAGGTAAATCAGTGACGGATTTATATATTTTATGAGTGTAGGCCAATTTATATCCGCCGCCCCATGTACCTAATTTTCTAAAATAATAATTTTCCATTCTTAGTAAGGAAGGACTGAATTAGTCACTAAGAAAGTAAAAAAACAAGAATTACAATTTTTTGCGACACTTTCTAATAGCAGAATCATAATTATCAGAATTCTGAAATCTGCCGCCCTTAGGACGCTGCCGCCCCTAGGCCGGCTTACGGCCTATTGACAAATCCAGGATAGTGGTAAATGAGTACCGAGCGGTTGGGGGGTAGCGGAAGGGTGAAACTGACGTCTTTGCCAACTTGCTAGTGTTTTTTGTTTCCGAAAAATTTCAGTTGTTTCAACTTACCTTTGTTTCAACTCTCCTCGGTCTCCGTAAGCCCCAAAGAATTAAAATATAGATATGTAATATTACATAATGTCTTCTGTGGTTCTGCTGCTTTAACTTCACGTAAGGTATTATTGACTAATAGGAATGGAAAAATTAATTCATCCAATGGAAACGTCCGGCACTTTTTAAGTCTTTATCCGGCGATGGTGATTTAGATAATGGCACCTACTCCAAATAGGACGAGCAGTGAACCTCAGTTGTAACAGTTAAAATCTAACCGGCTTGCTTGAAGCCACAGCCTTAGGCCACACTACGACAGAAAACATTGAAGCACTAGAAATAATGTTCTGTCAGTGAGAAATTGCTAGTTATTGTTACCCGACTGCCTGGAAGGGTTGTGGTTTTCACGCGTATTTTGTATGTATGTATATGTATGTATAATAACGTACGACCAGTGAAAAAAAGATATAAGATGAAAATTGCAATTTTACAGGAGAGCAAAAAAAACTGTTAAAATATCAGTAACTTTTTTCTACAGACGCAAAAGCATGTTTTATGTATCATTAAAAAGACAAAAAATTCATAATATTATGAATATATTCGTTATTTAATTTGTTTGATTTCATAAATAAAGGGAAATTAAAACGTTGTGCTACTTTTCGTTATTCATTCTGAATACCTCGTTATAAATTTAAGTGTTTATGTACATCTTCTACAGTTAAATTATTATAATAAGAGTAAATCCCATAACAACACTATTAAAGTGATTAACAGGTACTTTTAGAAAACGTAAATGTTTTAACTGCATTATTTCGTTTGAATATTATTTTTTTTTGTTTTTGCTCGGTATCCTTACGATTTTATCTCATTTATACAGTGTGTCCAGCGACCAACTAGCGATAATTTAAGGGCATGAAATATACCTATTTTTATCGACAAAAATAACCATAATAACGACTCTGCCGGAAGACTGATTTCTCTGGACTTAAAGGTCCCATAGATGTGAAAAATATATTAATTAAAAGTTAATATTACCACCTATTCATTACAAAAAAGATTGGATGAAGTTTGAAGTTACAAAGGTTAAAAAACATATGATAGGTACTCAATGTAGTCAAAATTTGACGTATCATATTATTTTGCATTTTAAAATTATCGACAATGTTCTCGATATTTTAAAAATTCCAACCTTGCACACGAATTAACGAATTACCCGTCCACCCACCGGTGGGTGAAACCAGTGGGTAACAGCCCAAATTTTCAATAGTTTTTTAAAGTTTTTCTAACATACTTCAAAAACACCATTAACACACCTTTTTTAGTACATGTATTGTACAAGGATATTATGTACAAAACTACAAAACGACATCAAAATCATTGCTCTAAGTTGTAAGACTGGTGACTTATTGCTATTTGAATATGAGCCATATGCAAGTTTCCATATTGTACTTCTTGCGTCCAGCTGCACCTATGAGCTATGCTATGTGCTACAATTCAACATTGAAAAAAAACCCACATTATGTCAACAATTGTGTCAACTATAGTAAACAAAATACTACTCTTCTTCATTTGCAATATTATGAATTTATTTTCTGTAGGTATATCCGGTAATTTTAGTACTTAAAGCAAAAAAGGCGCATACCTACAGTATATTTTGTAGGCGTTATTTTTTTAATATTTATAATATATTTTTAGACATATTGGAGAGGCTTAGAATATCCCAATCCCACGCCGGATGAGCGTCGTAAGAGGCGGCTAAACCCGGCTCGCTGGTGGTAGGGCCCCTCAGAGGGATTATATTGGTAATATTGATTTTAATTTTTAATTAATACCATTATTACTATTATTATTTCTCTATGGGGTTCGCCTGGATAGCTATGACCCTTGACCTTGAGGTCAGCCGCCAAATGAATCATCGTGTTCCGGCTGAGAGCTTGAGAGCAAGTTCTTCCTTTCATTTTCTTGTCTCTTTCTTGGCCGGCAACACATCAGTTATGTCTTTGGGTTGTTGGGTTATCAAGACGAATCTAACGATATCTTAATTATATAATATAAATCCGCTATGAAGCTAAGCCGCGGAGGGAAACTAGTGTAATAAATATAACAAATATGTTGTTGGACGCATGGCTTTTTACGATTTCTTTGCAGCATATTGTACATAAAACTGACCTGAGCACGATTAGGTAGGTATTTGGACGCTTGCCAATAGGTCTCACAACTCCGATTGAATCCGCGAAAATAAACGCCTATGAATAATTTTACGTTTCTATAGGAATCAGAAAACGTGCAGTGTACGATACGCGTGTTTTCACCGTCAGGTTACGTGGTTATAATCCTGGCTCACCAGTTTTGGATCTCTTATCACCCACCGACTGGTGAGTAGTTATGTGCAACACACCTATTATCTATATTTATCTAATTATAACTTCTTCAAGGAGTAAATACGTGGAGTGTGAGAAACTAACTTCAATGTTTGTTTACAATGCGTTCGATAACAAAATACAGGGGAAAGCACAAGTTTTTATGAAAATTTTGAAACAGAACATTAATTTAATAAAATATGGTGTAAAAAATAAATGCTTAGTAATGAATATGCTGATTCCACGGTAAGTAGTACTGAGGCTAGTAATTTAAGCATGTAAGCGTGTAAGCGTGATTGTACTGTAGGTAGATATGAGTAAATACACTACATACCTAATAATGATAGAATTACTTACGTAGGTACTTACCTTTATATTGGCATTGAGCTGGAACTTGCAATATCATTTGAGATTCCAACATAGGTATTTTACACTGACTATAGATAATTATGAGTTACCTTTGTACTACATATTAAACCTAGTTTATAATAATAGGTATTCATGTCATAAAAAGTCGAACTAGCTAATAGCTTAGAGTGCTAATAGCTAGTCACTTACAAGATGATTAGATAAAATCATCATATTAAAGTAAGCTATTGGCTTCGGGGATAGGTACGTAATTGTTGACATATTTATTGTGTAATGATGAAATCATGACATGTCCCATACATAAATTACCTCTTAGATGTTTAGAAAAGGTGCAGACCGTATGTATTCTCAATATGTTATTTAATTACCTAATGCAAACCACACACTATAATATATTATAAAATCTTCGAATAAACTCTTTTTAGCCCATACGCCCGATTGAACTGAATTTTGAGCCATGTATGTAGGCGCTGATAACGAATATCATAAACGAAATACATATTTCATTTTCAAGGTCAATTTGAAAAAAAAACATGATTTTTAGTTTTTTACATTTATTTGGCAAAGTATTGATTTTACAAAAAAATGTTTGCTACAAAAGTTGTAGCCCATAAGGAGACTGATACTTTATGTCTTATACATTTTTCTTGTAGAACCAGTGGTTTGGGAGAAAAATGCAAAATTCATTCCGCATAATTTCTTGGGTAAAATTTCATTTAACGTGATTTTTTGCACGCACACACACACACAAAACGATGCACACACAACAATTCAGTTCGCTTTTTGCCCGGACAGCATTTCTTCTTTGAATAGCATAGTTGAATGGCATAGCATAGTTGAATAGCATTGTTTGAATAGCACAGTTATGTCACGGCTCCAGCGTTGCGGGGCTTCGGCGCGGCGGTCCCACGCGAGCTTATCGTCGCAGCTTCGGCTTGCAGGCCAACTACAGCGGCGAGCGTTACAACCCCCTACTCCTCAGCTCATGGGCCACCTCTACCCTCAACGCCTACGCGGGATTACATGACACTCTAGGGGTAGGGCAGACAAGACTACGTGGAGTCGGTTTTGCAGCGATTCGTATCTTTCACTAACTATTGTCGTACAACACATTGACTTTTTAAGAATTTAATTTAATTTAAGTTACTTTAATATTCGTTATCAGCGCGTCGAAATACATACCAAAATTCAGATCAATCGGAGATATGGGCTAAAAGGAAGTACACCCAAATCTTTATATACAGTCTTCGTTCACTGAACGAAAGTACGTTAGTTCATTAAAAGTAATCTACTTACTTTCTTGTTAATGTATTGTTATTTTATGACGAAATCATAACTATCATGATTCATAACTAAACTGACCATTTTTTCGTCTCAAAGCGGGACGCGCTCGAAATTTTATTATTTATTAGTATCGGTTCATTGCTCGGAGTAAAAAAAGCTCATCCGGCGTAATCCCATACTACAAATGAATATGATGTACACAAGTAAGTAAGCAAGTAAGATATATAAGTACAATATATACAAAACGGGACAAAGCGGGACGTTTGGTTACCTACCAAACGTAATTTCGACGCTGTCCATTGCCCAGAGTCGAATTGAACATACACATGAAGCGACAATGTAAATATGTACTCATTCCCTTTGACGTTGCGACAGCAATATTTGCGGAAATATTGCAGCATTGGCAATTGGCAGGGGAAGTAGCAATGAAAATGGCTGTATATAAACGTGGTATTTGATGTTTAAAAAAGGTGCAGACAGTGTCATTTCGTATTACCGTTTATATAGAAATTTTATCTGTTTGCAACATTCTTCCTTTAATATTATCATAAAACGAGGGTTGACTGAATTAAGAAAGGTCCATATTAAATTAAACATAACCCACCATCCAGCTATGGATGATCCTCGTTGCCTAACACAGCTACCATACTTTGGATATTTGACAGTTCAAATGTATTCTTAGAAAATATCGATGTTGTGTATCGCGACCACTAAGTATACTTTGAATATTTGACAGTTCAAAATATTATTACCTTATCATAAAAGTGATGTTACCTAACGTGACCACTATACTTTTACCATTTATTTTGATAGTTTAAAGGCACTCATATTTTATCTTATAAGCAATGTTACTTGAAGGGCTCAGGGGAAAAACGACCTCAGTCCATTAAAGCTGATTTTGAGAAAATCAGCAATTCAGTTTTCCTACTCTTAACATAAATAGTTCTAGAGGTAGGAAAAAAATACCTAAAAATCAGTATTCATTCAAGAACCTTTGTATTAGTGGGTCATAAAGCTTATATTTTTTTTAAATAAAGATCAGACTTCAGTTTTTTATCACATTCATGTCATTTTCCCCAGCATGCTAATTCTTTTTGCTGGTTTTTCGAGGACTCAAGTCGTTTAAGCAGTGATAGCCTAGTGGTTAGAACGTTGGTCTCCCGAACGCGGGGGCCCGGGTTGAAATCCTGGCACGCACCTCTAATTTTCAAATATTATGTGCGTATTACAAGTTAATTATCACTTGCTTCGGTGAAGGAAAACATCGTGAGGAAATCTGCACACCTGAGAGTTCTCCATAATGTTCTCAAAGGTGTGTGAAGTCTACCAATCCGCACTTGGCCAGCGTGGTAGACTATGGCCTGTACCCCTCACATTGTGCAGTGGGACAATTATGGGTTGTTGCTTTGCTTGCTTGCAAGTCGTTTTCGCCTTTTCTTGATTAACACATGTGAGCACATGCTAGCCTGTACTCTCAAACTGCTACTAGATGGCATCTCATTTTGAGGTAAAACTGGACTGAGGTCGTTTTTCCCCTGAGCCCTTCACTTAACATGACCACAGGATACGCTTTGAATATTTGACAGTTCAAAAGCATTCTTACCTCATAATGATTGTGACAAGCATGTGATACCATGCGGTCCAAGATTGACTCCCTGGGCATTTTAATCACAGGGGCGAAGCATACGTCCAGCGGTGATGAAACTCCTCCTATCCCGGAAGAAGAACTGGAACAACAAAAGATTGAGCATGAGAGGCAGATGCAAAAGGTAAAAGCAATGTTCTTCTTTACTAAAATTGTTATATACATAGTTTACACAATTTTATTTACAAGCGAAAAACACAGCCCGTTTGTTTTTAATTCGCTTTTTTAGGATGTGGGTACTTTAGTAGTGCTTAGGATATTTTATTTGTAGAATCTCATGTAATCGACTTCTTTACTAGCCTGTATTAAACAACTCTGGATGCACGACAGTTCTAACAACTTTCAGAACATAACATACCTTTCCCCGTTTCAGTATTCTAATACGGCGCCGCGGCGCTTGCAACAAAAACTCTGCCATCTTTTAATGTTAAAATGAGTATGTCTCATATTATCGTCCTTTTGAATAACTCATGAATATCTGTACAGGGGAAAGAATGCCAGGCGAGGGAAGCGGAAGAAGTAAGACAACTAGATATGGAATTGTTACACCAACGGGCGATAGAGGCTGAGGAAGAACAGAAAAGAGAAGTATGTAAATATATTTGTTTTTGAGATTGGCTTACCTACCACACTCTTGCTTGAGTCAGCCGCCAAACGACTCGTCGTGTTCTGGCTGGAGGCTTGAGAGCCAGTTCTTTCTTCCTTTTTCTTCTCTCTTTCTTGGCCGGTAACGCATTGGTGATACCTTTTGTGATGCTAATGTCCATGGAGGATGATAACCACTTACCATCAGGTGCACTGTCAGCTCATTTGGCGGCTATTTCCACAAAAAAGTACTTTTCCGAAAGGGCTAATATCATCTAAACTTAATAATATTATATGTATAATAAAGAGGAAAATGTTGTTTTTTTCTTTATTTTTTTGTTTGTAATGGATAAATAAACTCAAAAACTACTGGACTGATTTCAAAAATTCTTTCACCAGTAATATGCTCTTTTCTTTCTGAGTAACATGGGCTATATTTTATTAAATATATACGAAAGCCGACACAAAGCGTGGGTCTCCAATAAGTAGTACGAGAAACGAAAACTGGAGATAGCTCGGAGGATGACCTACTAAATGTCAAAAGATTACCTTGGTAAATTGGTATAAGACGTATCCTCTCCAAGAAACATGTTACACTTAACTAAGGAAACAAATATACTAAGTATCCAGCCAAGAGGAAGAAATCATAACATCCTGTCGAGTTACATTACACTGTATATAGCTATAACATTTCCTAAAACCGTCGTAAACAAATTTAAATGATTTGCTTTAAAGTTCAAAGGTAGGTATTGTTCCATACCATGAATAATATAAAATATCTCCAATGTATTGTTTTGGAGAGATTGGATATTATTGTATTGGGTATTAATTTCAACTCGATGTTATACGTGTTACAATGAAGTGATAAAACATGATAATGCAAGGCGCCGGCCACACAGAAAAGACGCAAGACACGGACCCGTCGCAGTCGCGGCGCCCGTTTAATCTACTTTCATACAAAATGTATGCAGCCGTCGCGACTCGCGACGTAAAACGTACAGAAAAGACGGGACGCCCGTCGTTTCTGTATGCGCGCGACCGCGACTGCGACGGGTCCGTGTCTTGCGTCTGTTCTGTGTGGCCCGCGCCCAACAAGGGTTCCATAATACATAAATTATAGTGATAATTTATTTTCCTCCCTACCTAACAATATGTAACCGTAGCAGCGGAAGTAACCTTAACTCAATTTGATATCTGTTGAAAAAGTAATGGTACATCTTAATGTAATTAGTATATTCTTTACAATATCATTAAATTCACAGATATTTATCTAATAACCTATTGGGTGGATGCAGCGACTTTGTTCTATGAAAGCTTAATTAAAATTGACGGACTAGCTCATATATCAATCACCTCTGTCTGAAAATAGATCCATCGCAACCGTTATTTACCTTTAGCGCAGTTGATCGATTACCGAAGTCTGGGATGCGGCATACTCGATAAATGAACTATTTATTACACAGCTCGCTTAAACTTACATGACATTAATTTTTAGCTAAAGCAAGCATGTTTGTATATATGTACAGTTGAAATCGACACCACGCGAGGAATCTCCTCGACGGCAAACAACACACAGTCACAATTATTATTGCTTTTCAGTGCAGTATTATTAGATGTGATAATAATTTAAAATTTTAACAATAACAAAACTGACTTCAAATGAAGTAAATTCTTTCCAATAAAAAAAGAATCATCGAAATGAGTTATGCGGCCATATGTCGCGGACATACATACTTAATGCAAAGACTTATATGGTTTTCTAATGGACGCCATTGTCAGATTTCGCTCAAATTTAAGTGACACTACATGACAAGCATCAGCTTTCGATTAAAATAATAATCATCGAAATCGGTTCACCCAGTCGAATGTTCTGAGGTAACAAACATAAAAAATACAGTCGAATAACAGAGAACCTCCTCCTTTTGTTGAAGTCGGTTAAAAACCCATGCTGTTTTTCTAGAGAGCAGAGGCAGTGGAAGAGCTTCGAGGGATGAACACGTCATGGTCACACCATAGACTTTACGACTTACAACGGGCAGCTAGATGGCGGCACAGTCGGCCTTCGATACCGGATACAACAAAACATTACAGAGTAAGTAAATTTTATTTTCACTTCAAAACTGAGCAACAACATAAGCCATTAAACTGTGTGCTGCTGTAAGGCATGCAATTAATCTGCGTGCTGTAAGACATATGTAAATAAAAGGTGTGTTATCAAAGTCAAAGTCAAATTGTTTATTTGCTAGAACATAGTTTATATAAAGGTGTAAAGTGCCAAAGTTTTCCGTAAATCTTTCCAGCAGCTACACCAGTCCAATATTAGAATCTAAAGAGTGTCCATCGGCAAGTTGGTTTCCCAGGACCAGTAGCGCTTCTGTACAAAGGGCTAGTAATGTATAGTACTGTAGGGCAAATAGTGATAAGCGAGTACTCATCCTCCCAACGATTATTTCTGGCTCTCACCTCGAATTAGTACTTGAATGTCGTCCACGAAATAGTGCCATTGAAGCTTGGAACCGCTTACTTCAGTCCCTCTTGACAAGACCCTTTTCTTTAGTATGTGACTTTTGTCAATATCATGTCACTCATATATAGTTTAAAGGCAAAGTTAGACGTGATAGTTTACCGAAAAGGGTCTTGTTTAAAGGGGTTGAGTCCCAGCAATTGTAGGTAACACAACTGTGCCCAAAATTTCATCTTTCGAAGCCTGTAATTGAATTCTTCAAGCTTCTTCTTATTATGGGTAAATACTTTATTCTTCTTATTAAATACTTTATTTCTTCTTATGGGTAAATACTTTATTGGTACGTTTCCGCTCATTATTTATTATTCATTATCCTACGCTCCCTTAAACCCTTCTAACTTATCGATTGTTCTCAGTAAGATTTCACGTTGGCTTGATCGATTTAAAAATCGATGTTTCCGTAGGTCCAGTGGTTGTTATTCTCTCACCATAGTATAGCACAGGTGACTCCAGCAATCTAGCAAACATCTAATCTACCCGTCTTCACTTTTCGATATAACAGGTATCCCTCTTCTGACACCAAAAGTGTAATTTCGATATAAGTCTTGAATATATAATGATTATTAAATAACGAATGAATAAATGTGTAAAAATAAAGCCTTGATTTGTATTATTAACAACTTAAAGGATAACATATTTACTTACCTGGAACCAACACTTCAGATGATTCTAACATAAATCCCTCGAAGTCAAGCTCCTTCTTGTTCCGTCCGAACCACCTAGATGTTGGGTCCACTTGAGCTCCTGAAAAAAAGAGATTATTTAATAATAATCAGTTAGTCAGATTAGTTCATTTACTCTTCTTCTTCTTTTAAAATTTACGACCATGACAAGTTCCAGGTTTATCATTATATTATATCAAGTGACACAGACTAAGAAATGACTATGCACCATTATTGTGGCATTGAGCTAATCTACGACAGTAAGAGTCTAGCTATTTCGTTCAGGATGTTTTGGGATGGACGACAGACGACCTCAAAGCCTTGTTTAAATAACATTAAATTAAAACAAAATGAGGTGCTGCTTCAAATTGCTAAGTATAAACATATAGGCCAGGATGTCATTCAATTGATCTTTCATATATGCTGTAGGTATTACAATTTTGTCTATGAATAGAAATCACACGGTTTAAATACAATAAAAATAAAACTATTAAATATCATTACAAAATAGTTAGTTCTTACGAATTTCGTAACAAAACATCACTTTCGTTGCTATCACCGCAAAAGTAAGTTTTTATTAATTGAATTAGGTAATAATTTTAAAAACTGCCGATTCTATTCTTACGACATTTTCGTCTATTACAGACGATTCAAACAGAATCTTATGGATGACACCTGTTTTCATGACTATGAAAACCAAGCTGGGAGCGACAGTTTCTACCGCAGCGATGACAGGAGAGTGTAGAGAGATAAAAACTTCCGATTACGTTTGAGAGTATAATCAGAAAAAAATAAAACAGAGAAAAAACAGAATTTTTTTCTTGCCTTGCAAACCATTATACCTTTTAATAAATTGATTTTAAATTAAGGGTCAGTTAATTATAGGTGGGCCAAAGTTACTACTGCTTACCCTAACTAAACTAAAAAACTATTTGATCAAACCAAAAATATTATTGGTAAATATTTAATGAAAAAATATCTTTAATTTTACATGGTACTTTGTGGTAAATTATTAAATTCAAATCCTATGATTGCATCATCTTTTTTATATGCGATTAGTTTTTTTTGGGACCACTGTGTTGAAAAAAATTGAAAGGGATTTTTGGTTCCGTATTGAATTTCAGCACCGGTACTCTGAATATGTATGGTGTTTTTTTTGGTCTGAAAGTGCTCCTGATCTTAAAAATCTTAGTTCGTTGATATTACAAGAATTTAAGATATTACAAGCTACGTTAATGATTTCATATCTACATGGCATCCAAATCCTTCTCAAATGTATGAATTCCCTTCAAAAATACATTTTCCTGATTTAAAATTCCTGATTCCTAACTGATGAAGATGTAGACTTCAATTTCTTAATAAGTACTGTACAGATGCATAAATGTTTTAAAACGTATCTATTGCCAAAGAACAAAAAAAATTCTGAGACTAAGTAGTCTGGCCATAAATACTGTTACATAAAAGCTTTTCTTTTTTTCAGCTTTTTAATTATTTTGAATTTGGAACACGTATATTATTTTAAAAACTTCTTTCGATTTCGCGCCATTTCACATACTTTTTCGTGTTCATTATCAAATTACAATATGGAATGGGGTGTTAAAGAAAATAGGATTGCAGTGATCGCCTTGCACAAAGTGGGTATGGAGCCATCGGTCATATTCCAGACACTTCAAAAGCTTGGTATCAGCCGTATGTTCGTATATCGTACAATAGGCTAGTTGACAAAATTTGGAAATTAGTTTAAAACTATAGCTTAGCATCTATTTTACCCCAAAAATATATTATTCTAAGAAAAATAAGTCTTTTACATTAGTATTTTGAGTTTTTAGAAATGAACTTGAAATTGACCGCGAAAAAGGCCAAGACTGTCATGGCGTTTTGAATGACGTCACACCTCGCGAAACAGCCGTGTTTGTGTATGACAGTCAATTGTGTTTTTTAATAAATAATGAATTCCTCGTATTATAAATACTGTATAGTGCCCCAATGTAAAAGTACAACGATAAAAACGCCAACCAAATTATTCATATACGTTCCAAACAATAAACAAATACGTAGAAAGTGGTTAAATATGGCAAGGAGGCAAGATGCTCTTACTTTATCAACTGATTCCACAATTTATTTCTGTGAAGATCATTTTGATGTAAGTAATAAACACAACTTGATGTATCTATTTATAAATGTATAGTAAAAGAAATGAATTTTGCAAAATCTACCATAATATACCACACATAACCTATAAAATGTTATGACTTGAGTAGGGTATCAGTTATGTATTTACATTCCATAGTAGGTAAATGCGACTCTCTGACTGGTAACTGCTAATTAAATGAGACTTTGTTTGTTCTTAACATTATACTTACACAGAAGTTTTAACATTGCGGAATTCCGATGAACAAAAGTCGGTGTTTATTGCAAAAAATTTGCCAAGCATAACGGCGTCAATTTTGGGCAAATTACTGCTGTTTGCTTTGTTAAATCCTGATTCCATAGCAAATTATATCTGTCTTTCAAGATTAAACTAAAAACGAACTGTATTAATTTAACGAGAATTGCTGAAAACTCCAAATAACCTGTTCATTTTATACGAAAATGACAGCTACAACGTAGTGTTTCGCGAGGTGTGACGTCACGCTTCCATGCGCTTCACTGATTGATGTTTAATGTCACGTGATTAAACGCCTCAATTTGTCGATTTTATTTTCCAAAAATATTATTAATCTGTTATTATTTTAATAGAAAAGCTGCATTTTTGTTTACTAATTATCATGGTTAATCATTAGAAACTCTAAGCCATTCGATTTATTCTTAGTGGAAACAAGCCTATCAACAGATACAACAACACTTCGTCTGTCGAAGACCAGAAAAGATCGGGGCGGCCGCGTGCTGTTAGAACTACAAAGGCTGTTAATGCTGTTAAAGCCAGAATTCGTCGAAACCCCATTAGGAAGCAAAAAATCTTATCGCGAGAAATGAAGATTCCCGCTAGGACTCTGTCGCGTATTATAAAACCTGAAGACCTGAAGCTCGGTGCTTATCGTCGATATACAGGACATGCCCTAAATCAATCTTTATAATTAAAAAGAGCGTGGATCGATCAAAACGCCTTCTGTCGCGATACGCAAGTGAAAGGCACAGAAATATCCTCTTTACCGATTTAAAATTTTCACGATTGAAGAACACTACAATAAGCAAAATGATAAAGTGTACGCTCACAGTTCTAAAGAAGGTGCTCAAGTGGTCGGGAAGGTACAACGTGGTCATCATCCTGCGTCAGTGATGGTTTGGTGGGGCGTGTCTTATCAAGGAGTCACAAAACTGCATTTTTGTGAAAAAGGAGTGAAAACTTCAGCCAAAGTGTATCAAGATACAGTCTTGGATCATGTTGTGAAACCTCTCAGCAATACTCTTTTTAAAAATATACCGTGGACTTTCCAACAGGACTCTGCACCTGGTCACAAGGCACGAACTACCCAAGCCTGGCTTGAAACCAATGTTCCAGACTTTATAAGAGCTGAAGACTGGCCCTCATCTAGCCCAGACCTCAACCCTTTAGACTTCAAATTATGGTCAGTTTTAGAGGACATGGCCTGCTCTAAACGACACGGCGACATTGAGTCTCTTAAAAAATCTTTGGAGCAAGCAGTGGCGAAATTTCCCTTGGAGCAGTGCGTAAATCCATAGATTCGTGGCCAAACAGATTAAAGGCCTGTTTAAAAGCTAAAGGTGGCCATTTCGAATAGAATATTTTTTTTTTGCTGAGACTTTAATAAATATGTAGGTATAAATTTTATTAATATTACATTACTTCATTTAAAAAAAAGCATTTTCATTTGTAACAGAACTTATGGCTGGACTAGTTATTTATCGTTTCAACTATCTAAAAGAATGTACTCGTATAAACGAAAGTAAGATTCAATTCTTTCAAAATAATGAATTAGAATACATATCAAAGAGGAATAGTTAATTTTTAAATAGTCACAGTCCACAAATTTTGAAAATTTGGCTAGCCGATATTGATGTGCAAGCCATTATTTCTATTCATGCCGTTCTTAGCTATATTGTACGCTAGCAAAGCTGAAAAAGGTCGGATGGAATGAAAGATTTTATTAGACAAACTGTACAAGAGTCAAATAATAATAGCGATGTGCAACAACTAATGCAAAAAAAATTGATAAAAATGTGTGCTGAACATGAGTACTCTGCTCAGAAAATATTTTGGATTATTATGGATTGGCCTCTGTATCGATATTCTCGATAATTTTGTACTGACAACGTCAGAAACATGGGAAGTTTTCAAATATATTTCTTTTTATCATTATCATTTAGGCAGAATTAATCTCAACAAATTTTTCGGGATTTACTTAATCGAATTAGTAATGTGAATTATTAAATGTATTTACTATTGAAGATAAAAAAAATATTAATGACAAGAAGTATACAAACTTTATTAGTAAATGAGTGTATTTTTTAACGATGCCATCAGACTTTTTCCTACAAACAAAGATGTAAAACAGAGTTAAATAACCAAAAACTGCTTAAAATAATTACGTCTGTTTCATACATTCCAGCTTAATATCAATTAGTGCAGAAATGTTGGGCGGCCTTGAACCATTTTTTATTTTATCGATTGAATCAAAAGTTACGTACGTTTACGTACATTATGGGTAGAGAGTGGATTGGTCAATGCAGCGCTAAGTTATATCAAAGATAGAATTTTATAGTTCTCCTTAACTAATGCCAAGAGTGATAATGGTTATATGTATTTCAAAATTACACGAATTCAAAACATTACTTATGAATACAACTAGGAAAAGTGTCAAATTTATTAATTAAAACTCTTTATTTTATTTATTTATTTAAACTTTTGGACATTACTGCTCTATGCTAAAAGCATTATCTGTCATTCTACCTTCGGGAAGTAAGGGAAACATCGAATGACGGTATTATTTGTTTGTTATATTGAATTGACGGACAGAGAATTCCATTTTGAATAACTTCTATGCCAATTTTCCGTTTTATATTTGATTTTGCAACTTTTAACTCAGGGCATGCATCTAAGTACACTCTTTTCGGTTTTTTTTATTCATTTTTATTGCATCAATTATGTTCTGTGCCATAATCATTGTTCTTATGAAGAATATTTTCATTGTCACTGTCAGATTCAATTGTGTCCATTCTCTGTAGTGAAATTTCGAACGTTTACGGCCTCTCTTTTATATTAGCGGAGAGTTTTGTTCGGCGGACTGCTTGTTTCTGTTGTATGGTAGCATATGATAGCCACTCTGTTTGAAAGTTCCAATGTTCGAACCTGTTCTAGAAGATATTTTTTTCGACACAACAAGTTTTATGCTTCCGGAAAATGATGTTATCAATACTCATAGGGTGCCTCTCATGCGCTGTTCGGTGCTTTAAATCACTGAACTCGCTATCAACGCCAGATAAAGTTGCAACCATACTTCCATACACAAATACGCTTTTCATCACGCTTGAGTATAGGGGAAAGTATGGTATCAGATTTTTTATTCGTTCTCCAACACTAGGCATACAGTAAGGACTCATGTCTTCGTTAATTCGAGTTGAATCGCTTGAAATCTTTTCGAGTGAACTGTTGTAAAGTGATATTCCCTATTCGAATATATTTATCCCACTTTCTTCGCCGCTGCTTCTTCCGCTGCTGGTTCGATTATTCTACCAATTCGGTTACTTTGTTTACTAATGAGTCTCCTATGCAAGTGAATAAATTCTTCGCCAGCCAAATTCAGACGACCATTTTTATCCATTTCTAAAGTACTATTAGAGATAATCAGTGTATTCTTGATTGTGTCTCTGAATTTATGGAAATCATCACATTTGGTTATGAACACCATAATAATTACGTAGAATTTTCTTACGAGCGGATTTACCGTTTGTAATTCCTTCCACCGAAAAATCATTTTTACGTAATAAATTTCTCATTAGTCCACTTTCTTCGCCGCTGCTTCTTCCGCTGCTGGTTTTGTTCGGCGGACTGTTTGTTTTGTTAGTATGGTAGCATATGGTAGCCATTCTGTTTGAAAGTTCCAATGTTCGAACCTGTTCTAGAATATATTTTTTTCGCCACAACAAGTTTTTTGCGTCCGGAAAATGATGTAAAGTGTATTGTCACAAATTTATCAATACGCATAGAGTGCCTGTCATGTGCTGTTCGGTGCTTTAAATCACTGAACTCGCTATCAACGCCAGATAAAGTTGCGACCATACTTCCATACACAAAATCGTTTTTCATCACGCTTGAGTATAGGGGAAAGTATGGTATCAGATTTTTTATTCATTCTCCAATACTAGGCATATAGTAAGGACTCACGTCTTCGCTAATTCGAGTTGAATCGCTTTGAAACCTTTTCGAGTGAGCTGTTGTAAAGTGATGTTCCCTATTCGAATTTAATTATCCCACTTTCTGCGCCGCTGCTTCTTCCGCTGCTGGTTCGATTGTTCTGCCAATTCGGTTACTATGTTTACTAATGCGTCTCCTATGCAAGCAAATAAATTCTTCGCTAGCCAAACTCAGACGACCATTTTTATCCATTTCAAAGGTACTATTAGAGATAATCAGTGTATTCTTGATTGTGTCTCTGAATTTATGAAAATCCTCACATATGGTTATGAACGCCATAATAATTATGTAGAATTTTCGTACGAGCGGATTTACCGTTTGTAATTCCTTCCACTGAGAAATCATTTTTACGTAATGAGAAATATCGAGACGGAGAAAGCATGAAGGAAGAACTTTTTTCTAACGCAATATTTTGGAACAATACAGAACAAACCTACAACAACCTAAAACAATCACCAGAATCACGATGCCTTTGTTTATTATTCTGAATTGAAGGGCAGAGAATTCCATTTTGAATAACTTATATGCCAATTTTCCGTTTTATATTTGATTTCGCAACTTTTAACTCAGGGCATGCATCTAAGTACACTCGTTTTGATTTTTTGGTTCATTTTTATTGCGTCAATTATGTTCCGTGCCAAGATCATTGTTCTTATGAAGCATATTTTCACTGTCACTGTCAGATTCAATTGTGTCATTTCTCTGTAGTGAATTATTTTCGAACGTTTACGGCCTCTCTTTTATATTGGCGGAGAGTTTTGTTCGGCGGACTGCTTATTTTGGTTGTATGGTAGCATATGGTAGCCATTCTGTTTGAAAGTTCCAATATTCGAACCTGTTCTAGAATATATTTTTTTCGCCACAACAAGTTTTATGCGTCCGAAAATTATGTTAAGTGTGTTGTTACAAATTTATCAATAAGCTTAGGGTGCCTCTCATGTGCCAATGTTCGATGCCTTAAATCAATGAACTCACTACCAACGGCAGATGAAGTTGCGACAATACTTCCATACACAAAATTGCTTTTCATCACACTTGAGTACAGGGGAATATATGGAATCAAATTTTGTTATTCATTTTCCAATACTAGGTATATAATTAGAATTTACGTCTTCGCTGATTCGAGCTGAATTGCTTGAAATCTTTTCGAGTGAACTGTTGTAAGGTGATGTTCCCTATTCGAATATATTTATCCCACTTTCTTTACCACTGCTTCGTCCACTGCTGGGCTATACTCGTTCAATTGTTCTATCAATTCCGTTACTTTGTTTACGAATACGTCTCCTAATCAAGTGAATAAATTCTTCGCCAGCCAAACTCAGACGACCATTTTTGTCCATTTCAATAGTACTATTAGAGATAATCAGTGTATTCTTGGTTATGTCTCTGAATTTATGAAAATCATCACATTTGGTTATGAACGCCATAATAATTACGTAGAATTTTCGTACGAGCGGGTTTACCGCTTGTATTTCCTTCCACCGAGAAATCATTTTTACGAAATGAGAAATATCGAGACGGAGAAATCATGAAGAAAGAACTTTTTTCTAACATGATATTTTGGAATAATACAGAACAAATCTACAACAACCCAGAACAGTCACTAGAATCACGATGCCATTTTGAAACAAAGTAAAACAAACCTTTTTTATGTGGGGAAATCCTCATGGATGCTATGGATGCCATTGGCTATGCCGGACTCCGACCGGTTAAAACTACCACGGGCGTACTCCTTTACACCGTAGGTCAGGATCACGGGTACGCTCTCTCATTCTTCCATGAGCCTGACAGCGCTGGTTCCTTTTGGGATCCCTTTCTCAGGATGTATCTGGAGTTTAACCATCCCTTTTCTACTACAAGGCACGCACGCGGCCCTTACACCGAGCGCGCTTTCTCGAGGCCTTTTGTTACTGACTGCTGACACCGTGTCCACCATAAATACCTCATTCATGGAGGACGGAGAGTGCCTCGTAGGCAGTCTTTCGACGTCCTACTCGCCGGCTGCGAATTTGGAGGTTAGATGATATTTCCCTCTCCCTCTCTGCACATTCTTTTTGCGACATAACCTCCTCGCAGAAGGAAAATCCCATGACCCAAGACTTCTCGGTCCTGACCATTGCTCATATTATGGTCGAAAGTGAGAGGTCGTTCCAGAACCAGTGCCAGTATTGAAGACTATGTTAATAAAATATTGTCGGCTGCTCTTAAAGGTTGCAAGAAAATGTGACTAATTATTGTTATCGCATCACCAAGACGTCGATAAAGAAGTTGCACTTCAGAAATATCCCGACAGCAAAAATTTTTGGAAAAACAAAAAAAAGAGCTGTATAGCTTTTTAGCTAGCGAGCTAATATTTTTAAGAATGGCCTATATTACAGGTCTGTGTTAACTTGAGAAAAGACCGTTTCTCCCATAAAACAGACTTTCTCCACTTCTCACATGGACAGGACAGTTTTTTGATAGCTCGAGTGTAAGTTCTGCTGCCCGGTAATTCTATAAATGTTTATAAGTTGAGCTGTGATAAACAATACAAACTTCATAAGCACGAGATATCAGGATTAATTACCGTTTCGCAATCAGTGTCAATTTTTATTTGACAAACAATTGATTATTTTTGAGACACGGTTGTTTTGATTTTCATGTAGTTGTCCATTAGCGAAGTGCTAGTAAAAGATTTTTTTATTTGTTACATTAGTATTTTCCCTTCAATTATACACTTCCCATTTCAAATTTTTGTTTGTCTGAGACAAAGGTGGAATGAAAAGATCAACAAAACAATAAAATAAGAGAGAAATACGTTATGAAACAGTTTTCCTCGAAGCATTTTCCTTGTAATAATAGTCAAGTGTAATCAAACGAGGAATCAAAATTTACATCTCAATTCTAAGAAAATTGTACAGACAACAAAAAAAAATTATGGGTTGGTCACCATTGGTTATTGGGTATTGTTATTTGAAGTAATGCTCATAGAAAAGTATTTAAATCAATGCGATGACCCCGACGATTTGGTGTTCGTTACTAAAGCCTAAGTATAAATATTGGGTTCAGTCGATATCTATTTCGGAGACACATTAGCATCCATTGTAATTTTTTATCCGTCTAATCTATATGTCGCAGGGAAATGATGAAATTCGTAGTTTTATGTGTAGGCATTCCAGGGTTCCATTAGGTATCTTCCAGTTCCATCATCATGTCCTCATCATCGAGTTATTTGATCATTGCTCGTCAAGATAAACCTAATGGACCCAAACTCGATGGGTTTATGTGTAGGCATTCCAGGGTTCCGTAAGACACGTACCAGATCCATCATCGGGTCCTCGTCATCAAGTTATGTGATCATTGCACGTCAAGACAATTGCAATTGCATTTTATGCCACAATAAGAGTTCTTTTATTTTAAAAATACCTAATTGTATGTGCTTTGCTTCTGGAAAAGTTAGTGTCTCCAATATTGAGGAGCCGCCACAGCCAACAAAAAATCTTTTGACAAATAATCATTCACTATCTGGACATTTTTTAACCAACATACGAAAGTACAATAACCTCTTTCAAATGACTTCGTTTGGCGCAAAAGAAATTAAGGAACAAAATTTCATGCCAACTTTTAAAATAGAGGGACAAGTATACCATGCTATAGGTAGCCTTTTACCACCATCAGGCCAAAATCCATAACACTTGCAGATATATTTCATTTCAGACGCAGATCAGCTATCGTTCCGGTCAAACATAGCTCCAACTCTAAAAATTGATTTAATTAACGAAATACAGATCGCACTGAATAACTAGAATGTATACATACGAAGGTTTAAACAAAACTTAGAACGTAACTCTTCGGATAACTTAAAGTTAATCATTCATTCCGACTGCCCACCGCAGACAGCACATCCGGGTAGATATAATGCTCCAGCTGTAAACGAAGTAGCCGTCCTCTTGGTTGACGAAGAAAAAGGCCCCAGAGATATAATGTTGCACAGTAGAGAAGGCCAACTTAAAAGGGTGTCTGATTTACATGAATCGTATGATCCACTACAGTATCCCTCAGTGTTCGTAGTGGGAGAAGACGGTTATTATTTAACCATTCCTCGGCAAGGTACAGTGCATAACAAAAATGTGACGTGTATGCAATTTTATGCATTTAGGTTGATGGATAAAGCTAACTGTTTTAAACCATTGCATTATTACAGGGACTTATTTAGTCAATATATTGTCGATATGATGGCAAAATGAAAGCAGAAATATTGAATTACATATGTCGTAATCAACAGAGACTGAGGGCTGATGAATACATTCATCTTAGAGACGCTTTAAATCAAGAAGCAAATGTTGACCCATCAAATATCTGTCAACGCATAATCTTGCCATCTTCATTCACAGGTTATCCGCGTTATCTGCATGAAAAAACCCGAGATGAAATGATTTATGTGCGAAACTATGGGAGACCAGACTTATTTGTCACTTATACGTGTAACCCCGAATGACCTGAAATTAAAGCGGAACTATTGTCTGGTCAGCGGTCTTTCGATCGTTATGACATAATTTTAAGGGTAATTCATTTAAAGATAAAGAAATTCATAAAATTATTCGCCAAAGACGAAATATTCGGAATAGTGAAATGCTACATGGCAAGTTTGGAATGGCAGAAGCGAGGTTTACCTACCACACTGTAATTTGCTGTTTTGGCTAGAAAGAAAAATCCAGCCAGACGAAATTGATAATGTCATAGTTGCGGAACTGCCCAACCAACAAAACGATCCGATATAGTACGATATTGTAACAAAAAATATGGTGCATGGACCATGCGGAAAGCATAATTTAACAGCACCATGTATGAAAAACGGTATCTGTACAAAAAAGTACCCTCGACGTTTCATCAACAATACCCAAACCGGAGAGGATGGATATCCAGTTTATCGTCGTCGTGAAGCCGAAAATGAAGGACAGTGCGCTACACTAAATATCAGGATTCAATATACATAATAGATGGATTGTCCCTTATTCTCCACTATTGTGTAGGATGCTTAACGCTCACATAAATGTGGAGTACTGCCACTCAGTTCAAGCCAACAAATACATTTGCAAATATATAAAGGATCTGACGAAGCTACTTTTAGCGTCAGAAACCCAAATGATGAAGTGGAAAACTACGTGAATGGCCGGTATGTACATAAGTACATCCGAAGCTTTCTGGCGAATATTTGAATTTCCGATCTACGAGCGGCATACTACAGTCTTGCAGTTTGCTGTCCACTTATAAAATGGCCAAAGGGTATTTTACTGCGAAACGGCTGAACAAGTGGCCCAAAACCCACGTAAAATTACTTTGCTGGCTTTGAGCTCTGTAATGAAGATGAATTTGCAAAGACACTTCTATACCACGATATCCCGTAATATTACACATGGGCCAATAATAAATTCACAAGATGGAGGCGTGGTGTTGACGTAGTTGGCCATCCAGGGATAAAAAAGACGCCGCTTTAGAAAAGTCTACGGTGTACATCCTTCTCAGTCAGTGTTTTTATTATCTTAGGATGTTGCTACATCACGTTCGTGGTCCAACCTCATTCGAGCTATCAAGCAGCTTGCCGTGACAGAGGTTTGCTAGAAAACGATAATCATTGGGAAAATACTCTGACTGGAGCATCGCTTTCACAATGTCCAGTACAACTGAGAGGTTGTTTGTGGTAATACTTTTATTTTGTCAGCCATCGGAACCATTAAATATGGGACAATTTCAAAGGCGATTTATATGAAGATATTAGATAGAATCAGACAGCAAAATATTTTTGTTACTATTTTTATTGCATACTAATCTTGGTAACTTAAATTGTTAAACTCTTATTTGTTAACTTAAATTTATGAACATCAAAAACTATGTTTATGTACTTAACATGCCCCAAATTCAATGTATTATAGTAAACGGATACCTCTTGAGAGAGTTCAGTTGCCTATATGTATACATATATTTCAGGCGTACACCCAGTTTAGGCAGCTGACGATCATTTAGTCTGGTTAGCATACTTTAAAAATGTATTATCCAACTCCATGTACATATGTAAACATATTCTTGATGAATAAATGAATTATTAATAACGATGGTTTGATACAAGTAGAAAATAAACTATTGCAATTAAATGATAAAAGCCTAAGTTAATTTAGATTACCCTCTCCAGTTCGTACAGAAAACAATGCTACTGATACAATGGTACGTCACTATAATACAAATAATTTGACCGCTTTTATCAATGAAAATCTGCCAAAATTAGTCCCAGATCAAAAGACACGCCTTTGAAACTATAGTTAATAGCGTGAATAAAGACAAAATAAAACCTTTTTTTGGATGTGCCAGGTGGCACTGGGAAGACGTTTCTTGCAAATTTGATACTACTTAGCTAAGATAAGGCTAACAGAAAAGATAGCGATAACAGTTGCTTTATCAGGAATTACTGCAACTCTCTTAACAGATGGGAAAACTGCTCATTCTACGTTTAAACTTCCGCTATCTGTAAATCTTGGGCAACAATCTATATGTTCCATCCGCAAAAACGGGCCTCTTGGTAAATTACTGCAAGACGCCTCATTGATTATGTGGAATGAATGCACCATGAGCTATAGAGCACATATAGAGGCCGTGGACAGAACCTTAAAAGATATTAGAAACTCCTCCGCTCTCATGGGTGGGATTACTTTTGTATTTGCTGGAGATTTCTGACAGACTCTTCCCGTCATTAACAGAGGTACGCGAGCAGATATCATCAAAGCATGCTTGAAATCTTCTCCCTTACGGACTTCAATTGAAAATTGAAAATTACGGACGAATATGAGAGCTCATCTTCATGGAATCACAGATAGTGATTTCCCACAACAGCTACTGAAACTTGGGGAAGGAATTTTTCCCACTCCTTTAATCAGAAATCATAATATCCTTTTGAATAAGTCTCTAGGTCAAATAGTCCATGATTTAGAAATTTTAATAGATGCAGTATACCCTGACATTGAAAATTTGCAATATTGGCAATAGTGTCACCTAGGAATGATACGGTCAACGAAATAAATAATTTGATTATTCAAAAAGTCCCCAGCCAAATAAAAATTTACAAATCAATCGACACTGTTACTAATATCGAAGACGCAATCCATTCCCCACAGGAATTTTTGAATTGTCTGCAGAAACCCTTTTGGACTGCCACCACATGAATTGACGTTAAAAATCGGAATTCCAATCATGCTTTTAAGAAATTTAAGCCATCCAAGTATGTGCAATGGGACGAGGCTGCTTATTAAAGAATTTAAGGATAATTTAATTATAGCGACCATTATCACCGACCCAGCAGCTGGTCAACTGGCTGATATGCCGAGGATACCGATGATCCCAACTGATTTGCCAATCCCATTTAAACGGCTTCAATTTCCGGTAAAAACATCTTTCGCCTTAATTATTAATAAGTCTCAAGGCCAAACCTTCGAATTATTAGGGATCGACCTATGAAAAGAATGTTTTACTCATGGCCAACTGTATGTTGGCCTATCGCAAGTCGGAGCTCCTGAAAATCAATTTATTTTGCTGCCACAAAATAATATAGCAGTGATAGCCTAGCGGTTAGAACGTTGGTCTCCCGAACCAAGGGGCCCGAGTCCTGGCACGCACCTCTAATTTTCAAATATTATGTGCGTATTAGAAGTTAATTATCACTTGCTTCGGTGAAGGAAAACATCGTGAGGAAACCTGCACACCTGAGAGTTCTCCATAAAGTTCTCAAAGGTGTGTGAAGTCTACCAATCCGCACTTGGCCAGCGTGGTAGACTATGCCCTGTACCCCTCACATTGTGAGAGGAGACCCCGAGCCCAGCAGTGGGACAATTATGGGTTGCTGCTTTGCTTTTTTTTTGCTTTTGCCACAAAATAAAACAACGTCAAATATCGTTTACAGGGAAGCTCTGACTCAATAAATTGAATGATTTTTGTTTTTTACGTATGATATTTTTACAAAAATTAGAAATAAAGAGAAATAATAAAATACTTATTATAATACTTCATTAAGGCTTAACACGCATTACGATTTTTCATCGCGCGATTTTTTCCGCAATATTCTGTGAGATATGGAAATTATATGAAGTGAACGCACTTGCGAAAAAAAAATCGTGTTGATTATGATTCAAACACCGGTGGGTGCACGGGTACTTAATTCGTGTTTACCCGTGAATACCCAATGAATTAACTCAGGTGAATAAAGTCGACGGCACCACTGCATCAAGTTTGGAATTTTATAAATATCGATAAAATGTTTGTATAATAAACATTGTCGATAATTTGTAACTAGTAAGTTACGAGTCAAAAGTGAATGTGAGTGAATGAAGATAGTATGAATATTGACTAATGAGCCCATCAATGCGACTGTTATATTCGTTTAAAATTTATTTTATCAAGACAATTAACTAATAGGTACTTTGATACTTTCATGGGCTTCAATTGCTTGTAGTCAAGTCATAAAAACAAATCATTCCTTTATGTAAATCCTGTTATTCTTGTTATTGCAAACACATTTCGTAAAAAGCAGGCATACCTAGAAGTGCCACCATTTTGGAAAAACTTCGTTTCGATGACCAGTGATGTGTCAATCAACGGAATAAGTGATTACAATCAAAAAGTATTCAATGATGAAATGTCGCAAGTGATATACTTTCTAAGTTTGAGTTCAAAACCGTAGAAAAATAAAGCAAAAAATTAAAAAATAATAGTTTCAGCGGACTTTGATAAAACATGTGCCAATCGATAGTCTAAGTGATTAATGTCTGTCTGTCCATCCATATATCTGTCTGTCCGAAGCAAAGCACCGAGGCCCTTTAGAGAGTGCTAGAAAGTTGTAATTTGGCATAGATATACATATTTATTAAAACTGCAGAATCGTAGAATAAAATATGTATTGATAAACAGATATTTTTTGTTAAAGTTTACACTCTATACCTACTATAAAAAATAAAATCCCACCTCAATCATTTAAATTGATTCACTGTAACAAAAGTGATCCGAGATCAATACCCCAGGCGCTCCACTATATCCTAAAAAACGGGTTTGTGCTGGCGAATAACACGGAATATTTTTTATTAAAATTATTTATTAGTGGTGGAAAATATAGACAGCAATAATTTAATAAAAGTATATATTTTGGTATAAAATAAATAACAAAGATTTAAGATAGAACCCTATTGAGTAACATTAGGCTGTGGAGATCTCTCTTCTTATGAGTCGAGGTCGTGGCGTCGTGATGATGTCCATTTCTTCAGGAAAAGCAACCGTAGCAATGTGTTTCCGTTGATTTATGCTTGTGACATTAATTTTAATAGTGTTACCTGTTATTGTATAGCTTATTTTCTGCGTGACAGTCTAAAGTTGTCGTTGCGGATGACGCATCCAAGATATTTTAAAATAGGTTTCTGTGAGGTAGATGACATAACTTTGATGTTCTTTGAAACGTGTTGCTTCGGCGTGCGGTGCAATGCAAGGTATTCGAAGTAATCATCTCCAATATTCCTTATATCCTCTTCTGTTGGTGTCAGTTTTGCGGTTATCTTGCATCAGGTTATTCGGGGTCGATAAACGGAGTTTAGACATGGTGTCACACTGAGAGGTAATAACAAAAAACATGCACATTCATTTTTGAAGTTATACTTCTTTAGGCGCGTTACCAATGATGTTTAAATAATATATAATATCTTTGCGCGTTACGAAATAAATGGAAAATATGATCAGAGTAAAATTTTAAAATTTGTAACACGGACGGTGACACAAAAACGACGGTGACGAAAAACGTCACGCGCGTTTTTAAGAACGCTCCTTTTGAAAAAATGATTATTATTATAGAAGTTGTTATTTTTATTATATATTTTTTTAATATTATTAGAATATTGTTTTTGAATATTGTTTTTAATACTGTTTCTTTATTTTGTTTTTTTAATATTGTCAAAGAAATATCACTTCTCACGCGCGTACATAACGTTATACGTACACGTTTATGTTTTATCACTATTAATTACGATGTTTTTTAACTGACTTACAAAAAAAGGAGGAGGTTCTCAATTCGACTGTATTTTTTTATGTTTGTTACCTCAGAACTTTGGACTGGGATGATTCTTTTTTCAATCGAAAGCTGGTGCTTGTCGTGTGGTTCCACATAAATTTGAACGAGATCTGACAATGGCATCCATGTCAAAATCATATAAGTCTTAAATTTGCATTAAGTATGTGCGCGATAAATGGACGAATAACTCAATTTCGCGCCAACCGATTTCGATGATTCTTTTTTTAATTGAAAGCTGGTGCTTGTCGCATAGTCCCACATAAATTTGAGCGAGATCTGACAATGGTATCCATGTCAAAAGTACAATGTACTTCATTTGAAGTCGGTTAATTTTTTGTTAAAATCTTAGATTATTTTAATATGGCATTAAATAAAAATAATTATACTTTAAAAACTTCCAGAATTAGACAACTTTCAGTAACCAATTTATCATGAAAGAAAATGTACCTATTGACGAAATTTCCCGTCATGCGCTGCATAACTTACAGTTGAATTAACAATCACACTAGTAATTTTGGTTCCATATTTTTTTGTATAATAATATAGGACGATTAACAGAACACAATATGAGGCTGTAATAAAATATTGTACTCAGATTACAACCAGAAACATTTTGCAGCAGAGCTTGCATATTGAATAATGTATCTGATTAAAATGAACCTTAACACTGAGTAACACGGGTTATATTGCAGTCCGAGATACCGCGCTAACCGCCTGCCTCCGTCGGCAAGCGTAACAGGTGAATATGGTTGAGGTTTATGAATTTAAATCGTAAACATTCAGTTCTCGGCTGTAGTAGTTCAGCGGGCGAATAGCACGGAAAAATAACAGAATTCGCAATAATATAATAATTATTGGATACGCAAACAGTGAATAAAAAAGCATAATTATGCCACTGAAAAGTTTGCCTCAACCGGGAATGTACTTAATGGATTTAGGTCGTATAAAAAGACTGTTAGAATCTGTTTTTTGCAAAGAAAACAATAATTTTTCTTTACATTATACACACATACGAGTATGTATATATTATACATATATAAGTGAAGTATACATAAACAGAGTATTTTAAGTTAACCGAATTACTCTGATATACTTCAAAGGTCAAAGTTCAAAATGCGACGTCATTTACAGTACAAACTAGTACAGTTAACGTACTGTTACACGAAAAAAAAATATACACTTGATTTAGTTATTTGAAAATTAATTAAAAATAAACCGAAATAATTTAAAATTGATATAAGCAAACACTATAAAGTTTTTATCGTCACCACACAATAAAACTTTTTAATTTTTTTAGTAAAAAATTTTTTTAAGCGCCGAATTTTTTTAAGAGACAAGTCGAATTTTGTAAAGACACTAATTAAAAATATAACAATTAAAATTGCCAGTACGTACGGCAGCGCGATACGGTCCCGAGGCGGGTGGCAGCCGAAGCGGTCCGGAGCGAAGTGCAGCCAGCTCTATGGTACAAAGCCTCGCTCCCTGATTTCTAGGAATTCAGCGTCCAATATTACGTGCGTCATCCCAACCCCCAACCCCCGCTCCGAGCTTGCAACCTACGAGCTAAATTCAGCTTTCCCGGGCCGGCAGCTCCAAACTCAATATTGATTTAGTCTTTATAATAAATGTCATCTGTATTACGAGTATATCTATCAAATTTTAACTGTGTCTGTTTCAGCCAAATGCGAGTCGGACTCGCGCGAGGGTTCCCTATAAACTTGTTTTGGTTCCGGTTAAACTGAATTAAGTTACAGACTTAGTTTCTCTTGGAAAACTTTTGTTCCCATACATAGTAAATCAATTCATCAACTGCAGATAAGTAAAATTAATTGTTTTGTAATACAACTACAAATAGGTTTTCGGATTTTGCATTGCTTCTTGCCAAATTTCATCATCCTAGGTCAACGTGAAGTAATCCATAGGTCTTGAGTGCCTTAGGAGTACCAAAGTCAATTAAAAATGACGGCATAAATGGTTGTGTCCTTGGATTACATTGACTTATAAGCTTGAATTTTTCACCACTCTATGGGATTGCAGACTTGAGTATAAGATATTAATTTCAATCGATAACTCCACTTGTTTCTGAGAAAAAAGTGAAAAGACGATCAACAAAGTGATCATAAAAGAATTCCGCTTTTTGCTTGTGAGGTACTGGAATTATTGATTTTGATTGAATTTTAATGAAACAAGAAGTCCATACTTCTTTCTTGCACTTCCTCTTTCTTTCTTCTTTTTTCCACAGTGCTGCTCTTCATGTTATTGATGCTTACGAGTGGCGGCATCTACATAATCATCTGGCTCGTCTGTTCGTTTATTTGCTACATCTAATATACAAAAATCTCATGTCACGGTGTTTGTGGTTGAACTTGTACGTGATTTTTATGAATTCGGGGTTTACGCGGGAAATGCGTCCATGCGAACGAAGACAGCTAGTAATTACATAAAAAATATGGAGGTATGCAACTTTTGCAGATCTCAATACCAAATAAAAAAATACCAGACTTGAAGAACCACATCTTTCAAAAGGGATAAAAATGTTTTGTATTGTATTCTTTTTTTCTTGTGCTCTTATGTATATTATTGTATGGTGTACAAACAATAAAGTGTTAAATAAATAAATAAATAAATATTAAATAAAAACAAAATTTCAAAATATGAATTTTATTGCAGCAAACTTTTTCGTGACCTGAATGATTGCTGAAGTAGGCCAGCTTAACAACTGGTTTACCTCAAAGAACTGACCCGTTAACTTCGTAAGTGTAGTGGAATGACCTAAGCTTCCCTGATTATGTTAAGAGATCCGTAGTAAGCTATTAATAAAATTCTAAGTTGAATGATGAATCTTGTTGTAATTCCTATGGAATAAGTTTAAGACTTAAAAGGTATCTTCCATGTAAACCTACATATGTAACTAAGTTAAGTAGCATAATTATACCACTGCTTTATTTTCAAGACCGATGTTTCCTTACCCAAACGGTGTCAACGGGACCCTATTGTTAAGCCCCGGCTGTCCGTCCAACCGTCTGTCTGCAAGCTGTGTCTTATGAACCGTAATAGGTAGACAGTTGAAATTTTCACATAGTGTATATTTCTATTGCCGCTTTAACAACAAATAACGACTAAAGCAGTCATACAGCGAGTGCAGAACGCCTGCGCTCGGTTCTGTTTTAATGTCCCTCCACGCGCACATGTAACACCATTCCTAAATACCGCGGATATGCTTAAAATGGAACGTCGGAGGCGACTGCATTTTGCTACTTTGCTGTTTGGCATAGTGAAAAATAAGGAGCCGTTATATTTATATAACAAACTGGCATGGGATAGTAGTAACAGGCCTCGTCGGTTATTCGGAGTTCCCAAGTTGCTGTATCCTTCCAGCAGTACAGCAGCATTTAGTGGGAGCTTTAAATATAACTCTACAAAGTGCTGGAACAATTTGCCTCCTCCTCTGTGTAAACTGCTCACAGTAAAGGCTTTCAAATTCAGATATAAACAGTTATTACTGGAGGAGCAGAAAAAAATTTAGTTCAATTCACTTCATAATTATTAATTAAATCCATTATTATTTATAATTATTCATTAAATCTGTTTTATTTCATCATTATTTATTAAATAAATTTTCATCATCATTATTTATTAAAACTATAGTTAAATCCGTTAGCATATATATAATTAGTTTCCTGATCCCATACGCCAAAGGTAGCCATCAGATAATAATAATCTATTTTACTTTTATATCTTTTCAATTTGTTCGAAATATTTCAATTAATTAAAATCTTACCTACCCGTAACTACTGCAATTTATTATGAATGTGTTTGTGCACTGTTCCTACCTGTTACCTCTAATTGATTATTCGGAGCAGGCAGACGGCCGAGATATTGTCACACAGGCCAGACTGAAAATCGGTGTCGTCTCGTACGACTTAAGCCGAGTCTGGACCATTTCGAAGGACTTGCTGCAGCGCAGACATCATTTGTTACTGTTTTTTCTTTTTTTTAAGATTAGAGGTCTTATGGCCTTATTCATAAAAGTTTAATAACTTTTTTTTATGGGTGATGGATGTATTTTCATACGTTTTGTCGTTTTCATAAGTCAAAGACTAAAAATTCCTTTATCTTTGCTTGTTTTTGTGAATAAGGGAGTGAGACTATTAGATTTTATTGTTTGTGCTTTGCTCCTTCAAATAAATGATTTTTCTTTCTTTCTTTGATGAAACAGATGAAAAAATCTTAGGTTTAAAGGTCTAAAGATTTACCGTAGTTTGGTCTTTTACAGTAACATATATAAAACAGAAAAAAATTGTACGGATGTCATTTATAGACTCTGAAACCATCCAACCGATGCGCCCCAAACTGATTTCATTTGAAAGGCAAAAATGTGAAAATGGTTTGAGACCACTACAGCAATGCATTAGGCACATTCGGTCCATTCATGGAATCGATTTTCGACATTTCCACCGTATCCACTGCAAGGGTGTAGATCCTTCACAAGTAATAACTCTCAGGGCAGGGTAGGCAAGTGCAAAATATCAAATGAAATAATAAGGAATATTTCAAACTTGTACATTATACAAATATATTCTTGTATAATTGGATACACAGCACGAATATAACAATGGTTAACTTTTTTAACAATAAAGGTATTATCAACTAATAAAGAATAAATGTTTTTTACACAGAATATCCTCCCACATTTGTGGAAGCCCAGCTGACAGATGCATTTTCGTAAACAAACCAAACTGTCAAGATTAAAAAAATTTAAAAAATGCATCTGCCAGCCAAGGAATATTGAACGAGGTATTACACCTCGTTACACCACTAGTTGCTAATATTTAAAGGCTAAAAAAGTGAAAGAAGGGGTTTCTTCAAGTTTCGCTCGAGGTCTAATTAGTAGATACTAATATTATTAAATACTAATTAAACCTAAAAACTAAATAGAACCTAAAACTAAACAGTTTCACCGTATAAATATGTAGGTCATCCTACGTTATCTGAAACACGGGAAAAGAGATGAGTTACGATGTGAGTTATATGCCCGGCCGTTGCAGTATTGATTTGCGCATATGTCATCAGGCCATCGCGTCGGCCCTTATCGCTATCAGGTAACCTGGCGGGGGCTGGCTGTGCGGGAGGCAGGCAAGGGGAGGGGGGGCAAGCGCTAGGATTGGTAGATACCTGACGGCCGGGATGTTGTAAAAAGAGAAAACTAAATACATGCACGTGAGCCTGTGATGCACAACGCACACACGTAAAGTCGGCGCTAATTTCTCACGAAGAGGTCTAGATCAAACCCCGACATACTGCTCCAGTGCGCTTGGTGGAGGTCATCGGCGAATGGTATCATTAATCTCGACGACTCGGTGGATGTACATTATTCTAACTCATCTCGTCTAATAATATTATTATATAATTCTAATAATATTTACTTAGAACACAGAAGACATAATAGCACATCTTAGACTGAGAATTCTATAGACAGACGATAACATAGAAACCAATCACTAGTCATTAGTGCAACTATAACGCAAACTGAAACGTCAAAGGAACACTCCACTGTATAACCACTGTATAGCTGTACAACCGATAAAGGAATCTAATTCTCATCAAACATCAAAGCAAGTATTGCAACGTTGATTCAAGCATCGTCAAGCTCCTCATAATATTCCGTCAAAATCCTCTTTCAAAGATATCCTTTGTACGATTATCAGAATCGTTACATTATATTATCATCTGCAACCAGGGTCTGGGCTTAACAGGTCAAAAATAATGTTAATGATATTATAAATAGGTGTATGTTGTTATCGCTCGTATTATTATTGAAACTAAAGAACAATACAGGATATATTAGATTAAAAAAAATAGTAGTGTGTACATACTACATGTAACTGGCTTATTTTAAAATTTTAGAAGAGTTGTTTTGATATATGTACCGTGTATACATCCAAATGCACTTGGAAAGCGGTTATTTTAATATTACAAACAGACACTTCAATTTTATTTATTTCTATCGATTCTGGGAATCTCGGTAGCGGTTCCAACGATTTTCATGAAATTTAGTATGCAGGAGGTTTCGGGGGCGATAAATCAATCTAACTAGGACAAATTTTCAGAAAATGTCGTTTTATCCGTGTTTTTAGGTAATGAAAAACTGCTACAATATACTTATTATTAAAGGTACTTATTATTAAAGCATCAATAAGCAATAAAATACTTAATTGATAACAATTACCGTTTTATATTTCTAAGGTTTTTATTCAATAGGGTATTTGACAACATTGAAAATATACTACAAATTGTTATTATTCTATCAGATAGTAGCACTAAAAAACATATTTCACTTTATTTTCAAGCAAATGACGTATATTTTTGCAAATAACACGAAATTAAAATACAGTAATTTATGAAAATTTTGCCAGTGACCGAAACGCCCTGTGATTGGTTACAACATTGATGACGTCACACGCAAGTAACCTCATTGCAATTCACGTTTTAAGTTTTCTGGGTGTTATTTTCTTAACTTAGAGTTGTTTGGGAAGCAGTTATTTAATAATTTTGGAATAAATATTCTTTTTCAAGTCTCAAAATGGTGTCAAATTTTGTGCAAGCTGATATCAGCAACCTACTTAGGTATCTAAGATCGAAGCATTTATGGTTTCATTTTTCATCAAGAATAACGCTGATTATTTTGCTCCGAAATTAAGAAATGTAAAAACTATTATTATCTATCTTGTTTGATAATAAATAATTAATATTATGTATCACAGAAGTTTTTTAAACCTGTCTATTTCACGTTATGTTGCAGTGAATCAATATAATCGTCGTCTTTAGAGATGTTGTTTCGAAAAATATTAATAAAAAAGACGATATAGCGCATAGCTATTCAAAATTACATATTACTTACAGCACAGGGTACACAACACAATACATAAAAACATTTATAGATATTTGACATAATACTCTTCGGGATAATTTTAACCAGTTTTCGTATTTTTGGATCCGTTGGAACATAAACAAATAATAGTTTAAACATCATCATCATCCTGCCCATTTCCCAATTTTATTTGGGGTCGGCACAATATGTTTCCCTCTTCCACACTTCCCTATCAGCCGTCAATAAATAATAGTTTAAACAACTATTATAAATATGTACATGGTTTTGTATTGTCTAATGTAGATACTGAAGAAAAAAATTGGGACTGTGCTGTTAATCATTAAGGAGTTCCCTCGACTGGAGCCAGACCTGAGTCGAGTATCAGGTCATTCTTATCACAAAAATACATTGTCATCACAACTAAAGCAATGTGTAAAGTTTCAACTCTTTAGGATATGTGGAAGTAGGTCATATTAAGCTTGCTAGATTTGACCTTTGATTACTTATAGACGTATTTGTACTTTGTGGTACTACACATCATTTACACCATTCTATTAAATAATAAGCGCTCATAGAACAGCGGCTTGCGTCGATCCTAAGCGATCGATAAAGTTAAGCAATAGCGGGCGCGGTAGTTGGATGGGTGACCGCTAGTGGCAAAAAATTCTTGAGCGTTTCCGTGCTTCGGAGGGCACGTAAACACGTCGGTCCCGGTTGTTATCATAAGATATCAGTCGTTAAGCCATGTCGGAGGCCTTCGGGCGATTTGAAAACTTCCGACACTCGGGTTGGCCACTAACCCCTCCACCAATCCGCGCTGGAGCAGCGTGGCGGAGTATGCTCTAGGCCTCCTTAAGAGGAGAGACCCGTGCCCAGTAGTGGGCCATTAATGGGTTGAAGCCATTCAATAAATCTAAAATTAAATTATGAAAATTACGTCAGCTGCAATGATAATCATTGTGTTTGTTAGGTATTAGCTCCTCGCTTTGCTTAGGTTTTCGTATAGAACACCAATTTTTTAAATAAAATATAGCCTATGTTACTCAGGAAGAAAAGAGATTTATATTAGTGAAAGAATTTTTGAAATCGGTCCAGTAGATTTGAGTTTATCAAAAAATCACAACTTTCCTCTATAGAATCTTAGTATAGACACTAGCGTGTGACGTCACACGTGTCGTAGACCGCCGCCATGACAGAAACAGCGTTTTTCGCGCGGTTTTGGAAGTTTAAACTTTAACATTGATTTTTATTAACAATACTGTTGTTTTTTTGAGAAATATCAATGTAGTGGGTTTTTTTTTGTAATAAAGAATAGTTTAAAATTATTTTTTAAAATTAGTCAAATACCCTATTATGACGGTCACGCTCTTTTTTGCGCATGGAGTAACTTTTTCTTAACAAAATAAAAATAAGCAGCGTTATTTTTTGTTAGTTATGATATGCGTATTGGAAATTAATCTTTCAACTGAGAGAAGAATGTTCGAGGTGGGTTCAGACCTGCCAATCTGCAATAAAACATGGAGAACGAATGCCTTTAACATTATTTTAAGTACTATTACATAAATGTTGCAACTAGATTCAATTTCTTAATATTCACCCTCCGTGAATAAACATGAAGAAGATGAAAAATTTTACACTTCAATTTTCATTGCAATTTCATAGCGAACGAATCGCAATTTTTTGATTACTGCAGACTCGGCAAAGAATTCTAGGCATTCTATGAAGGAATGTCATAATTGCTTTTGCCCTATAGCAATAGGGTTTGTTTACAAAAAGACTTGAACTATTATAAAAAAAACTCTAGGGAAGTCTAACTTCGCAGTAATTAAATTTTGCATGCAATGTACAATTGTACAGTGTACAGATTAATTGTAAATTGTAGAGAAAAACAATAATAGTGATAATATTGATAATAAAATAAAAATGATATTCAATTAATGACCAAATAATTACTTATTTAAATCATCTGTTAGGTAATCATGGGTTGGGTTGTGTAATAGCATTTTTCATCAAGAGCCTTTGTAACTTTTTTAAATACTTGAACATCAATAGTGGTCGAATTAATAATGGTAGTTTATTATAATATATGAGTAGTGCTTTAGCAAAGATACTTTGTTTGTACATATTGGTTTTACATTGGACTGCACATATTTTCTATCTGTGTCATTCTCGATCGTAAAATGTAAGTAGGTTTGAGTTTGCTTTAATGAAAAAAAAATTTTACTAGTCCGTGTCTTTATTTATTGGAGTGTTGTGTACTCCAATAAATAGAGACACGGACCAGTAAAATTTTTTAAGCTTAAGAAATGCGGTTTGCATGAATTTATTTGTTTGAGATTACAAATTGATCTTATACATTGTTTTTGTGCTTTAAATGCAAGATCCTTATCAACAGAGCTTCGAGGAAACACAACCGTGATATGCCGTCAGAAGCGCGTCTTTGTTTACAATCTTTCTCAGCATACGCAGACTAAAAAATTTATAGTATCGCCCGTATCAATTATATTACTTTCATAAATTCATAAATTTTGTTTTTTCAAGATTTACATTTTAATTAAAAATAATTAAGTAGCATAACGCAGTGACGCAGTGATAGCCTAGTGGTTAGAACGTTGGTCTCCCGAACGCGGGGGCCCGGGTTCAAATCCTGGCACGCACCTCTAATTTTTAAATATTATGTGCGTATTACAAGTTAATTATCACTTGCTTCGGTGAAGGAAAACATCGTGAGGAAACCTGCACACCTGAGAGTTCTCCATAATGTTCTCAAAGGTGTGTGAAGTCTACCAATCCGCACTTGGCCAGCGTGGTAGACTATGGCCTGTACCCCTCACATTGTGAGAGGAGACCCCGAGCCCAGCAGTGGGACAATTATGGGTTGTTGCTTTAAGTAGCACGAGTAACCGCCCTCGCTTTGCTTCGGTCTTCTTTATTCTTTACACCTTGGGTTACATTATTGGAGTTTTATTAAGGATCCCTAATTTTTTTGAAAATATAATATAGCCTATGTTACTCGGGGATAGTGTAGCTTTCTAACAGTGTAAGAATTTTTCAAATCGGTTCAGTAGTTTCGGAGCCTATTCAATGCAAACAATCAAATCTTTCCTCATTATATATTAGTATAGATAAATAAAATAATAAGTAGCTTAATATAATAAGTAGCTTAAATAAAAATTTAAGCCATTCAATAATACAGTCATATCAGAGAGTAATTAATAATTATCAATTTTTAAAATGTCTAAGTTTTTTTAAGTTTCTTTTCCTGTCCTTACTTTGAACATGGCATGAGGCATGGCACACTGGAAATGCTTGCACCTAACTATATTAACCACGGTGTAATAGCTTTCTAACAAAATGGCCCTATGGCCCTAATACATTGAAGTATAATGTCATAGAACAGACATCTCAAATAAAATGTGTGTCCCGGCCAGGAGGTTCTATTTTCAAAATCGAGCCCCCGTTCTTCTTACAATATCAAACGAATCCATTAAAAATTGAAGCCCATTGGCGCCAATCCATTGGGACATACGCCGTGTTCGCGATGTTGGTTCTATACGGTAGTAATAATACTTCAATGTTAGTATGTGACATACTCCGTTTTTTAGATGATGCAACGGTGTAGATCCTTCACAAGTAATAAAACTCTCATGGCAGGGTAGGTAGGTATAAGAAATCACTTGTATAGTACGTAAATTGACAGCAATTAATTTATTTACGTTAATTTAAATAAAAATAGGAAAACAGATGTCATCGATATTGGTGGAAGCCCAGCTGACAGATGCATTTTCGTAAGCAAACCAAACTGTCAAGATTTAAAAATTTAAAAGAAAAATGCATCTGCCAGACAAGGAATATTGAACGAGGTATTACACCTCGTTACAATGAACCACTTGGTAAACAATCTTAGTAGTACTATTCTACTGTGTGTGTAATCTACAGTACCCGGATGACCGAGTTTTGCTTGGTTTAGCTTTAGTGTTGCTACTCGCCAGTAGATGTCAGGAAGAGTCTATTAAAGCAGTTTTTCATTGCTTGAAAACGCGGATAAAACGATATTTTCTAAATATTACGATCTATTTATCACCCCCAAAACTCCTGCATATTAAATTTCATTAAAATAGCTGGAGCCGTTTCTGAGAATCCGAAAATATTTTATATAGGTATATGAGAAATACTCGTTTAAAGGTATAAGATAAGATAAATCCCTTCACGGGGTCGTGATCAATAAACAGCATACCTAGATTACAACAGTAACCAGGGCTTCTTACATATCTTTAGTAAATACTCATGGCATTGAATAACTTTTCCTAAGACCGTTGTGCCTTAGATGGTAATTCAATATACCTATTTTATAGTTTGGCTGATCTCTTATTGTACTTCCAATCGTCAGGTACCAATATAATAGTATATCTACTTTTCGTAAATACTCATCAGTCATCCTAGAATAAACTTAATTTTTGTCAACAAAGCGTTTCAATATTTCTAATAGTATGGCCCGCTGATCTCTTGATATTCCTCGTTACATTATTCAAAATTTGCATTTTTCTTCCCGAAAAATGTTTGGACCATATTAAACATTTCGAAATCAAAAATAGTCAGTTCGTTTTTACCATTTTCACGGGTACCAATAAACACTAAAATTCGTTTTAATTAACACATTTAAATAAGCTTGACCTGTATCTGTATGTATATAATGTTTGTAACATAATCTTTCTACGTCATTTTCACTAATTTCAAGACGTACACAGAGGTACACAGAGGAGGAGGACCTAATCATAATTTCATAGTTTCATTCTAATGTCTTGAATAGGATCATAAGGATAAGAAGGAAATACTTATACAGATTATTTGAAGAATTGACACTATAAAAGCGTGTATTTAGTTTTTTATTTATGTTCAAAGTATCAGAAGGATTGTGCAAAAAAGTTTACGTCATATTTATTACGGGTCGTGTCCACCACGCTGGCAATACTAGATTAATACTCAATACTTTATTGCATAAATATGTAGTAACATGGTACATACATAACACAGTCACATCACATGCTACACAATAATAACCACATAACCCTAAAAGGGTATAGCAATTTTATGGGTGGTGGACCAATTCATTTTATTTCACATTTTCTGTTCTATCTAATTAAAATTAAACCAGGTAAATTAAATTAAATTATGTTACATTAAATTATAATTTTAATTAAGTTATAGTAATTATTAAATTATGTTATTATTAAACCACATTAAATTTGATTGCTGTGGTTAAATTATTTTGTCATATTTAAATATTTATTGGTCATTTTTGCCATTAAAATAATCTGCTAAATTATAGAAACATTTTTGAATTAAGTATTTTTTTAATTTGGTACAAAAAGATATAAGATTTGTCTCTTCGACTATTTTCTTTGGGAATTTATTAAATATCTTTGTCGCCATTGCATTGGGACCGTCACTATGCTTAATGTATGCTTTTATAATGTATGTATGCTTTATGTATGGGGATTAGGGGCTTAATTGTTGATATTTGTTACAGAATGTATTAAAAAAGGCTTGCAGTGCTCAGTTCCCGAAGCCTCAGTCAAGTCATAGCATCAGTGACAATGACGGAATATTTATAAATTTATCAAGACTGGGATCATGTAGAGGTGAGTATGGAACGAGTGAGTATACGAGTATTTTAGACGCAATAAAATAATAATAACACTTCCTACTTCTAATATCTGTAATAGTAAAAAATAAGGCTTTATCTCAACAATTCTATCTTCCTGATGTTTCTTTTCAACGCTTGGATTCTTTTCAGCTTGAGAAACGTAACCCGTAAAAATACCGCGCAAAAGTATTTTGCAGTCATGAGGTTAATGAATCAGTTAAAATTATATAAATAAATTAAAATTTATTATTATGTAATATGGAACAATAAAAGTAATTTTAGCTTTTATGCAATAAAAAATCTCTGTTCACTAAAAAAAACTACATTGACAACTCAAGCAAATATAATAACTTTCTCAATTCAATAAACACGTTAATATAATATTACTATAAAACAACATTATTACTAATAATATTAGTGTTCTTATTTTGAAGTTGACTGGGCTCATAATTCTTAATAATAATAATAACTTTATTTCTCAATACATAGGTACATAGGTACATTTCATATGTATGCAGTAAGACTAAGGATTAAATTATGCGGCGGCTTCATTTATTATTCGCAAAAAAAGTTTTAGGCATTCTGAAATTATTATACAATGTCTGTTTATTAATATTTAAAATACTTTTAATAACGTCAGATGAATTTAAAGGTTTTTAGTAATTTCCAGACGCGATTGAAAATTTTCCTCGGGCTGATATTAGTTGCTGTAAGACCACGGGACTCGTGTTTATTACCGTAGCTCGAGCTACAGAGTAATTTGTAGCAGTTGATTTCAATTAATTTATAAATAATTGTTTTTGTTGCAAATGGAGTAAAATACCAAAATTCAAGAACATCACAATTTCATAATTTTTTATTTAAAAATTCTAAGTCAAGCACATCACAGCAAAAACATAAGATAAACATATTAACTTATTCAATATTTTTTTTAGTTAAAGTTTTATTCCAACAATATATTGTCAAATATAAATGTGACATCAGCTTTAGATAGAATTACAATTACGAATTGTTCAAAAATGTATTTAAATATTTGTAGCCATATTTTTTTTATTCCCCCTGTTCAGTGTACTCAGACCATATACTTTGTGTCAGGTCAGCTTCGACATTTACTTCTTCATTTTCATCGATATTAGCTTAATTTTCTAAAAAAAATATCAGTCTGTTCTTTTAATAATTATTACTCTGTATAAAACGTTAGAAACTGTTCTGTACTTGTATCATTTTCATTTTTTAACACCATCTACTCACAACATTGAATGACTTTGGCCCAATGCATTTACGAGTATTATTATAGCATGTCGCTGCTACAGGGTCTCTACAAATGTCTCCGCCGTAGCAAAGGTTAAGCTCTACACATAACGACATCTACGGTAAGATAATACAAAGCAGACAATATTATTTCTAACAAAAACTATTGTCGAATATCAAAATCAACTGCTAAGCGATTCCTTTAAAGCACGGAAGGACTGAAGAAATTTGGCCATTTCCGGCCATGTTCAACGTTATTTTTAAAGTTCAGTATTTCAAAAGAAAAAAACGGAACCCTTTATCATTTCGTTCTCCACCTGTCTATCAACCACATTTTTGTCAGGAATACATAGAAATATCAAGTTGTAATTAATATACATCAAAACACAATACTACATCATTTCTATGTTCACTCGGGTGCCTTCCCTCTTATGATGTGGATAAATCATGGATATGTAACTAGTCCAGCCATAAGTTCTGTTACAAATGAAAATGTTTTTTTTTAAATGAAGTAATGTAATATTAATAAAATTTATACCTACATATTTATTAAAGTCTCAACAAAAAATAAAAAAAATATTCTATTCGGAATGGCCACCTTTGGCTTTTATACAGGCCTTTAATCTGTTTGGCCACGAATCTATGGATTTACGCACTGTTTCCAAGGGAAATTTCGCCACTGCTTGCTCCAAAGATTTTTTAAGAGACTCAATGTCGCCGTGTCGTTTAGAGCAGGCCATGTCCTCTAAAACTGACCATAATTTGAAGTCTAAAGGGTTGAGGTCTGGGCTAGATGAGGGCCAGTCTTCAGCTCTTATAAAGTCCGGAACATTGGTTTCAAGCCAGGCTTGGGTAGTTCGTGCCTTGTGACCAGGTGCAGAGTCCTGTTGGAAAGTCCACGGTATATTTTTAAAAAGAGTATTGCTGAGAGGTTTCACAACATGATCCAAGACTGTATCTTGATACACTTTGGCTGAAGTTTTCACTCCTTTTTCACAAAAATGCAGTTTTGTGACTCCTTGATAAGACACGCCCCACCAAACCATCACTGACGCAGGATGATGACCACGTTGTACCTTCCCGACCACTAGAGCAGCTTCTTTAGAACTGTGAGCGCACACTTTATCATTTTGCTTATTGTAGTGTTCTTCAATCGTGAAAATGTTTTCATCGGTAAAGAGGATATTTCTGTGCCTTTCACCTGCGTATCGCGACAGAAGGCGTTTTGATCGATCCACTCTCTTTAATTGTACAGATTGATTTAGGGCATGTCCTGTATATCTACGATAAGCACCGAGCTTCAGGTCTTGTTTTATAATACGCGACAGAGTCCTAGCGGGAATCTTCATTTCTTGCAATAAGATTTTTTGCTTCCTAATAGGGTTTTGACGAATTCTGGCTTTAACAGCATTAACAGTCTTTGTAGTTCTAACAGCACGCGGCCGCCCCGATCTTTTCTGGTCTTCGACAGACGAAGTGTTGTTGTATCTGTTGATTGTACGATATACGAACATACGGCTGATACCAAGCTTTTGAAGTGTCTGGAATATGACCGACGGCTCCATACCCACTTTGTGCAACGCGATCACTGCAATCCTATTTTCTTTAACACCCCATTCCATATTGTAATTTGATAATGAACACGAAAAAGTATGTGAAATAGCGCGAAATCGAAAGAAGTTTTTAAAATAATATACGTGTTCCAAATTCAAAATAATTAAAAAGCTGAAAAAATAAAAGTTTTTATGTAACAGTATTTATGGCCAGACTGGGTATAATAGAAAAATAACTACTACTTAACATTACTAATTAAAAGCTTTTAATAACAGAACTTTACATTTTAATTAATTTTAATACTTTAATTTCCCCAAAAAAAATGCTGACCTTGAAATGCGTGAATAGAGCTTCAATAATTTAAGAAGCATCTCGTTACGTCAGCTTTTACGCAAAAAACGTACAAAAAACGCGTCATAATAGGTCTAATCCTTCAGGAGCTACGATGCCACAGATAGACATAGACACTTCCAACTTATAACACCCTTCTTTTTGCGTTGGAGGTTAAAAAGGAGTAATGTGTTATTTTCAGATGAATCAGTCGACAGCGATGGATGTTGTGAAACGCCGTGTTGCATGTCCAGTGAGGGAGCGAGGGCATGGAGGGCTTCAGCCAATGACGTCAGTCCCACCATACGGGTTGACCTAGCCCGAGCACCGTCTTGCCCTGGGTAAGTTATCTCGTGACTACGACCGTATGAAATACAAACTATTTCAAATATATTATCTAAAAATATCTATATCATATACTAGGAAATCGCCCTCGCTTCGCCTCGGGGATAAAAATAATAATATAATATAGCCTATGTCAACCGGGGATAGTGTAGCTTTCTAACAGTGAAAGAATTTTTCAAATCGGTTCAGTAGTTTCGGAGCCTATTCAATGCAAACAATCAAATCCTCTTATAATATCCTCTTTATAATATTAGTATAGATAAATATCTATATATACCGGGTGAATTTTTCAAGTGTGCATGGATGGCCAAATCCTAAACTATGAGGAATATCGAAAAATGCTCAAAGGAGTCTCGGGGCCGATTTTGATTAAAACTAAAACTGCATCATTACATTTTTGAAAAATCAATATTCCTAGCCAGGAATCGAACCCGTTGATTTTGAAAAAAAAACACATCCTGTATTATTACACCATTCGGTAGTGTCACTGAAAAATATAAAATTCTGGGAAGTAATGACATACAGCAAACTTAAGGAAAATGTTTAATTTCAATAAAATTTATATTTTTAGTACCGTATTTATACATATTTTTAGTTTTAATCAAAATCGGCCTCGAGACTCCTTTGAGCATTTTTCGCTATTCCTCGTAGTTTCGGATTTGGCCCTCCATGCACCTTTGGAAAATTCACCCTGTATAATCTTTCAAATATTATAAAGCTGAAGAGTTTGTTTGATTGAACGCGCTAATCTCAGGAACTACTAGTTTGAATTGAAAAATTATTTTTATGTTTGATTGTCCATTTATCGAAGAAGGCTATAGGCTATAAAGCATCATATATCTTAGTAGTTAGTTTTTTCCACAAATTAACGCGGGTGAAACCGCGGGGCAGAGCTAGTATATTATATACTTATATCAAGAATCCTTTGAGCACTTTTCGCTATTCCTCACAGTTTAGAAATTGGCCATCCAGATTCCACACTCTTGAAAAATTCACTCTGTAAATATTAACACAAAAAATGTTTCTGCCTATTTACGTTATAGAGTTTGACACCATCCAGCCAATGTATCCCAAACCTGTTTCATTCAAAATGCTATAATGCGAAAATGGTTTAAGTCCACTAAAACAATGCATTATTATGCGTATGCACATGAGTATGCACATTAATTTTTAGCTTAGTAGCATACGCCGAGTATCTGCTATCTATACTAATATTATAAAGAGGAAAGATTTGATTGTTTGCATTGAATAGGCTCCGAAACTACCGAAACGATTTGCAAAATTCTTTCACTGTTAGGAAGCTACACTATCCCCGGGTGACATAGGCTATATTATTATTTTTCACTATTTTTCCCGAAGCGAAGTGAGGGCGATTTCCTAGTATTTAATATGTAGATATATAAAAGTAATATTTCTTAAGGTCTTAGCACTGACTACAGCAATTTCCGCAATCCACCCAATTCACTGGTGGACAATGCCGTTAGACATTAAGTTTCGCCGTACATATGTTTCTTCTTTTAGAAATTACATAATGTATAGATTAAAATGACTATGGGCTTCGTAACTGAGGTGGCCTAGATCATACTCCATTTATTAGTGGTGGTAGCGGATTAGTGGTAGAATTAAAGGCCAACCCAAGGGTAGGAAATTTTTATTGATAGCGACTCGAACAATAAATAATAAATAATAAAACAATAAATAATTGAAACGTTAACCTTGCAGTTGGCTAGTCAATAAATTATTAGCAATATCGATTTTATTAGCGTAGTTTTACCCTTTGAAATAATAAATAATTGAAACGTAATAACCTCGCAGTTGGCTAATGAATAAATTATTAGCAATATCGATTTTATTAGCGTAGTTTTACCCTTTCGAAACAATAAATAATTGAAACGTAATAACCTCGCAGTTGGCTAGTGAATGAATTATTAGTCATGGCAACCAAGGAATAGACTATAATACAAACCAACTACCCATAATTGTCCCCCTGCTGGGCTTGGGTTTCCTCTCACAATGTGAGGGGTATAAGCCATAGTCTACCACGCTGGCCAAGTGCGGATTGGTAGACTTCACACCCTTTTGAGAACTTTATGGAAAACTCTCCGTTGTGCAGGTTTCCTCTCTATGTTTTCCTTCATCGAAGCAAGTGATAATTAACTTATGCAGCAGTGATAACCTAGTGGTTAGAACGTTGGTCTCCCGAACGCAGTGGCCGGAGTTTAAATTCTGGCACGCACCTCTATATTTCAAATAATATTAAAGACTCAATATTATAAGACTAATGGGCTGGAATAGAAGCTAAAGCAAAGTTAAGCAACAGCGGGCGCGGTCGGTAGTTGGATGGGTGACCGTTAGTGGCAAAAAATCATGAGCGTTTCCGTACTTCGGAGGGCACGTAAAGCCGTCGGTCCCGGTTAGTATCATAAGATAACAGTCGTTAAGCCATGTCGGAGGCTCTCGGATGGTTTGAAAACTTCCGACACTCAGGTTGGCCACCACCAATCCGCACTGGATCAGCGTGGTGGAGTATGCTCTAGGCCTCCTCGAGAGGAAAGACCCGTGTCCAGTAGTGGGCTATTAATGGGTTGAAGCCAATGGGCTAGATAAAACTCTTAATTATTATAAAAACTACATTATGTACCTAAAATACATATATAAAAAAGTTGCCTTGCTATAGATTAGTACTTTTAGTTTAATGTTAAAAATAAAACATTTGTACAACAAAATAGAAATCCAAAATTTATCAAGAAAAGTATAATCATAAACAATCACCATTATCCAAAATACTACTACTTACTGGAAAATTTTCTTCGAGCAACAAGCAACAAGTGGCGCGTAGATTCGGCACCGGCATGAGCAGACTTCATTGATGTTTCTGTCGGATTCTAGTCCATATTCCACACGCCTTAAGCGTCACGATACCACTACTTCAACTTACAGAAAAGAAAAATAGAACTAAAAAATAAATATAAAAAAGGATTAATGACAATTCTATAATACTCGTAGCTCAAGTATCCCACCGACCTATTGCCCGACGAAACTGCATACGAGCTAATTCTGAGACGACAATATAGGATCAGAGGAGAGAAAAATAAACAATGTCTGTATGTGTAATACATGAAAATTTTGTAAGAGTGTAGGCGGTACACCACATTATCACTATCCCGATACGATCCCGTCTTACGACTATACTGACTTATGGCGAACGATCGGGATTCAGTAAATTTATATATCAGTAGACAGACACTCATATTGTAATCATTCAAGAGGAAATTGACTGGCTGGGACGAGTCTGGAATATTCGAAATCGATAGATCCAGTACCACCCCCAGGTAGTCAGTACATGCGTTCATAATAATGTGCGTTGTTAACTACTCAGACATTGCGAAGTACGTACACGACGTGTCGATGTGATTGCCTTAGTACTTGTATCAGAGGGTGGCATTATAAATAGGTAGGAGCTTAGGGCGCAGGCGCGGGCTAATGACGCACGAACCCCCAGTATATAAGGAATGGGGTGGGGACGCCGCATTACAGTGCGGAATAGGCAGCCGACGAGGCAACGTCCGGTGATCAATAGGTGCACCCTGGTGAGTGCACCGCTACAAATTCAACACATCCTGAATCTATCCGCGATACTTCCAGTGCTTAGATGTTTCTTTATTTGTGTGAACCACTTGTGTTAGTCAAATAGATGTTAGCGTTAGGGTTGCATGCACTTCGCATTCTATGTTTATCGTCCTTGAGTGTTGAACTATACCCGCCATGTCCCATCCTATCGGTCGCCGTGGGAGTGAACGTTTCATTCCAGAAGAGATGTTAATGAGATAAGATGTCTTCGATAAGTATAGAAGTATGAGGCGAATGGAGATGCAAGGCAAGGAGATCGGCGGTGGGAGGGAGGGGGCGATGTCCCGCAGCGAGTCTACGGTCAGCCGCTGCACCCCCCACACCCCCCTGGGCCCGCCGGACAGCGCCAGCGTCGACTCCAATCCAATCCCCACCATATACCGGTAACTGGACCTTTGAGGAGCGCCATTAAGGGAGAAGACTATCACAATCGATCGACCGGAACCTGGGTACGTACAGTGAAATATGAAAATTAAATGGACGCCCAAACAAACACGGGTCCGGTTCGATCGATTGTGTTCCCCTTTCACATTACCCGTTCAGCCTTCGTCGTTTACACGAATGTCATCAAGTCGCCCAAACATTGACCTCACGGTGCATTAGTTCGCAGGCCGGATGAGTCATTTTGTCCCAATGTCTTCTCCCGATGCAAGTAATGCAGAGCACTTCGCTACATCACGCACAGCGATCGACGCATGCGTGTAGGCCACCACAGTATCATTGTGCAATATCCTAGCCAGGTTTTCAGAGTAAACGAGTAATTTTAATAAGATTGAAGTCCGATTGCTTGGGTTTAGAGAATAGTAATAGAAAAAGTAATTTAACCATTACACAGTCACATTATTATATTGCGCTCTGTGGATTATCAAAACAAAATGGCGGCTACCGATACTCATCAGAGAAGATGGCGCTGACGTCGATAGATGTTATCTGTGCAAGATGGCGGGATAAAAAAATTTGGAAGACAGCAATGGCGAATCCTTTATATTTTCTTAGCGATTTATTGAATGCAATAAGCGCCTGTGCTTAAAAAAATGCGAAAGTGATAATAAGAAATACTGATACTAGTTTTTTAAGTAATCGTGGCTTATTCTCCGATTCCAAAATGGCGGACAAGCGATTGCAGTACCAACTTAAAATATAACATAACACAATGTATATGTGAAACATTTATGCAACTTAAATATTACGGTAACTAATTTCATGAACAAGATACTGAGTTTTGTATTTTAATTTTCTGGAAAAAAGAAATATTCAATCACCTCTTGCAATCGGACTCTATCTCGGCTCGGGATCGCTTGTGATACTGAATTAGAGAACGCCAGCTTAGCTTGAATCATGCCGGGCGACGGATGGGCCTGATGTACTACTGGAGAAGGTAGGTCAGAAGACCCTGACACTCCCAACCTGCTTCTTTTTCCTGCTTATGTGAACTGGGTTCTTCCACTACCGCTTGGCTTTACACACTGTCATTTCAGTCACTTCAACATTTCCTTTAGGTAACACGTTAAGGTATCGAAAAATCGAGGAGTCGATTGTATCGTTTTTTGTGAGACATGGGACATGTATGGACAAACGTTAAACTGGTGTAAAAAATCAATATAATAAGAATTACTTGAGATATAATTTTATAAAATTGTTGAAAAATGGTGGCAAAAAAAAATACTTGCGATTTTTAAAAAAATGTGTGTAGAAATCACACACTAAGTTTCCTGAAAAAAAAAGGAATAAAAAAAAATATTCATTTGATGGTCGACAAAATTGATAGAAGGACATTATTCAAGCAAGTTATCTCTGACATGCTACGAAATGTCTTATTTCAGGAACAGCAGTGTCCTAATTCGGATACGGCACTCAGTCCATTATTATAATATACATATTAGTACTTTCACGTTGCAGCTCTGTGCATACTAAGTACGCACAGCCGGGCAGTCGTAGCCACGCCCTTCAGCCGTGCCTAATCGATAACCTGCGTTTATTCTGCGCCTTGCACACAGATGCATCTCACTGTTCTCGTAACGATCCGTTCGCACCCACCGTGCCTCCCCACCGCAACCACCCGTAAAACCCCAAACCAAATAAGGTATTTCTCTAAACCACCTCCACCAAACTCGGACGTATCATGTAGCAGAACTAGTCATTAGTTAAGCCCATTTAAATAGACTGGCACTAGTAGCCGATAGACTTAGTTATACGATCATCCAATTTGGACTGGGTCAATAGTCATTAAAATTTTTAACTTTAATTTTTTCAGAAACAATAATTGTTTTGGTAGAAAAACGTTTTAAAGTAAAACATACGGAAGTATATATTTAGAATAATAGTATTATAGTACATAATTTTATAGTCTCCTTAAAAAGTAGAGAAGTGATGTAAATTTAATTTCTTAATTTTGTTCATTAGGAACATTGTAAATTCATACGAGTAAAGCAAAACATTCAAGGCTAGTTGTAACATTAAAAGAGTGATAATAGCATCTGCTTTTGTTTTATGTCAATAAATGTGGTTTGTTATTTTTATTAAAATATCACCACAATACACGTTGAAAAATGAATTGGTTTATTCCGATGCAATTTCGTCAATATTTTTCTTTGTTAAACAGATGTCGTGCCCCTATTGCATCACTCGATTGCATGGATGAATTCAGTGCGAACTCACAGCAGATGTTAGATCAAGGTAGGTCTCATCAATGTCATTTTGATTTAACGTCACTTGGGAAAAATATAATCACTGGATAATCTACAGGTTAGTTTCTATTTAGAATAATTTTTAATGGCTACTAATCATTGCTTAAGAACTAACTGGTAACTCAGCTACGCTTGCATCGAGTAACATAAGTATATTTTTAAAGTGAAACTTCAATATCGACTTGTGAAGATGGGCTAAAAAATAAACATTTTTTGAAACGGTTTAATATCAACAGAGTTAATTAGAAATAAAAGTTAAAGTAGGAGGGATTTTTCACTTTTAGTAGCCATACAGGAAGCGCGAATCCTGAACGCGCAGATACACAGCTAGCGCGAACGCGAACATAGCGATACAGTATCGCTACAAACGCACCACTGTTTCAACATGGAATGAAAGAGTGTAACGTCGCAATGCAATCGTGGTGTCAACTGAGCGACTTTGATGAGTCTAGGTACCGTCGCATTAGAGCTACTGCAATTGTTAAAGTTATAGTTGCAGTTGAAGTTACAGTTATATTAAAAAATAAAGATAAAGTTAAGGAAAATACTAAAATTAAAATAGGTGTTCACTTGAGAGTTAAAGGTAAAATTAAAGGTAAAACTAATATTAAATCTAAAGCTAGAGCTAAAGCAAAAGCTAAAGATTTAGCTGTAGACAAAGCTTTAGCTATAGCTAAATCTAAAGCTATAGTTACAGCTGAAGGTTTTGCAAGATATAAAGCTGTAGCTAGATATAGACGTAAAAAATACAATGAAAAGGCTTTCAAAGCACTAAGTTCGGAAAACCATGATAAGTCATAATGAAATTTCACTTCGTAGGCTTTTTAAAGTGTTATAAGGTCGTTAACAGTAAAGTAGTTCAATGTTTTTAGTTTTTTATTTGAGTCTCTTTACTTTAGAATAAACAAACTATACGATGTTATAAACTATAGTAGCAGGAGGAGAAGTCAACATGTCAAGACACATGTCAGCGTACATGGGCAATCATGCTAGCATGCCTTCGGTGGTTACACCCGGGTTGCGGTATAAGAACCTGGGTAAATCCGGGTTGAGGGTACCCAACATTGGCCTGGGGATGTGGACAATGCCCAGTGAAGAGTGCGCTGAAGACATTATTATGACGGCCATCGAGAATGGAATTAATTTGTTTGATTTATCAGAAGCGCATTGCGGTTAGTATTCAAATATCAATTGAATTGCTTCTTGAATTGTTGCTGGTAGAAAAATATAGTGGTATACAATTTTTTATAAGAAAAGAAGTCTTTGTTATAACTTAATATTTTTATTCAGCTAAGGGCGAAGCTGAGTTGGGCCGCATTCTGAAGAAACGGAATGTCCGTCGCACAAGTATTATCATTACAACAAAGATATATTGGAGCACCAAGTAAGTATTGATAAAAAATACAAGTTTAATTTTTAATATTAACTCCTTCCTTTTATGATAACGATATTATTAATTAAATTATTTCTTGAATGCAGAATGTATTGTATTATATGTATTTTGGTCTTTTACTATAATATTATTATATGCATGATTCAGGTACTCTTGTTATTTAATTTTACTATACATTGTTTTTATTTGTACAAGATACGCTTAATATTGTGAATAAAAAGAATAAATAAATATATTTTCTATTGAAGCGTATTAAAAGTTTAGAGACAGAGTTAATACGGATTTAATTTATTAGATGCGCGTGCGCATCTTAACATATATGGTTTTTAAAAACTAACAAACATACATTAAATTAAAATTAAAAGAATAATCTTTAAATATTAATAACAAGTGAATACAGCATAAACTTAGTTTGCTGTGGCGATAGAAATGAAGACTATATTAATTTGATTCTATTAAACTAATATTTTGGTAGAAACGATAAGTATAAAAACAAATTTTAATACACCGTCGCAGCCATTTAACACATTATTTATTTTTTTACATCTCATGAATATTATGGTTGCACGAAAACTATTAATAACATCGGTCATGTTTAGCTCTGTTACCATAACATCTGTTAAGGAACTTGTCAGCTTATCACTCTACCATAATTTTATGCTCCAAGGACATGACCAAAGCTGTATGAAGTTAGAATTGGCTTCATTAATATTTTGGCTCTGATCTGAATTAGTAATAATTTTGTTTCATAACATTCGTTCAAACTTCCTACAGTTGAATAGGTCGTCCTTCTTTGCTTCTTGCTATTCTATCTGCTAATGTTTGAAATGTTCATTTATTAGGTTTGCTAATACTAACAGGTCAGATGAGAGAGGCCTCTCGCGTAAACATATCATTGAGAGTGTGAAGGCTTCTCTACAACGGCTTCAGATGGAGTATATTGATGTAGTACTACTGCACAAGGTCGACCCTGTCTGCCCTATGGAAGGTGCGTTATTTTTTGGTATTAGTAAATACTTAGTAAATGACTAAGTATCTTATTTACTAACACCAAAATTTCATTCTCACCATTTTATTTAATGTTACACTGCTTGGCACTTTGCCATTGAATAGCTAAAGTATTCAAAACATCAACACAAAACACTTTAGATGCGCCTGCGCAGCAATAACTTTTTAATGTAAATGATTTTATGAATCTTACTAAAATAAAGCAAATTACTTACTAACATCATAATTTCATTCTCACAGAATTAGTTCGGGCCATGAATTTTGTTATCAATCAAGGATGGGTCATGTATTGGGGCACAGCTCGATGGTCTCCCTCAGAGGTAACTTGGAACCTTCATTACACGTTATAATGATAAAGTATATAAAGATATGTTTAATAAATGAAACATCTTAATATTTGATGTATTGTTGCATTATTTTTTTATTCAATTCAAATATCTGACTAAAAATATTCGATAAAGTTTTCATTTGATTTTTTTATTTATATTTCACTGACACAATCAAACATGTCCCCGTAGATAATGGACGCATACACCAACTGCCGTCAGTTCAACTGCATCACCCCAATCGTTGAACAAACCGAATATCACATGTTCTGTCGTGAAAAACCGGAACTGTACTTACCGGAGCTATACCACAAGATTGGCGTTGGTAAGTTGAACCGCAAGTGAATTGAAGAAAATGTCATAAATATAGAAAAAATAATGATTAGAGTAAGAACTGAAGTTCAGGCATAAGACGTGTGTTTGTGATGGTTATGAACCAAATATGAAAGAACATTTTTGTGATAACATAATTTTAGGTCAAGAGTCTTATTACATATAGAGTCGATTGTTGCCAGGTATGATGGCCTGGTCTGCAATAACCACCGGGAAGGGTTTGGCGCGAGAGGAGCTAACGGGGCTTTTTGCCAAGTCGCGCTTCAACAGGAAGTATAGCACGTTCAGCTGGTGTGAAGATGATCTGGCCTTGCCTGAAGTAAGTTGTTTAGTAGTTTGTGGTACGCATTAAGTTTCTCTACATTTGAAATTATTTTTATAATATTTAATCTCTGAATTGTTAAAATAGATTTTTGAGGGTAGATGTAAAATTTTAAAGATAAGATGATCCTAAATTAAAATTAAGATGTAATACGTCAAATAATAACTTAATATTAATGTTTGTGGCACAGACTTTGCAAACGGCGACCAACCAGATGAGAATATCCGGTAGCAAGGAACAAGTCGGGCTAGAGGAACCCCGCACCTATGGTGACAAGCTGCGTGATCTAGCAAATTTAGCTAACTCGATGAGTAAGTAAAAATAAATAAGTAGATGTATAAATAAATTTATTTACCATTTATTGATTATTGTAAATTATAAAAATATTAAATCACTTATTAAGTTTTTCAGGATTTGAAAGCGACTTTGAAGATGGTGGCGCTCGTCTATGAACATTACGAATTTTAAATTCATTGGATTAATTGTATAATAAAAAGTATAAACTCTCGTAAAAAATAAATTACCTTCAAAGTCTTATTTCCTTTAAAACTTAGTAAATAAATTATTTTTATTCATGTTATGTAACTTTCTAGACCCATTTCCATGGAACATCAACCATATTTTTGTATGTTTCTTCCAATAGATTGCTCGCTAAGCCAACTCGCGGTGGCTTGGTGCCTCAAGAATGAGTCAGTCAACTGTCTTCTGTTGGGGGCTACCAGTGTTGAACACTTCAAAGAAAACATTCATGCTCTGCAGGTACAAACTAAAATTAGTTATTAGGAACCCGAGTATTAATTACCCTCAGAATGTTCCATAACAAGTATTGTGAGACGTAGCTTGAGATGTCTTCTTTTCATTTATATTCGAAATATTAAACTAATAAAACTCCAAAAAACCTCCGATTAAATTGCGCAAAGTTATCTGAGAAGGTATTTCAGGTAGCAGTAATAATTCTATTAGAATATCTTAAATACTAAAATTTATTTTATTTATTTCACTAAGACCTCATTTCTATTGTTCAGATCGTGCCACAACTGACCCCATCAGTGATGACTGAAATAGAGCGTTTGTTGGCGAACAAGCCGCAGAGACCGCCAATGGTATCTACTCTTGCTATGCGCAACCAGCAAAATAACACTGTTCGTGTTGATATGACGTAAGTATAGACAGATGAATAAGGCTAGATGAAATGATGTTAGATGAGCTGGTGCAATTTACCAACCACATTCATTTTCTCCAACCAGCGGCGCATCTACGTCAGGAGCTGGATCTCCTAAGCCCGAGGAAGAAGAGGCGTCGACTCCCGGCAAAGAGTCCGGGCGGGGCTTTTGTGAGATCCAGTGACCGTGGTGGCGTGGAAGCACTGACTCTGCTTCCAAATCTAGTAAGTCAAAGGTAGGTAAAGTCAAGGTACATTATCATCATGATAACTAGTCATATAAAGTGCTGATAAAACACGGTGTTACATTTTCATATCTTGTCTACAGGAATCAGCCAAGGAATCTAAGCCAAAGTACTTCTTGAACAACGCTGGAGAGGTCATCAAGCGGACAGGTAAGCTGATTTTGTTTTGGCGACTAGGTTTTCATAGTTTAGAATATTGGAGAAATTTTCGATTTTGTTATAAATAAATAAATATTATTGTGTGTTTCTTATTTTTTCAACCCCTTTAATGTTATTTTCCGATATTTGCAAGATGTAAAAGATGTAAATTTTTCAACAGAACAAAACGGAGCGATCCTAGTTGAGGTGATCTCCGTTTCAACACTAAAAGGGAAGCAGCCTGCGTCTGGTGGCAGTAAGAGTAAGAAGACCAAGAATGAGCCAACCAGTGGTCGGTCTTCCTCAATACAGCGTTCCTCGTCTGGGCAGTTGTCGATTTCTCGTGACCGCAGAAGGTCACGAATGGACTTAGCATCCCCGGCTGATCTGTAAACGTTATGTGAAGTTATGGACAAAGTGCAGACAGATTTAAAATAGACCGATGCCGTTATAGCTCCCTCTCATGACACGAGTCGTGATAAATTCGAGGCATTACTGTCTCAGTGGCAGAGCATGTATGACCAGTGTTAAAATACCTCTTTGAACACTGGTCACTTATGCTTGTGAATCTGTCATCGTATTGCCACAAAATTATTGTAAGTTTGTGGTATAGTGTCAGTAATTAATATATATTATGATCGGGTGATCGGTGTAATTAATCGCATTTGTCGAAATACAACACAGTTGCACGCTATGGCATGTCCTAGTAGTAAGTTTGGTGTCTAATAATTACTATTCGCCTTGGCGTGAAGATGTTATAAACACGTAGAAAACATTGTGTAATCCTTTCATATAATTTAATGTTAGACTTTGTTGTTATGGTAGATTTTGTGTGGTTTTTTTTTTGAAAAATGTTCTGAAAATTAACACGAATAACTACTCAGGGTGAAGTACGAGTATAATGAATGAGTCGTCACCGGTGACGGTACGTAAGGTGTGATTTCAAAATGATATGGCAAGACTTTGGAATGATATAGTAAGACTTTGGAGTGATATGTTAAGACTTTGGAGTGATATGGTAAGAGATCGGAAGGAAGTGCTTTGATGATCTGTGATGGTAAGAATGCATGTTCTTTTAACGGACGTGAATTAAGTGATGGTTTTGGGTGCAATTGATTTCTTATATGTATTATAATGTCTATGATATACTCATAGAATTCTGTTACATTACGTACTTAGAATGTAGTGAAGGAATTACACTTAGAAGTCCTAAGAGATTAATGATACTGAGACATTTAAGGTGGTTATTATCCAGCTGTAGTTCTGCTCAAGACGAGCCAACATATTATTATAATTATGTACAATATTATATAATATTATAGTCGAATTACTTCGATCATCTTATCCCTTTACCGTTTCTGTATTTATCCATTTAATGTATTGTTAAGCGTTTAACCTACCGACTTGTAACTATCGTAAGTGAAAGAGTCGAAAACGGTCGAATTGCATTATGTCGTATACTGTATGACATCGGACGCGGTTGTAAATAGGATAGGTGATCGCTAGTGTCACTAGAGAACTAATAATTCGGAAAGTATTAATAGTTCGTTGTTCGTTGTCGTTAAGCCATGTCAGAGGCCGTAGGGCAAATTGAAAAACTTCCGACACTCGAGTTGGCCATTAAATCCATCGGTTCATGTATTATATAGGTTTCTCAATTCTGAGTAATTGGTGTCGCTAAGGGGTTATACCCAATATTTTATCGATAATTCAAAGTAACTGCCGCAAAACGCGGCGCAATGCGCATGCGCAGCCCCGATTTTAAAGCACTTTTATTCCTGTATTACTCATTAGTAACTGACATATAGTAGTTAATATATACCTCTACTTAATAGCGTTTAATGTCTATTGTTATTGGTGTATAAACAATCTGTGTAAGTATCGATGTTGTGTCTATAATGGTAGAAACTCAGTGTATTTCTTGTGCTTCCCTCTTCGTATCGATCCAGTTCTGTTAGGTAACATAAATGAGGATTACATCGACTTAATATTAATGACTTCAAAGCATTAAAAGTGTGCTTCAGTACCTTTATCATCATTACCTTAAATGTAAAGTCGATTAGTATCGGGAATCTGATAGTTGATCAATATGAGGTATCATCGGTACAGACTATTTCTGAGCCGAGTGCTTTTCACTTAAAACAGTCTGACTGGATCGATATCGAATCTGTTTTTGCCCCCCCCCCCCCACACCCTAATGAATCCTCTAACCTATCTATTGATGTATGTCAGTGACGATATTTACTAATCTCGCATGTTAACCGTTGTCATTTCAATGTTCTAAGTATCCCTAGTTTGATGTTATGAATAAGAAATTTGATTTGTCATTTTTGGCGCATCTTTATGAGATGGCCTTATACACAGAATACCTCTTAACAAATCGAAGCGGCCGGCCTGGAGTGCCGAAGGTTGTAGGCGGCGTTAACGCGTCCATAAGTAAATTATATGATACGCTAAGTAAGGAAGAAGGTTAGGTAAAGTAATGTAGACGATAATACTTAGGGAAACGTAGTTCAGCTGTGGCTGTCTTGGCATTGAACTTTCACTATCGCAACTGTAGTTGTAGAGTATATCAATTATTTGACACTATCGACGTAGAAAACATCGTATTTTAGTTTCACGGCAAAACAGAGCGCGAGGTAGATTAGAAAATGCGGAAACATTACACAACGTTGACAGAAATCGTTGATTCCTTTGGTGATAGTTTTGGAAGTCGAATTTAATAAAAAATACCTTTAACAACAAAGCTTAGGAACTTTAAGATTCCACACCTCGCATTTTGAAGAACATTTTGCATTTCCGCTTCGTTAATTACATTCGCACGCGCTTCGCTTCGCTGGATCACTGATAGTTAAGAGACAAATAAGTTAGGAGCATAAATTTGTTAATATTAGAGTACGCAATAATCCAGGTGGTAGAACCTTGTGCCGGGTTCGTCTGCGGGGGTACCACCATCATTTCCTATAGCCCATACAAAGTAAAAGCTTCTGCGTCGTAAACGCTCTTCGAAATTTCATCCAAAGATAAGCTAAATGTGAATGTGGTGATATGGACAATAGGGAATGATTGGCAGATTTTACAAGCACACAAGGCGTTTCATCCTAGTCCTCAATGTAGTTCATAACTGACCTTAAGTCAGTTATTTTAGGATAAGCTTAGGATAAGATTATTTAAGTTTTATTTTGCATTGCTTTAAGTATATTTTAGTTTTGTTGTTATTCATACATCACAATGGCAATGTACGATTATGTTATATTAGTTTAAAGAAAAATGTATTTTATTATTTTTATAATCACCAGATCAAAAAGTTGATTAATACAGTACTAGTATGACTCTGAAATGAATTTAACAATTTTTATTTTAGAATTTAACTTAGTTACTCAGTAACAAATATCAAGCTTTTTGATTTTATATATTCGTTTTGTATTTTAATCAGAGCTTTTCTGGTTATTCGAAAAAAAATAATGTTCATTTAAATAAACTAAGTATCGATGTGACCACATTTATATTGTATTATAACACGAGTGATAGAAATAAGTCGGCGTTTTTACAAACCTGTTTAAAATTAAGAAGAAAATTTATTCATTCACTGAAAAAAAATTGATTCGTTCGATCAAATTGTAAGTAGTGGTTATTAGACCAGTGCCGATAATTTTTGAAAACGAAAAAAATAATAGTAGGATGAAACCCATTGCAAAAGGAAGAGAATATAACAAAAATTAAAGGAAAAATAATTTACGGGCGATCTGAGGTCGGACAGTGGGGGGAGGGGGGGTTTAAGTGTAAAAAAACGGTTTATCTCAATTTCCAGCAAAACTATAAGTCTTATTGAAAAAAGTTAAATAGCAAAATTGTAGGTAATAAAAAGGTCTACAACTTTTGTATTTACACTTTTTTACATAACCTCAAAATTTATGTGAAAAATTCAAATAACCAAGTTTTTGGTTTTTTATTTTTATCTTTTACAAAAATGTTTCTTTTTTCACGAAATTTTGTGAAAACTTACCTTTCTATGTCTCAAATATACTGTAATTTTTTGATTTAAAATATTTATTTTTCCACCGCATTTTGACTTAATATCGAAAAAGCACCCTAATTTTCAATCGAAAATTCATCCGTCAAAATATCTGATTTTTTTAAAAAGTCGGTGGGCTTTTTATTTTTTGAAATCTCTTTTTTCTGGTGGGGTTCCCTTCCCCCCCACTTCCCGACCTCAAATCGCCCGTAAATTATTTTTCCTTTAATTTTTGTTATATTTTTTTCCTTTTGCAATGGGTTTCATCCTACTATTATTTTTTTCATTTTTTTACCGTTTTCAGAGGTATCGGCACTGGCCTATATCGTTTTTAAACGACTTCAAAAAAAGAGGAGGTTCTCAATTTGGCTGTATTTTTATATGTATGTTACCTAATAACTTTTTAAAAGGTGTACCGATTTTGATGACTCTTTTTTATATTTGAAAGCTGGTACTTGCCACGTGATCCTACTTTTTGAGTGAGATAGTTTTTCTGTCTGTTTTCTGTCGAGTAGGTTTTGAGTTATAATAATGCGTATTTAATTGACTTCGACTACGTTGATGATTTTCTCATTTTATTACTTGCTAGAAGAATTTAATTTTGAAGTCGGGTTTTTTTGGTAAATGTTTTGATTATTAATTTCCTTACAAATAGAGCTATAGAGCCAATATTTTTTGATATTTATCTTTTAAGTCGCTTCCTTCTACAATAAAGTAATTCCCTACCGCCCATAAGAGTTATAACCTTCTGCATCGTGTACGCTCCCTGAAATGTCATACATGGCAAGGCAATACATAATAATAATAATAATAATAATAATAATAATAATAATAATAATAATAATAATAATAATAACACTTGCCGAATAGTCCGCAAGTTTTTACACATTAACTAGGTACGAGTATAATAACACCACTCACTAATACACTTGGCTGACGCCCGTGTATTAGGAGCTAAAAACCTCTTCGGAGAGATAGTAAATATAAAGAATAATAATAATAATAATAATCATCATCATCCTGCCCATTTCCCAATTTTATTTGGGGTCGGCGCAATATGTTTTCCTCTTCCACACTTCCCTATCAGCCGTCATCTTTACACTAACTCTCTTATCTTATCTTTTCTTAGGTCTTCCTCGTCGTGGATATGAATGTGATAGGTAGACGAAGGGCGTCTACCTATCACATTCATATCCATCACTCTTCTCGTCACATGCGTTTTCTCACGCCTCATCACATGCCCATACCATGACATTCGGTTTCCTTTCAACTTTTCTGTCATTTTTGCCACTTTCACACTTCCTCTAATATACTCATTCCTTACTTTATCCATTTTCGTCACTCCACACATCCACCTCAACTTTCTCATCTCTGTGATATATATGCATTCGTCTCTCATACGTCTTCTTTGTAGCCCAACACTCTGATCCATACATAGAATATCATTCACAGATTCAACAACACATTAGGCCCAAAGCTTATTTATTAACAGACTAGTGAAGTCTGTTAATGCAATTCAAACAGCAACGTACGTAGAATGATTTTCATTTTTATTATATAAACAATCTTCTTAGCCTACAGAGATTTATTTTCACCTTATTCATTTCGCTTTATTGTCATTGTTGAAGATAGTTTTGTCTAATTTTATTTATTGCGACGCGTCTCCTTATAGTTAAGCAAAACACTGATCTACATCATAGTGTTGCATAATAAGTTCCGTCGCATAACTTGTCACTACATCGCTCGCCTAGGACAAGGTGTTGACAACAAGTTGGTGGTAGGATTGATCCTCTAGTTAACGTTCTTACAGAGTGATATCTCTTCTTCTATCTAACGGGGGACTATGTTAATATTCTTGCAATATTTTTTTACAGTTTTATTGTCAATGAGTCATTTGATTTGTTTCTGTTTCTGTTTTTACAATTTAAGTCATCAAGTCTCCTAAATAGTTTGGGTTTAATTTTAAAATCTTCAAAAGTCCAAATCTTTTTGCCGTATTGGGGCGGCCTTAGAATACTAACCCCAATCCCATGCCAGCAGACAAGGGTGTCGTAAAAGTCGACAAAAGCTGGCCCTTTTCTTGGTGGTAAGGTTTCGAGAAATATATTATTACTGGTATAATAATCTATTCCGCGAAGCCTATCTGGCTAGCTGCCACCCTCTTGCTAGAGTCAGCCGCTAAACGACTCGTCGTATTCCGGCTGGGGGCTTGAGAAGCCAGTTCTACCTTTTTAATTTCATCATCCTTAACTTCAACGTCGTCAACAGGGTTCATTGTCGGAAGATGGGTTAAGTTTTCAGATAGCGGCGGGATAACGTAAGTCTATCATTTGTCATGAAACAAAATTTGATCATTGTTTTATAGTTTAAAGACTTTGAGCCCTCTCTTGGACTAGAAAAACAATGGTTACAAATTTTTAGGGTGAAGGTAATTCCACATTAAAGGGGTAAAAGTTTTTGGAGGCTGAACTTATTTGGTCACAAAAATATCGACATTAAGTTCCCTGTCATGTCGCTTAACCCAAATTATTAGTTTTTGTCATTTGTTTTGTTTCTGTTTCCGTTTTCACAATTTAATTCATCAAGTCTCCTGTATAATTTAGGTGCACTTGTAAGATCTTCATCCATTCCATCTATCAGCTCTCATGAAACAGAATTTAATCATTTTTTTATAGTTTAAAAGAGTTTGAGCCCTCTTGTAGACTAGAAAAATAATGATAACAAAGTTTTAGGAGGTCAGGTAATTCCACATTATCAGAGTAAAAGCTTCTGTAGGTTAAACTTATATTATCACAAAAACATCAACAATAAGTTCCCTGTCATGCCATTTAACACAAATTATTACTCTTTGTCATTTACTTGTTTTTGTTTCCGTTTTCACAATTTAATTCATCAAGTCTTCTGTGTAATTTGAGTTCACTTGTAAGATCTTCATCCATTCCATCTATCATTTTTCATGAAACAAAATTTGATCATTGTTTTATAGTTTAAAAACTGAGCCCTCTCTTGGACTAGAAAAACAATGGTTACAAATTTTTAGGGTGAAGGTAATTCCACATTAAAGGGGTAAAAGTTTTTGGAGGCTGAACTTATTTGGTCACAAAAACATCGACATTAAGTTCCCTGTCATGTCGCTTAACCCAAATTATTAGTTTTTGTCATTTGTTTTGTTTCTGTTTCCGTTTTCACAATTTAATTCATCAAGTCTCCTGTATAATTTAGGTGCACTTGTAAGATCTTCATCCATTCCATCTATCAGCTCTCATGAAACAGAATTTAATCATTGTTTTATAGTTTAAAAGAGTTTGAGCCCTCTTGTAGACTAGAAAAATAATGATAACAAAGTTTTAGGAGGTCAGGTAATTCCACATTATCAGAGTAAAAGCTTCTGTAGGTTAAACTTATATTATCACAAAAACATCAACAATAAATTCCCTGTCATGCCATTTAACACAAATTATTACTCTTTGTCATTTACTTGTTTTTGTTTCCGTTTTCACAATTTAATTCATCAAGTCTTCTGTGTAATTTGAGTTCACTTGTAAGATCTTCATCCATTCCATCTATCATCTTTCATGAAACAAAATTTGATCATTGTTTTATAGTTTAAAGACTGAGCCCTCTCTTGGACTAGAAAAACAATGGTTACAAATTTTTAGGGTGAAGGTAATTCCACATTAAAGAGGTAAAAGTTTTTGGAGGCTGAACTTATTTGGTCACAAAAACATCGACATTAAGTTCCCTGTCATGTCGCTTAACCCAAATTATTAAATTTTTGTCATTTGTTTTGTTTCTGTTTCCGTTTTCACAATTTAATTCATCAAGTCTCCTGTATAATTTAGGTGCACTTGTAAGATCTTCATCCATTCCATCTATCAGCTCTCATGAAACAGAATTTAATCATTGTTTTATAGTTTAAAAGAGTTTGAGCCCTCTTGTAGACTAGAAAAATAATGATAACAAAGTTTTAGGAGGTCAGGTAATTCCACATTATCAGAGTAAAAGCTTCTGTAGGTTAAACTTATATTATCACAAAAACATCAACAATAAATTCCCTGTCATGCCATTTAACACAAATTATTACTCTTTGTCATTTACTTGTTTTTGTTTCCGTTTTCACAATTTAATTCATCAAGTCTTCTGTGTAATTTGAGTTCACTTGTAAGATCTTCATCCATTCCATCTATCATCTTTCATGAAACAAAATTTGATCATTGTTTTATAGTTTAAAGACTGAGCCCTCTCTTGGACTAGAAAAACAATGGTTACAAATTTTTAGGGTGAAGGTAATTCCACATTAAAGAGGTAAAAGTTTTTGGAGGCTGAACTTATTTAGTCACAAAAACATCGACATTAAGTTCCCTGTCATGTCGCTTAACCCAAATTATTAGTTTTTGTCATTTGTTTTGTTTCTGTTTCCGTTTTCACAATTTAATTCATCAAGTCTCCTGTATAATTTAGGTGCACTTGTAAGATCTTCATCCATTCCATCTATCAGCTCTCATGAAACAGAATTTAATCATTGTTTTATAGTTTAAAAGAGTTTGAGCCCTCTTGTAGACTAGAAAAATAATGATAACAAAGTTTTAGGAGGTCAGGTAATTCCACATTATCAGAGTAAAAGTTTCGTAGGTTAAACTTATATTATCACAAAAACATCGACAATAAGTTCCCTGTCATGCCATTTAACACAAATTATTACTCTTTGTCATTTACTTGTTTTTGTTTCCGTTTTCACAATTTAATTCATCAAGTCTTCTGTGTAATTTGAGTTCACTTGTAAGATCTTCATCCATTCCATCTATCATCTTTCATGAAACAAAATTTGATCATTGTTTTATAGTTTAAAGACTGAGCCCTCTCTTGGACTAGAAAAACAATGGTTACAAATTTTTAGGGTGAAGGTAATTCCACATTAAAGGGGTAAAAGTTTTTGGAGGCTAAACTTATTTGGTCACAAAAACATCGACATTAAGTTCCCTGTCATGTCGCTTAACCCAAATTATTAGTTTTTGTCATTTGTTTTGTTTCTGTTTCCGTTTTCACAATTTAATTCATCAAGTCTCCTGTATAATTTAGGTGCACTCGTAAGATCTTCATCCATTCCATCTATCAGCTCTCATGAAACAGAATTTAATCATTGTTTTATAGTTTAAAAGAGTTTGAGCCCTCTTGTAGACTAGAAAAATAATGATAACAAAGTTTTAGGAGGTCAGGCAATTCCACATTATCAGAGTAAAAGTTTCGTAGGTTAAACTTATATTGTCACAAAAACATCGACAATAAGTTCCCTGTCATGCCATTTAACACAAATTATTACTCTTTGTCATTTACTTGTTTTTGTTTCCGTTTTCACAATTTAATTCATCAAGTCTTCTGTGTAATTTGAGTTCACTTGTAAGATCTTCATCCATTCCATCTATCATCTTTCATGAAACAAAATTTGATCATTGTTTTATAGTTTAAAGACTGAGCCCTCTCTTGGACTAGAAAAACAATGGTTACAAATTTTTAGGGTGAAGGTAATTCCACATTAAAGGGGTAAAAGTTTTTGGAGGCTGAACTTATTTGGTCACAAAAACATCGACATTAAGTTCCCTGTCATGTCGCTTAACCCAAATTATTAGTTTTTGTCATTTGTTTTGTTTCTGTTTCCGTTTTCACAATTTAATTCATCAAGTCTCCTGTATAATTTAGGTGCACTCGTAAGATCTTCATCCATTCCATCTATCAGCTCTCATGAAACAGAATTTAATCATTGTTTTATAGTTTAAAAGAGTTTGAGCCCTCTTGTAGACTAGAAAAATAATGATAACAAAGTTTTAGGAGGTCAGGCAATTCCACATTATCAGAGTAAAAGTTTCGTAGGTTAAACTTATATTGTCACAAAAACATCGACAATAAGTTCCCTGTCATGCCATTTAACACAAATTATTACTCTTTGTCATTTACTTGTTTTTGTTTCCGTTTTCACAATTTAATTCATCAAGTCTTCTGTGTAATTTGAGTTCACTTGTAAGATCTTCATCCATTCCATCTATCATCTTTCATGAAACAAAATTTGATCATTGTTTTATAGTTTAAAGACTTTGACCCCTCTCTTGGACTAGAAAAACAATGGTTACAAATTTTTAGGGAGAAGGTAATTCCACATTAAAGGGGTAAAAGTTTTTGGAGGCTGAACTTATTTGGTCACAAAAACATCGACATTAAGTTCCCTGTCATGTCGCTTAACCCAAATTATTAGTTTTTGTCATTTGTTTTGTTTCTGTTTCCGTTTTCACTATTTAATTCATCAAGTCTCCTGTATAATTTAGGTGCACTTGTAAGATCTTCATCCATTCCATCTATCAGCTCTCATGAAACAGAATTTAATCATTGTTTTATAGTTTAAAAGAGTTTGAGCCCTCTTGTAGACTAGAAAAATAATCATAACAAAGTTTTAGGAGGTCAGGTAATTCCACATTATCAGAGTAAAAGTTTCGTAGGTTAAACTTATATTATCACAAAAACATCGACATAAGTTCCCTGTCATGCCATTTAACACAAATTATTACTCTTTGTCATTTACTTGTTTTTGTTTCCGTTTTCACAATTTAATTCATCAAGTCTTCTGTGTAATTTGAGTTCACTTGTAAGATCTTCATCCATTCCATCGATCATCTTTCATGAAACAAAATTTGATCATTGTTTATAGTTTAAAAGAGTTTAAGCCGTCTCGTAGACTAGAAAAGCAATGGTGAAAAATTCTTAAGGGTTCAGGGTAATTCCACATTAAAAGAGTAAAAGTTTTTGGAGGCTGAACTTATATTGTCACAAAAACATCGACATTAAGTTCCCTGTCATGTCGCTTAACACAAATTCTTACTCCTTGTCATTTGATTTGTTTCTATTTCCGTTTCCACAAATCAATTCTTTAAGTATTTTCTATAATTTGGGTTCACGTTTAAGATGCATTTCATCAGCTCTCATTTCCTAATTCTTTGCGAAAGTAAGTAGGCGGCAGGAGTGGTCCTCTAGTCAACGATCTAACAGTGTGACACCTCTTCTGTGTAAAGGAGGACCGGGATTGCCTAATGAAACTTTGTTGAGTGACTATGTAATTATTTCTGCAATATTCTTCGACATTTCTTTGTCAATATGTAACTTGATTTATTTCTATCGTTGTCTATCTATTTGATATTTATCTTTTAAGTCGCCTCCTTCTGCAATAAAGTCATGCCTTTCCGCCACTAAAAGTTACAATCTTCTGCATCGTATGAGCTCGCCGAAATGTCATCCAAAATAGGCTATACGTAGTTACGCTGATATTATGGGCAATAGGGAAACATTCACATACTAAACAACTCATAAGGCTTAATGCTTATTCATCAACAAACTTCACTATTCAAACAGCAATATACATTAAATTATTTTCGTTTTTATTACACAAAATTTTCTTAGTCGGTTGGTCGTTACATTCGGAAAGATTTATTTCACATTATTCGTTTTGCTTTATTCTCATTGTTGAAGACAGTTTTGTATAATTTTAAGTTTTATCGCTTATTCGTTGAATAATTACTGGCACGTAAACCTTTTTCTCCGTGTTTTCTGTCTTGTATTCAGGAAATTAACATCGTTTATTCCAATGATAATATTTTGGTTATTTTTTACCTTAACGAGGTGCTTTTTAGTATCTTAGCTGACACATCGTTTTCCCATTTTTGAAGATATTGGATATTGGTCAAAGTTGGGAAAATAAGGGCACTCATTTCCGAAGCTCAAAATCTCTATACTTATATAGTTATCTTTTAGTTCGCGACATAAACCTTAGCAACTTGGAAATTGAATAATAAATTGAGTTTCTGATTAGATTAGAGGTGTCGAGGGATAAGGCCATGTATTTTTACCTGCGAAAGGCTCAATCGGTATGACGGAGACCTTAAACCTGCCGGTTTAGAAATTAGGGTTATTGTTACAAAGTAGTTGATTTTTATAACAGAGTTTATACATGTTGCGCCGGTTGTGTTCTTAAGTACTTCGTCATTACGACTGTCCGCAATTCTTAATGGCAGTTGTTATGGCGGCGGGTATGATCTAGAGAGGACTATGTTTTAGCCGTAATGGGGCGGCCAGGTAGGTGTCGTAAGAGGCGACTATATCTGGCCCCTATATGGTAGGGCCCCTCGGAGGGATTATATTGTTAATAAATTGGGGCTTTCTTTCTTTCTCTTAACCCTTTCTTGACCGGCAATGTATCAGTGATGCCTTTGGTGTTGCTGATATTGATGAGCTACATACCATCAAGTGAATCATCAGCTTGTTTGCCGGCTATTTCTATAAAAAAAAAACAAAAAAAAACAAAAAAAACAAAAAAGCAAAAAAAAACTAAAAATAACAAAAAAAAAACTAAAAAAACAAAAAAAAATAAACCAAAAAAAATTTTTATACCACTTTTATAAAAATAGTATTTTTTGTGGAGACCGCCTGGCTAGCTACCACCCTCTTGTTTGAATCAGTCACCAAACGACTAATCGTGTTCCGGCTGGGGGCTTGAGCCAGTTCTTTCTTTCTTTTTCTTCTCTCTTTCTTGGCCTGCAACGCATTACTGATGCCTAATGTTGTCATAGCCACTTACCATCAGGTGGATTGTCAGCTTGTTTGCCGGCTATTTCCATAAAAAACATGTTCTCTTTGGTGAAATGCCATCTCTGTCATTGGCCCGTTAATAGAATTGAAAACTCTTTTTGCCATCGAGGCCTACTTTGTTTCCAAGATGCTAAGACATATTATAAAATACCATTATTATACATTTGCGATTTCAAGTTACATTGTATTTTTTATTTACTTATCTTAGTATTATATTGTTAAGTCAACGAAATTCTGAAAAAAGAATAAACCTAATTTCGTTTCTCAGCTTTCAACGTCATGTGTAATATATGAAAGGAAGATGTGTTAAGTTTTCATGTTGCGGCAGGATAATGAGAAACTACTCAAAGTTGAGACATTTGTGTCACGCCATAAAACTCCCAGATTATTCCATCTATCAGCCCTCATGAAACAGAATTTTCTGCCATTGTTTTTTGGTTTATAAGAGTTCGACTCCTCTTGTAAACCAGATAAACAATGTAAAAAAAGTTTCTAGAGGCTGAACTTATATTGTTACAAAAAATTGACATTAAGCTCCGTTTTCATAATTAAATTCATCAAGTCTCCTGTATAATTAACGTTCACTTGTGAGATCTTCATCCATTCCATCTATCAGTTCTCATGAAACAGAATTTGATCATTGTTTTATAGTTTAAACGAGTTTGAGCCCTCTCGTATACTAGAAAACAATGGTGACAAATTTTTAGGGGGTCAGGGAAATTCCACATTAACAGAGTGTTTCTTGAGGCTGAACTTATATTGCCACAAGACCATCAATATTTTATTCCTCGTCATAACGCCAAACACAAATTCTTAACGAAAGTAAATTCACGGCAGGAGTGGTCCTCTAGTTGACGATCTAACAGTGTGACATCTCCTTTTCTGCGTAACGGAGGACCAAGATTGGCAAACAAAACTTGGTTGAGTGACCATGTGATTATTTTCGCCATTGTTTTTGACATTTTTTTATCTATATATTCTTGATTTGTTTCTATTTCTGTCCTCACAATTAAAATCGTCAAGTCTTCCATATTGTATTAGTCCTGAAGAACATGATTTACTTAGCTTTCAATGTCATCAATAGGATTCATTGTTTTAAGATGGATTAAATTTTCAGAATGCGGCGGGATAACGTGAAACTATTCAAAGTCGAGTAATTTGTGGCAAGCCATACAACTTCCACATTATTCCATCTATCAGCTCTCATGAAACAGAATTTTCTGCCATTGTTTTTTGGTTTATAAGAGTTTGACTCCTCTTGTAAACCAGACAAACAATGTAACAGTAAAAGGAGTTTCAGAAGGCTGAACTTATACTGTTACAAAAACATCGACATTAACTTCCCTGTCATGTCGCTTAACTGAAATTCTTACTCCTTGTCATTTGATTTGTTTCTGTTTCCGTTTTCACAATTAAATTCATCGTGTTTCCTGTATAATTTACGTTCACTTGTGAGATCTTCATCCATTTCATCTATCTGCTCTCATGAAACAAAATTTGATCATTGTTTTATAGTTTAAACGAGTTTGAGCCCTCTCGTGTACTAGACAACAATGGTGAAAAATTTTTAGTGGTCAGGGAAATTCCACATTAACAGAGTGTTTCTTGAGGCTGAACTTATTATTTTTGCCACTGTTTTTGACATTTTATGTGTATGTGTTCTTGATTTGTTTCTATTTCTGTCCTCACAACTAAAATCGTCAAGTCTTCCTTATAATATTAGTCCTGGACAACAATCTATCCTTAGCTTTTAAAGTCATCAATAGGGTTCATTGTTTGAAAATGGACTAAATTTTCAGGTTGCGGTGCGAAAACGTAAAATTATTCCAAGTCGAGACATTTGTGGCACGCCATAAAACTCCCATAATTTTCCACCTATCAGCCCTCGTGAAACAAAATTTTCTGCCATTGTTTTTTGGTTTATAAGAGTTCGACTCCTCTTGTAAACCAGACAAACAATGTAACAGTAAAAGAAGTCTCAGGAGGCTGAACTTATATTGTTACAAAAACATCGACATTAACTTCCCTGTCATGTCGCTTAACTTAAATTCTTACTCCTTGTCATTTGATTTGTTTCTGTTTCCGTTTTCACAATTAAATTCATCATGTTTCCTGTATAATTTACGTGCACTTGTGAGATCTTCATCCATTCCATCTATCTGCTCTCATGAAACAAAATTTGATCATTGTTTTATAGTTTAAACGAGTTTGAGCCCTCTCGTATACTAGAAAACAATGGTGACAAATTTTTAGTGGTCAGGGAAATTCCACATTAACAGAGTGTTTCTTGAGGCTGAACTTATTATTTTTGCCATTGTTTTTGACATTTTTTGTGTATGTGTTCTTGATTTGTTTCTATTTCTGTCCGCACAATTAAAATCGTCAAGTCTTCCTTATAATATTAGTCCTGGACAACAATCTTTCCTTAGCTTTCAACGTCATCAATAGGGTTCATTGTTTGAAAATGGTCTAAATTTTCAGGTTGCGATGCGACAACGTAAAATTATTCCAAGTCGAGACATTTGTGGCACGCCATAAAACTCCCATAATTTTCCACCTATCAGCCCTCGTGAAACAAAATTTTCTGTCATTGTTTTTTGGTTTATAAGAGTTCGACTCCTCTTGTAAACCAGACAAACAATGTAACAGTAAAAGAAGTCTCAGGAGGCTGAACTTATATTGTTACAAAAACATCGACATTAACTTCCCTGTCATGTCGCTTAACTGAAATTCTTACTCCTTGTCATTTGATTTGTTTCTGTTTCCGTTTTCACAATTAAATTCATCATGTTTCCTGTATAATTTACGTGCACTTGTGAGATCTTCATCCATTCCATCTATCTGCTCTCATGAAACAAAATTTGATCATTGTTTTATAGTTTAAACGAGTTTGAGCCCTCTCGTATACTAGAAAACAATGGTGACAAATTTTTTGTGGTCAGGGAAATTCCACATTAACAGAGTGTTTCTTGAGGCTGAACTTATTATTTTTGCCATTGTTTTTGACATTTTTTGTGTATGTGTTCTTGATTTGTTTCTATTTCTGTCCGCACAATTAAAATCGTCAAGTCTTCCTTATAATATTAGTCCTGGACAACAATCTTTCCTTAGCTTTCAACGTCATCAATAGGGTTCATTGTTTGAAAATGGTCTAAATTTTCAGGTTGCGGTGCGACAACGTAAAATTATTCCAAGTCGAGACATTTGTGGCACGCCATAAAACTCCCATAATTTTCCACCTATCAGCCCTCGTGAAACAAAATTTTCTGCCATTGTTTTTTGGTTTATAAGAGTTCGACTCCTCTTGTGAACCAGACAAACAATGTAACAGTAAAAGAAGTCTCAGGAGGCTGAACTTATATTGTTACAAAAACATCGACATTAACTTCCCTGTCATGTCGCTTAACTTAAATTCTTACTCCTTGTCATTTGATTTGTTTCTGTTTCCGTTTTCACAATTAAATTCATCATGTTTCCTGTATAATTTACGTGCACTTGTGAGATCTTCATCCATTCCATCTATCTGCTCTCATGAAACAAAATTTGATCATTGTTTTATAGTTTAAACGAGTTTGAGCCCTCTCGTATACTAGAAAACAATGGTGACAAATTTTTAGTGGTCAGGGAAATTCCACATTAACAGAGTGTTTCTTGAGGCTGAACTTATTATTTTTGCCATTGTTTTTGACATTTTTTGTGTATGTGTTCTTGATTTGTTTCTATTTCTGTCCGCACAATTAAAATCGTCAAGTCTTCCTTATAATATTAGTCCTGGACAACAATCTTTCCTTAGCTTTCAACGTCATCAATAGGGTTCATTGTTTGAAAATGGTCTAAATTTTCAGGTTGCGATGCGACAACGTAAAATTATTCCAAGTCGAGACATTTGTGGCACGCCATAAAACTCCCATAATTTTCCACCTATCAGCCCTCGTGAAACAAAATTTTCTGTCATTGTTTTTTGGTTTATAAGAGTTCGACTCCTCTTGTAAACCAGACAAACAATGTAACAGTAAAAGAAGTCTCAGGAGGCTGAACTTATATTGTTACAAAAACATCGACATTAACTTCCCTGTCATGTCGCTTAACTGAAATTCTTACTCCTTGTCATTTGATTTGTTTCTGTTTCCGTTTTCACAATTAAATTCATCATGTTTCCTGTATAATTTACGTGCACTTGTGAGATCTTCATCCATTCCATCTATCTGCTCTCATGAAACAAAATTTGATCATTGTTTTATAGTTTAAACGAGTTTGAGCCCTCTCGTATACTAGAAAACAATGGTGACAAATTTTTAGTGGTCAGGGAAATTCCACATTAACAGAGTGTTTCTTGAGGCTGAACTTATTATTTTTGCCATTGTTTTTGACATTTTTTGTGTATGTGTTCTTGATTTGTTTCTATTTCTGTCCGCACAATTAAAATCGTCAAGTCTTCCTTATAATATTAGTCCTGGACAACAATCTTTCCTTAGCTTTCAACGTCATCAATAGGGTTCATTGTTTGAAAATGGTCTAAATTTTCAGGTTGCGGTGCGACAACGTAAAATTATTCCAAGTCGAGACATTTGTGGCACGCCATAAAACTCCCATAATTTTCCACCTATCAGCCCTCGTGAAACAAAATTTTCTGTCATTGTTTTTTGGTTTATAAGAGTTCGACTCCTCTTGTAAACCAGACAAACAATGTAACAGTAAAAAAAGTCTCAGGAGGCTGAACTTATATTGTTACAAAAACATCGACATTAACTTCCCTGTCATGTCGCTTAACTTAAATTCTTACTCCTTGTCATTTGATTTGTTTCTGTTTCCGTGTTCACAATTAAATTCATCATGTTTCCTGTATAATTTACGTGCACTTGTGAGATCTTCTTCCATTCCATCTATCTGCTCTCATGAAACAAAATTTGATCATTGTTTTATAGTTTAAACGAGTTTGAGCCCTCTCGTATACTAGAAAACAATGGTGACAAATTTTTAGTGGTCAGGGAAATTCCACATTAACAGAGTGTTTCTTGAGGCGGAACTTATTATTTTTGCCATTGTTTTTGACATTTTTTGTCTGTGTGTTCTTGATTTGTTTCTATTTCTGTCCTCACAACTAAAATCGTCAAGTCTTCCTTATAATATTAGTCCTGGACAACAATCTTTCCTTAGCTTTCAACGTCATCAATAGGGTTCATTGTTTGAAAATGGACTAAATTTTCAGGTTGCGGTGCGACAATGTAAAATTATTCCAAGTCGAGACATTTGTGGCACGCCATAAAACTCCCATAATTTTCCACCTATCAGCCCTCGAGAAACAAAATTTTCTGCCATTGTTTTTTGGTTTGTAAGAGTTCGACTCCTCTTGTAAACCAGACAAACAATGTAACAGTAAAAGAAGTCTCAGGAGGCTGAACTTATATTGTTACAAAAACATCGACATTAACTTCCCTGTCATGTCGCTTAACTGAAATTCTTACTCCTTGTCATTTGATTTGTTTCTGTTTCCGTTTTCACAATTAAATTCATCATGTTTCCTGTATAATTTACGTGCACTTGTGAGATCTTCATCCATTCCATCTATCTGCTCTCATGAAACAAAATTTGATCATTGTTTTATAGTTTAAACGAGTTTGAGCCCTCTCGTATACTAGAAAACAATGGTGACAAATTTTTAGTGGTCAGGGAAATTCCACATTAACAGAGTGTTTCTTGAGGCTGAACTTATTATTTTTGCCATTGTTTTTGACATTTTTTGTGTATGTGTTCTTGATTTGTTTCTATTTCTGTCCGCACAATTAAAATCGTCAAGTCTTCCTTATAATATTAGTCCTGGACAACAATCTTTCCTTAGCTTTCAACGTCATCAATAGGGTTCATTGTTTGAAAATGGTCTAAATTTTCAGGTTGCGGTGCGACAACGTAAAATTATTCCAAGTCGAGACATTTGTGACACGCCATAAAACTCCCATAATTTTCCACCTATCAGCCCTCGTGAAACAAAATTTTCTGTCATTGTTTTTTGGTTTATAAGAGTTCGACTCCTCTTGTAAACCAGACAAACAATGTAACAGTAAAAGAAGTCTCAGGAGGCTGAACTTATATTGTTACAAAAACATCGACATTAACTTCCCTGTCATGTCGCTTAACTGAAATTCTTACTCCTTGTCATTTGATTTGTTTCTGTTTCCGTTTTCACAATTAAATTCATCATGTTTCCTGTATAATTTACGTGCACTTGTGAGATCTTCATCCATTCCATCTATCTGCTCTCATGAAACAAAATTTGATCATTGTTTTATAGTTTAAACGAGTTTGAGCCCTCTCGTATACTAGAAAACAATGGTGACAAATTTTTAGTGGTCAGGGAAATTCCACATTAACAGAGTGTTTCTTGAGGCTGAACTTATTATTTTTGCCATTGTTTTTGACATTTTTTGTGTATGTGTTCTTGATTTGTTTCTATTTCTGTCCGCACAATTAAAATCGTCAAGTCTTCCTTATAATATTAGTCCTGGACAACAATCTTTCCTTAGCTTTCAACGTCATCAATAGGGTTCATTGTTTGAAAATGGTCTAAATTTTCAGGTTGCGATGCGACAACGTAAAATTATTCCAAGTCGAGACATTTGTGGCACGCCATAAAACTCCCATAATTTTCCACCTATCAGCCCTCGTGAAACAAAATTTTCTGTCATTGTTTTTTGGTTTATAAGAGTTCGACTCCTCTTGTAAACCAGACAAACAATGTAACAGTAAAAGAAGTCTCAGGAGGCTGAACTTATATTGTTACAAAAACATCGACATTAACTTCCCTGTCATGTCGCTTAACTGAAATTCTTACTCCTTGTCATTTGATTTGTTTCTGTTTCCGTTTTCACAATTAAATTCATCATGTTTCCTGTATAATTTACGTGCACTTGTGAGATCTTCATCCATTCCATCTATCTGCTCTCATGAAACAAAATTTGATCATTGTTTTATAGTTTAAACGAGTTTGAGCCCTCTCGTATACTAGAAAACAATGGTGACAAATTTTTAGTGGTCAGGGAAATTCCACATTAACAGAGTGTTTCTTGAGGCTGAACTTATTATTTTTGCCATTGTTTTTGACATTTTTTGTGTATGTGTTCTTGATTTGTTTCTATTTCTGTCCGCACAATTAAAATCGTCAAGTCTTCCTTATAATATTAGTCCTGGACAACAATCTTTCCTTAGCTTTCAACGTCATCAATAGGGTTCATTGTTTGAAAATGGTCTAAATTTTCAGGTTGCGGTGCGACAACGTAAAATTATTCCAAGTCGAGACATTTGTGGCACGCCATAAAACTCCCATAATTTTCCACCTATCAGCCCTCGT